>VXAD01003990.1:263222-414979 GCA_013399195.1 Dicrurus megarhynchus | reverse complement strand
GCCCTCCGCTCACCGGCCACTGCCGGGGGCGTTCGCTCAGCCCCAGCCCCGGCCCCGGTCCCGGCCCCCCCGCCCGCGCCGGGAAGCGCCGGGAAGCGCCGCGGCCCGCCAGACACCGCGGGCCGGAGCCGCTTCCTCCGCGCCACCAGGTGTCGCCGTCTCAGCTCCCCGGCCGGAAGCGCCGCTCCGGCCGCCCCGCGACTCTGTGGTGAGGGGCCGTTGATGGCAGCCGCTCGCGGGGCAGCGCGGAAGGACGGAGCTCACGGACAGGGACCGGCACGGCGGGACAGAGCCCACGGATAGGGACGGCAGGACAGACACTGCGGGGAGGTACCGGCACGGTGGGAGAGAGCCCGCGGGGAGGTAGCGGGGCCGCCCTGAGGGCGCGCGTCCGGCAGCGGAAGGGTCGGGCCTTTCTTTCCCTGGGACGGTTTTAGGGCAGTGCTGCCCGTGTGAGGCAGTTTCCTCCTTCCCTTGTGCCCCCCCAGCCCCGTGCCGGGTGGGCGGCAGGCGTGCTCCGCTCTGTGCTCCGCTCTGTGCTCCGCTCTGTGCTGCCCCTCATCGAGCTCTGGACTGTGGCGTTTGTTACGGTGAGCACTGATTAATCATTGCACAGAGGCACATACAAACCTTGGTTTTTTGGGGTTTCAAGCGCTTCCAAGGAAAATTCACAGGAAAAGGAGCCATGCGCTCTTCCCAAGGGGAGAAGAGAAGAAACGCGCTGAAGCTTCCACCAAGAATTCCTGTGAATTAAGTGGATGAGATCCCTAAGTTACGTCGGCAGTTCTGTCATTTGAACGAACCGAGGTGACAGACCTGTTGTGCTCTCCCGCAGTTTAATACAGGGAATATCACATGGCATAGTCAGATGTCCAAACGGAGACTTGACAGGGATAGCATGGTAATAAATATTTAGGGTTTTCTTTTCCTTAGAAGACAAATTGGGTTTCTCTATAAGAACGTCTTCCAAGAGTTCTGACTTAGAATCCATGTGCGAATTTTGAAAATTCAGACCATCGCTTGTATATTGACCTAATGTGTTTCAGCCGCGCACACAAACCCCACCTTCCGCAGCAGGAATCAGTCAAAAATGCACGTTAGCACTTGAAGCAGGCTTGGTGCAGAGCCTGTAACAGCCTTCTTTGAGTAGAGTTATTTGGTATTGCCTAAATTGCTGTTAAAATGTTAACTCAGCTGCAGTGAACTTTGACCATTCACAGTTCCAGTTACCTTGGTTTGAAACACAAACTTCGTGCAGCTAATAAAAAAGATTAATTGTCATTAGAACTGGTTCACTAAGATGGTGAAGTTTGATAGGTGGTCTTCTTTTAAAAAAAGATTTAAAAGATCATTCAAAGTCAGTACTGCAGTAGAAGTGTGTAAATAGGCAAAGGCACTGGGACTTTTGTGTAGTGAAATTTACCACAGTCAGTGCTCAGTAGCCACTGGAAATAAGAATTTTTAAAATTTCATTGACATGTACCCTTTACTTCTTACATGTATTATTCAGTGCAGATGTGAAAAGCTCAAAACTTCAGGAGTTAATTTAAGACTACAGAAATTTGAGTGAAGAAGAGTTCAGATGGCCTAGCAACTCAGGAGTGGACTAGGTATAGCCCTAAAAATACAGGATATAGGTTTTGACCTGAGAAATTGGTGTTAAGTATTAGAATACTTAAGTGTTTGTATTTTCAGATCTCTTGCAAAAAACCAGAACTGAGCTTGCATTGTTTTTAGAATGAAACACACATTCTTTTCTCACAGGTTTATAAAATTATATGTGTAGTGCTTCTACATTTGGGACTCTGTGCCTGTGGGAGTCCAGAGTGCTGACAATATTTCTCTGCCTGTTTTTAAGGATTTAACCCCCCTGGACACCAGTATTTCTGACCTTTGTCTGTGGAGAAAATTATCTACTGGGAAGAAGTAGAATCTACACTGGTGTGAACTAGGTGATAGAATATTATGTAAGATTGTCACAGGGTGAAAAATCTAGAGTTTTAGGTTTGTTAATGTAGTAAATAGTTAAAAAGCAAAAAACTTTAAAATGGAGGATTGTTGTTGTTCTTCAGACCTTCTTCTTCTAGTACTCCATATTCTGCAGTAGAAGTAGTTTGGGATGATTGGATAAAGAATTCCGCAGTTCCTGTCTATGTGACAAAGTGATTTGAACATTGGTGGAAAAGTAAAAAATCTTTCGTTTTAAGTTTTCATTGGGTAATTTACCTTTAAAAAGACTGTGCAATCTTGATAACGCAGCCATTTCTGGCATTCTTTGCTCTGTGCTGTGTCTAGGTCACGTTAGTGGCTCTGTTTCTCTGATAAGACTTAATAAACAACTATCTGAAAGCAGAGAAGGCTGAAGGTCCCGTTTGTCTCTGGGGCTTCTGGCAAAGACTCTAAAAATCTCCTCCATCAGGGGAGGTCCAGTTACAGCACGGAAAGTGTCATGTGCCTGTATTTTTTCTTGCTTTAATTTAAATGTGGAAGTTGCAGCATTCCTAACAGTAGGCTGAGAAAACTTGTTTTAAAATGTTCGTTCAGTTATAATCAGTTGTGTCTCAAATCAGTTATGAGATTATACTTTCAGACAAGTTTACTGGCCCAAGTGGAACCTCACAGATCATTTATACTTGCATCAGTTAAATCACTAGGAAATATCATATCCTGTGAGAGACCTTTCAATTACTGTACATACAGTTTAATATATGGAAATGTGTAATTGCTTCAGATATAAACATCTGCTTCAGAAAAACTGAAGTATTGCAGTCAAAAGCATTTCCACAGCAAAAATGCTCCAAGCAGTGGCTTTTCAAAATAATTCTGAAAATCCTATTGACTTACTATTCTCTTTTAAGCTCTTGCATGACTGTGTTCATATTTCTATATGTTGGCTAAACTTACTCATTTCATGTCATTAGATTGTGTATGATGTTATTTGATTTTATTTTATTGAGAGTAGAATCCCAGACTCTTTTGCACTGGACAACTGGTAGATACTTCTATTGGTTAAAAGGCCGTATTACCCTGTTCAGTGGATAGAACAAGTAAATGTGTGTTTTGGTTTAATCCCAGCTGGCAACTAAGCACCACACAGCCATTCGCTCACCCCCCTCACTGGGGGGAGGATCAGAAGGGTAAAATTGAGAAAGTTGTGAGCTGAGATAAAAGCAGCTTAATAATTAAAAGATATTTTTAAAAATATTGTAAGAAAAATAAAAAGAAAACCAAAAGAGAGCAGAAAGTAAAAGCCAAGAAAAAACCAAGCAGTGTAAGTGAAGACAGTTGCTCAGCACCAACTCACCAATGCTCAGCCATTCCCAGCAACCCCTGCCCACCAGCCTCCACTTTACTGCTGAGCATGAGGCCATATGCTCAGGAATATCCTTTGGCTCACTTGGGGTCAGCTGTCCTGGCTCCTTCCCTTCCCAAATTCTTGTGCACCCGCAGCCCCACTCTGTCAGGGTGAGATGCAGAAAAGGCTGTGGTACCGTGGCAGACCTGAAATGAAAACATCAGCGGGTTATCAACACTGTTTTGGTCACAAATCCAAAACACAGCCCCGTACCAACTACTGTGAAGAATTTAACTCCATCCCAGACACAACCAGTACACTGCTTTTTCATTTTTCTGGCTTTTGCCTTTGCAGAATAGCATGTAAGTGAACATAAGCATCCCAGTTAGGCTACACTCATTGTAAGTAAGGTTCTTGGAGGACTTGAGAGCAAGGGATTCCTTTCTTTTGGTAGAAGTTTGTTTTTTATGTTGCAGTGGAAAATAGTGCAAGACAGGCTCAGGCTCTGGTGTGTTAGGGCTAGCATTGGGCTAGCAACAGACTTTGGCCAGGGTGTGAGACCAGTCTGCAGTGGCTCACTTGGTACTTAGTAATTTAATTTGGTAATTGAATTAGTGAATAACTGTATAGTATCTGCCCAATAGAGGGCTGTACACAAAGGCCACATGACACAAAACTGCACACATCTGGAACCACCAATCTTTGTGCATAGCCCAGACTGATTCTTGGAGGCTCAGATTGATCCAGGGTGTTGACCTGCACCTGATACACGTAGGAAGAACGTACAGGAAAGTACTGCTGGATGGGAATTGCTGACTGACATCAGCCAGTCTCTGCAGCCTACCTTATGCAGCTTTTTTTCCCCCTTGGAAACAGGATGGGCGAATTGTTTAGCCATCAGCAGTCCCTTTCTGTGGGCATTCTCGGTCTTGACTAGCAGGGGTTGTCCCAGGAGACGGGGTCCCCAGGAAAACCAGTGACCAGAGCAGGCTGCTGTGTGAACAATTCATCCACCTCATACCTTGCTCCCAGATTGCTCTTGATAAAGTAATGCTACTAAACATTTTGAATAGATACTTATTTTAGGGGAAAAAAAAAAAAGCCTCTGAAAGGAATAGAAGATGTGTGGTTTAATTCCAGAATAAATTTAGTATCTTTTTAGTTTTATCTAGACTAGAAGTCTATAATTTCTTTACATGTTTTTTGAACTACTTCAATGCAGTATGTCAGGCTTATGGATAAAAGTTTGCATTGCGAACCTGATTGATTTTAATGCTTTCTCTAGGGTGATCTTCACAGAAGCTCATAAAGGCTTCAAAGAATTCATTTTAGGCAAGATAAATAAGTTGTTCAGATAAAGTAAAATGGATCCTTGTTCAGTTGGAGTTCAGCTTCAAGCTACCAATGAATGCCACAAGACCTATTACACCCGTCACACTGGCTTCAAGACTAAAGAAGATATATCTTCATCTGACCTCCTGCTGCTTCAGCTTAGGACTGGAGTAACTCTGTCAGAGAACAACACAATCTGCTTCCAGCATGCAAAAATTTACATTGAAAGATTTGAAGACTTACAAAAATCCTGTTGTGATCCCTTTAACATACACAGAAAACTATCAAAGAAAAACTTGAGAGCAATCGACTTAGATGATGCAACTTTTCTAAGTGCCAAGTTTGGAAGACAGTTTGTACCTGGCTGGAAGCTTTGTCCCAAATGTATGCAGATAATAAATGGAAGTGTGGATGTGGAACCTGAAGAGCGACAAAGAAGAAAACTGGACCCAGACGTATGTATATGGATCAGTTTTCCCATCCCCTCTATGTTATGCAAGCTATTAGAATTCATATAACTACTACGTAAAGAAATTAACTTTTTCTCTCATAGAAATAAGAAAGGATGTAGTCTTTTAGATGTGCAGGAGTTTACTGTATTTGGACCTTTATTTGGAGGGCCTTAAAAATATTCTTCTCTAATTAAATATTATGGCCTTTAAGTTTTGAAAAATTGTGTCTACTAGGGTGACTTACAACTCATAAATTCATGTAAATACCAGACTGCTGCTGGTATTTTAAGCTGTTATTCAAGCCTTGCAAACAACAAACTCCTGTGCTTGAAACTGAACACTGCAAAAGTTGCTTCTAAAGATGTCTCTTCAATTAAAAAAAAAAAAGAAAAAAGGTGTTTTCTCTTGCAGTTCATTACAAAATGAACCTGCATTGAGGTGAATTAAATGTACTCTTGCTGTGGTGTCTGGGCTGTGAAGGCCGTGGCATTTGGTCAGGGGCAGTGATGAACTGGTGTGGGAGGATAGTTATCCAAGTGCTGAGCTTGGAATATGGCTGGTGCCTTGCTCGGTGCATTGTTCTGTGCACAGGCAATCTGTAGTGTGGGCAACCAAACCAGCAAGAGCTTGTCTGTGTGCACTCTGAGCAAAGAGGAGTTGCAGTCTAGGAACTGTTCCCCTACTGTATTTTTCAATTACATGTCAGTATGATTAGGAGGCTGATAGGAGAGTAATTTGAAAGCATTGATTAAAACTGCTGCTATAAAGCTTGTGTTGCTCGGTTCAGAAACAGGTATAGGTCTCCAGCATGAAGATTTTAAGACTTAAGTTGTGTCTCCTGGGAAATCATAGAATCATAGGTCAAGAATTCATCTAGGTTATTAAAATATTCTTGACTGGACATTTTCTTAAGATTCTTAAGATTAAGATTTGTATTTATAATTAAGTGGCATCTTCTCTTTCTTCAGGGGCGTACAGCTAAGGCTTTAAAGTCTCTCCAGTTTGCTAATCCAGGACGACAGACTGAATTCACTCCGGAGACCAGTAAAAGGGAAAAGAGAAGGCTGCAAACAAAAATTGCAGCATTTAATTCAGACAGGTAATTTGTTAGTTGTTTTTACGTTAACTGCCATTTGAAAATAAAACATCCTTGATGGTCAGCCTGTAACATTATCTATGTGGATGTTTGTGTGTGTATGGATTGGGTTCTTGGTTTTAGGGATGTTGAGGACCGCTCTCATTCCTGAGATAAATAGAAGATAAAGTGTTTGCTTACAGTCCATATTTCAGGCAAACGCAAAAAGGTGTTCGTGAGGCACAACAGTACTACACAGACCATAGGTGTAGCTATTACTACATGCATAAGCTAAAATTCTGATAATAAGCTGAATTTGAATATAGTAAGATCAAGTAGGCTACACTTAAAATATTGGAGTTACCATCTTTCAGTAAACTCAGTAGTTACACTTGTAAAAAAAGTGTGCAAGTTAGGATCTTACCTTCCTTTGGAAAAACAAAGTTAATGTCCAAGTTGGACGATACTAGATAACAAGTTACAACCTTCTAATGTGACTGATTAAAGAAAAAAAGGACATTTTCTATTTGTCAAAGTATGCAAGGAATATCACATTAGTGTTGCCCCTGCTCTTCACCTACATGTAACTGTACCAGACAGAAACAGACACTAGATGTGCTGCTCATCAACTACACATCCTTTCCTCTCCCTCTGTTTCTTCTGCTTAGTTTGGGCACAGAGTGGAGATAAAATTAGGACTGAGAAATGTTGTCAAATACAGTAAGGTATGTATATCTTTGAAATTAACAGTGTTAAAGTTAACACCTGAAGAAAGCAAACTTCCCTTCACAAATACTAGCAACTTGGCATCAAAGTAAGTGGATTTTACCATGGAAAATAACTGTTGGTTTTCATTGTACAGGCAAGTTCTACCAGCCAAGAGTAAAGTGTACGATAGCCAGGGCCTGCTGCTCTACAGCGGGATGGACCTGTGTGACTGCCTGGATGAAGATTGCCTGGGCTGTTTCTATGCCTGCCCCAAGTGTGGCTCCAACAAGTGCGGCACAGAGTGTCGCTGTGACCGCAAGTGGCTCTACGAGCAGATCGAGATAGAGGGAGGAGAGATCATTAGAAATAAGCATGTTGGGTAGTGTATGTGTGCATTATTTAATCCTGACTGTATGGCCCATGCTTTGATTGAACACTGCACATTCAGCATTTAGTAGTAGAATGGAAGCCATTGGAATTTGTGATGATCCACATGATGAATGTGCTCACTTTCACAATCATTTTCAGTATGGACATAATCATACTGCTGTCTTTTCACACTTGAGTCTACATTGTACTCAGGCTTCTTAGTCATCCCAGTAAGATCTCACTGAGCAGTCTTTGTATTAAAGTACAGGGTGCTAAATTCTAGTGTGATCTATCCTGAGCCACTCACTACTGTTTCATACATTGTTTTATAGAATGTACCATCTCCATGTATCCCTCATTTCTCCTTCTCTAGTTCAGAATCTCATGGGCTTTAACCTGTTTTATGTGAAACACTGAAAGTTCTCAATGAATTTACGTGCAGTATTAATAAGGCTCTCTTTAGTATTAATAGTGAATGCTGTATCATCTATAGAGTATTGAAGCTACATCTGAGAAATCCAATCCTGTTCACTTAAAAAGGAGTCAAAAGCATTTAGGTGTTCAGATCTCATCCCAGTTACTGGGATTGGAGATCAAGTTATCCTTATGAATTCAAGTCTCTTAAAATACTGAAATTAAACTGTCACAGCCTTGTGTTAAAGTATAGTTTATTATTTTGTTGGTTCATGTAGAACAAAATTAAAATAATTTTGTTCTGTTATCAGTCTGTAAGTGGTCTGAACCAGTACTTCAACAGCTCTCTCCCTGTTTTTTTCTCTTTTTACTGATTTTAAAGGTTTATATGCAGCTGAAATGGACTTGAGTGTCTGTTTCCAAATCAAGGTTATCTAGGCTGTTACCAAATAACAGAGTTGAATTGAAAGTATCTTTGGTTGATACATTATCTGTCCTCAGAATACTGAACTTTTACAATATACCAAGGTGTATTGAAAAGATTTTCTACATGAAATCTTAGTAACATTTTTATTCTTTGTATTTTTGTTGTGTTTTGTATAAATTTCCTATTCTTTGATAACTTGGAAGATCTGCATGTTTGTTGGGTCACGTTTTTTCAATAATACTGTTCACTTCTTGGAGACATACTTGGTAAAGTTGTATAATCTAGCTATTTGTTCAGCGGATTTTTTTCTTTTCTGGAGTCATGAACGTTGCATTGCCGAAATCCAAAGTTACGCTTTGAGTTGTGCTGACATCTGCTGGTACTAATACGTTTTTATTAAATCTGTTATAAAAATAATCAGTCTCTCTTTTTTTATTGGTCAGAGCATTGGCACTTCTTCCAGTGGATATCTCTCATTGGGCTTGGGTTCCAGTCACAAATATCACAAGAAGCATGATGTTAGTCTTAGGCAGAGCCACGGAGTCTTTGCAGTTTTCCAGGCAGCAGCGCCCCAGCTGAGTAACAACCATGACTTGCTTCCCTTCCATGCCAGTGGCATCTGACACAGCACTGAATCTTGTGCACTGGATCCATGTTTGGATCTGTTTCATCTCTTAAGCAATCTTTTGAATTAGGTGAAAATAGGAACAGGTAACTTCCAGGAGAGTGAGAGGGGAGAAGCTGGTTGAGCTTGAGTTGTGTCATTTACATGCATCTATTATTTTTTTTTAATTAGACCAGAGTCAGCAATACCCATTGTTAATGAACTTAACAGGCTTCCATGTGTGTGATGAGTGTAACTTACCACTTCAGGTCCACAGGCAGATTTTGGATTCAGTAACTACCAGTAACTTAAGTTGCCTAGAGCATCCCTTTATTAGAACTGTACTTCTCCATGTCCATTAAGTCTCTGCAAAGTTACTACATTCAGCCTCTCATTGTACAGATGCACTAGCAGCTGATTACTTTCCCAAATAAAATACTTGTTTCCTATCAAAATGCACAGGACTGCTGTTTGACTAAAAACCTGCATCAAGTAGTGGGTACTGTCCCTAAGGACAGGGTTTGGGTTTTTTTCTGGTAAAAAAATGACTTCTTGGTGTTCACTATTCACATATCCTCCTAACATATTTAGGACATTTCCGTTTCGCTGCATTTCCTTAACATGCCTAGGCTGTAGTGTGTTACTAAGTTCAATACCATGTATTTATACAGTTCCATGCGCCCCACAACCATTTTCCTCTTAAAAGACATTGTTACAAGTCAGAATTTACCATCTTGCTAGATTTAAAATGCTTATAGCATGAATTTCTCTTTTTTCTGTTTTGACAAACACCACACAAGCTATTTTGTCATCATCTAAAGTAAGTGCATATGACTCCCAGCAGCACAGGTACTTCCCCATCTGCCAGAATTACTCACAACTAAGCCTGTTAAACAGGACATTATTTTAATAGAGCCAAAGGAAACAACTACTTTCCATAAAATCCAAAATTCATAACCACTTTAGGCTCTGCTGCAGGTATAGCTCAGTGGCTGTATTAAAACTTTTCTTTTGGTATTAATTGCAGAAATTAATGCCTTGGCAAAGTTTACATATTCAAGAGAAAAAAATCAATGACAATAAAAGACTGGTTTATGAAGAATACCTATCCCATGAATCAGTTTGAGTTTATTGAACAGAAGCTCTAGATTTGTGGTCTTGTGAAAAACCAAGCCAGTTCTTAACACGCTACTTTCTCACTCAGAGCAAACTTCACATCAAGATTAGAACATGGTCAAATTTAGCATCTTCTGAAGTCAGTGAGGGTTCTTCTGTGGACCCTGTGAGAATTACCACACAACCCTGTGGTCATACCCAAGATAGGATGTGCCCCTTTGTGAAGCTGAAAGTTTAAAACCAAGTAAATATCCCTTGGGATTATTTTTGTTAAATACTCAAATAACAGTATGGTGCAGTCAGGTAATTAACTCTGAGAGGGTTTACATTAACATTTTCAGCATTATACTGCAAAAAGACATTTGTCTTTGGGGGTATGTTATAACCTTATCCTTAGACACAGCATGACTTTGGTTTTTTTTAATTAATTAAATTCATTACTTCAGTAACTAACATAAGACAACTTCTAACTTTTGAATCTCTTACCATTCAAGACATCAGAAAGAGCTGGAAGTGGATAGACCTACACAAAAACTGTAATTTTATAAATCCAGAGGTCAGAATTAAAGCTTCTAAAGGAAAAGAAGCAAACAGTTCAGGTGACTCATTTTTACTTATTTTAGATCTGTTTTAATGTTCCTTTTAGCCTTTTCTCATAGCCATTACTCATACTAGCCAGAATGGACCAGTAGTCAACTGCACAAATGCTCTCACTGAAATCCCAGAGTGACAGAGCTCCAGAGAGCTTGAGTGTTCGGGTGGACGTCTGTCACTTGATGTGTCACAGAAACAGCTACAGCTACCTGCAGTCAGCATCAAGGCCTTACAGTTCTCAGTCTCATGACAAAGCACAAACATACACTTTGCAGTTTTAATTTGTTTACCCCTAAAATTAGAATTACATATTTTTTGTCATATTTGTATCTCAATAAATGCAGTTTCAACATTTTTCAAGTGATCTCTCAGTGGCTTATAGGATGTGCTGACATACAGTAGCTTGTCCCTCATGATCCAGGTCTTTTTTCCCAATAACTCTTCAGCAAACATTCTGAAAGCTTTTTTCACCCTTGTACTGGCTTCTAACCAGTCAATACCACACTAAAGCAACTTTATTTAAAGTCCCCTTTAAACACTTCTCTCCAGCTTCAAATTATCCATGCCTTTAAATCCAACCGATAGTTTATTGAAATTATTATATTTAATGATTATTAATTACAAGTTGCATCTAATATTCAGCAATGTGGAAGCCATAACCAGAACTACTCTGTTATTCATTCACTGCAGTGAGATCTCAAATCGTCCTGTCCTCCAACACGTATTAAATATTGTAGGGAGGTGTGAACCCTTGCCATTAAACTGTCCAGTTGACTCTTTGAAGGAGTTTTGTGCCATTATCCTTCTCTGAAATAGGGGATTCACATGTTTCAAGTCCCTCATACCCAGCAGAGGGCATCAGCTTACTGCAAACCTTGCCATCATGAGTTCCATGGTGCACCTCCAAGAGATGGGTCCGCAGAACTGGGGGATTCCTCAAAGAGGATTTCATTGACATGTTCAGAAATCAAGCACAGGACAAGAGAAGTGCTACCCACATCCATGAGGTTGCAATATAACAGACTCGGGTACAAGATTGGCACTTTGGAGAAACTGATTTGCTTTTTGGGCTCTATGAGAGCTTCAAACACAATCCCCAAATACCTCAATGATTGCTAGTTCTTTAAGAGGAAAGCAACACATTTTTATAGATACATTTACATTTTACATTTCACTGTGAGACCTTGGTTTAGAGCTCCTGCCTGAACATTACTTTAGAAACACCACATTGGGTAGCCAAGAAGCCACTCATAGCAGGGCCCTGCACTCATTAGCAAAATGACAAGCTTTCTGACACCCACAGTGGTGCTTCTGCCAGTGGCACAGAGCCACATGCGTCCTCTTTCCCAGACAAACAGGGGAGTACTCTGACAGCATTTTACCAGAGTAGCTACAACAGGAGCCAGAGCAGCCTAGCCTAAGGTGTTGGGCTGGGGTAGGGAAAAGACAGCTGGAGATGGGGAGTTTCCCTGGTTCTCCTACCATAGCTAAGTGGTGAGAAATTTGCCCTAATTCTTCCCTTCTTCTCTCAACTTCTTTCGGTAGCCCTTCGCCTGTACTCAGCAGCAGATGAAATCTGTATCACACGCTGACTTGCCTTTCTAAGCTCTAGTTAGGACAGTATTAACAACTTGTGTCATACAGTTCTCCATCTCACCCACAGATGTCAGCATTATCTACTACAACCTCCTGAGAATGGATCCTTGCAGAGCACCAGCCTGCAAGGCTGAACCAGAAGTAAAAGCAGTTCTCTTCTATCTTCTTCTGATTTTCTCCTTGTTATTCTTCCATTTGTCCTTGCATTTTAACTGATAGCTCTACCTACTTTTAAATTGATTGTTTTAGCTGCTGAATTAGTACCATGAAGTAGACAAGATTAGTTAACAAATTTAAAAGAATATATATAAAAAAATATGTATACACCAGCAAGCACCAGCTGTGCCATCTGGTTAAGATGCTTACCAGGACCATCAGAACTTAAATTCTCAAAGAGAAATCACTGGGAATTCAAAGATCCTACTTCATTCACAGCTTTTAAGGCCTCACAAGTCATCTGAGGAACCCTTTAACATAACTACTTTGCTTAAAGGTAGAAAATAAGATTTTACAAAATTTCATAACATAAGTTTTCTTATTCTGTACTTTTTTTTTCTGGTTCATCCTGCATTAGAGTACTTTATAATCCCGGTGAGAATGAGTTTTCTTCTCACTTCATCCATTTTCTATTGTAAGTTTGTAGCACACCAAAAAAAATCCCCAAACCCACAAACAACCAAAAACCCCACCATCCAGCCTCCAAGCTGCTCCTTTCCTTCTGTTTTATAACATGGTAATGGTAGTGCTCTCTCAGCTGACTTGCTTGTCAGTTTTCAGTCAGATGGGCTGGATCTTGACAGTTGACTTCAATGCTTCTGAAACTTTTCTCTTGACAGCCATCTCTTTTTAGTAGTCATTATAATTAGAGTGATTATATTTTGGCTTAGTTTTCATTTGTTATCTTTGTGCTTCTTACTGGGGGTTTCAGTTCAATCTCTAAGAAAAGAGAATAATTGGAGATACTTCTGTGTTAAATACACTTGTGTAGGATGCCTAACCTCCAGCAGGCTCCTTAAATTGTACAGGCTCCTCATATCAGCACCGAGGGAGCCCCGAGTCCCAGCTGCACTGCTCCATGTCTCAGTAGTGAGCTCCTACTAACAGTCCTGGTGACTTGAGTGAAATTGCTTAGAGGAGTGAGCAAGCCAAGCAAAGAGGTGCGTTCTGCCCAGGCGAAATGTGTCAGGATAAAATGCAGAACTGTTTGGACAAAGACACCATTCACCCTTGCTGGTTGTGTGTGAAACAGGAGGAGAGATTGTGCCCAAGATCTTATGATCCTAAGAAGCCACTGTGAAAAGCAGCTACAGAGTGTACAGTGCACACCTAAAATAAAATCGCCTTCTGTTGTGGGATTCCCAAAATAACATGCTGGGTAACCTTTACAGGATTGTTCCCTAAAGATCCGGAGAAGCCTGAAGTCCCTGTGAAATGTTATGTGCCTAATGCCTGGATCTGAACTTTGATACTCATGTTTCTCTTTGGAGTTCAGAATGAGGCTTGGAGATGGGGACAGGGCAGCCAGACATGCAGAAGCAGAACGGATGGCTTTTCTTGTGCTTTCTGTTGGATGTGGTCAGTATAAACTGCTCTGGGTAGAAAGCACAGTAGCTTATACTGATGAAAGTTGGTTATATCTCTAGACAAAACCAGAATTTTTCACAAGAGGTTTTCTTCCTGTTGGGTTTGATGGTTTGGTTTTGATTTTATCAAAAATCCCAGAAAGGCCAGATTTATCCAGCCTAGTCTGTGCCAAGTACCTCTGCCTTATGACTCCCCTGTATTAATTTCTTGTCTGTGAACTGCTGACTTTTTGAAGTAAAGATTGGGCTGGCTCTGGTGTGGAGCAGATGAGGATGCAGGGCTGCTGTCAGAGGACATCTGTCATAGGAATTGCTGCAGAAGATGTCTGCAATTTCTTCTGTGGTGGGAGTGGGCTGCAACACCCAGCTCTACATGCACTACCCTCCATCCCAACCAGGCACCTCCGACCCAGACTGGGCTAACAGGGATTCCTTGTCTACCCTCTGAGCACATCCTGACTCCTTGGTTTGAGGTACTGTTTTTGCTCCAGAGTGGCAGAACCTAACTCACTAACATTGTACCTGTAACTTATTTGGAGCATAGTGCTCCAAACGGTCCAAGGCTGATTCAGATCTCAGTAATGTGTGCGTGCACACATGTGCTTGTAGCACTGTATGTGCAATTGATGCAGCCAAACTGGTTGGAGCTCCCCTCAGAAATACCAGGTGCAAATGGCATTAGTGTAAGTTGCCACTTATGGATAAGTTGCCATCATCTGGATTTGTTTGAATCTGCAAGAAGGAAGAAGTAAAACCACTTTTCTAAGTGTGTGTTCTGTCCCATAGGGTGTGAGGAAAGGGGACCTGCACTCCATTGACTTGTATTAGCCTTAGTAATTATTCAATAGTTAGCTGGAAGGCTAGAAACTGCTTCTGCGTCTTCTGCTCCAATGTAATTTTAAAGGCCCATCCATCACTCAGTTACAGCTGGTACCCAGCTCAGTATTTAGACACCACCATGTGCAACAGAGACAGCTTCTGGAGGAGCAGAGCTGTAGCCCTTTCCCCCTTCACATCTCTTCTTTCCACTGACACCACTGATTTCACAGTATTGTTTTTCCCATCCAGCACTACTTGCTGATGCTTCTCACATGTCCAAAATTGCTACTGACATTTCAATTTTGCTTTATTTTTCTCCTTTCTTTGACAGAATTATAGAGAACATTTATATTTGAATAAAAAGCAAATAATGCATGTCAGAGTATGCATCAGGGAACATCAAATTGTTTTTTTCCAATTACAACTCTATTTCAAATAGGGTAATGCAATTAAAGGATAATTACTAGAAGTGCAAAGCCAAGGTTATGATCAGAAATGGTTACCCTTTCACTTCGAAGGGCTGTCTGACTAAATAAACCATTCCTGTGGGGCAAGTTACTCTGCATAGCTGCAGGTATCCAGAAGCAAAATGTCTGGCACTACAAGTAGAGTAGCTCTTCCAGTATAAACTACCGTTTTAGGAAAGGGGACAAATATAAATGGCTTTATCACTGATTAATAATGGTGTAAATTCACTTCAAGATAGGATATTAATTAATAATATACTAGTAGTTTTTAATAAGCAGCACCATAACACACTTTTAAATAGTAATTATGGTAAACTAGTAATACTTCCTTAGCAGTGAGCTTAGTTTGAGTTCTCACTGCTTTGCTAAACAATCAACAAGATAAAGAAGCACAAAGGTAATTCTGGTGTTCTCCACGCTTTGCCACTGAGCACGTTATCCCAGCATGCCAGGGGAGCCGTGCCCAGGGCCAGGGGCTGCTGTTCCCCACCAGGAGGGATCGGCCGTGGTGGATGAGCTGCGGAGCAAAGCCCCCGGTGCCCGGGTGAGATCAGCCCACAGCAGGTGCGGTGACCTCCTGCTGCCATAGGCGGGTCCAGGGGCCCAAGCTGCCTGGCACTGGTGACATGGCTCTGGGTTTTCATCCCCGTGTCCCGGACCACAACCGAGCGAAACAAATCCATGTGTACTGCATCCTGAGGGGCCCTTCAGCTGCCTGCAGGAACACATTCCCTGTCCTTTCAAATGGCAAAGGACCTCAGCCTGAAACACTGCCAGAGGGACCTCCCACCTTCCTGCATCCTCCTGTACCCAGTCATGGCAGAGATGGAGCCATCGGCACCAGCCTAGAGAGGGTATCCCCTCCCCCACGGAGGGGCTTTCCCTCTGCAGTTTGGCTGTCTCCTGTTAGGATTGTTGAGGCGAGCCAGTTTTCAAAAGTGCAGAGTTCCTTTTCCAGAGCTGTTTTCACCTCCTGGGGAGCAGCACAGCGATGCTGTACCCCGGCTCCTCTCGGGGGCCATCCATTGGTGATCCAGCCATGGGAGAAGTCGAGTTGTGCCGTCTGTGCCACCCACACGGAACATGGAACTAAAAATTACTTTCCTGTGACACGAGCATACGTTACTAACTAGCACAAAGCACTAACTAGCACTACCCCTCATCAGCCCCTGTGTCACTGCCAGTACCCTGGGCTTTTTCCTTCAGCTGGGCGCAGAGAAGGCTAAAGAGGATCTAAAAGTAGCTGATAACTATGGGAGGTGTCGCTGTAAAGGTGAGGGTTCTTCAAACTTTATTCAGGTAAAGTCATGGACTCCTGCCCTTCAAAAGTCCAAAACTGCTGGAAAATCCTGCCTTTCTTCAGAAGCCTGTCTGCTGATACAATGCTTCAGTGTCAGATATGATTAGTAAGGTTTTGCCAATCTGTTTTATTTAAGTGCAGGAAATAAAGCAGCAATCCTTTATTATTAGCTGCTTTATTGGACTGGTAATAGTGCCTAAAAAGGGTTGGAACTCCAATTTGCTCCACTTGGAACCACTACTTGCTGTGAGAGCACATGGTCTCATTTCCTACGAGGGTTTCAGTGGGACAGGGACTGAGTCTTGATCCTGTTTTGCTTGTCTTTTTTCTGGAGGTGGCTGTCAGGCAATGCAAAGTACCTGTTAACTGCACCATGGGAGCAAGCCTTATTTCAGTAAATGTTCCAAACCACTTGGGTGAAAATGCAGTGGTTTTGGCTGTGCCCACTGGCTTTCCCCTGCCAGGCCCCAGAGAAGGGGTTTCGTGATGTTGTCTTGGGAGCCAGCTGAGCCCCGTGGAGCTACACACCCGAGATAACATGGAGAGGGTTTAGCCCCTGGTGCTGTTAATCCCCCTGTGCTCTTCTAATGAGAAGCCAGACGGTGAAACTAAACCTACAGAGAATTTGTTTCATAACATTCACAAATATAATAATAGTAATAGTAATAACAATAATGGTAACAACAACAACGACTCTAATAATAATAGTAATGATGGTAATAATAATAATAATTACAGTAATCATAATGTATTTATATTGTTTAACTGATAAATTGTTTTATTTCTCATGTCAGTCTTACTTCCAAAACATTTATTTTGCCTGCATCCCACTGTATCTGAGGCAGACAAAAATGCTCCTCTGTTTATAAACTAGGTAAATGGGACAGAACAGCAGACCCGGAAATACTGGGCCCCATGGAGCAAACAGAAAGCGGAAAAGCAGCTGAGGTAAAGCATTTCCCTCATTCCCTGGAGGTATTTCCCTATCTCAATAACTGGAGGAATAATAAGTAAATAAATACAATGTCTTGTTTAACTGTGTTGTTTTTGGAGTCCTTTGTCTGTAGAGTACTCAGAAAAAACTTTTGGATTGATCTGAAGTGCACAAGCCTATTTTCTATTAAAGTGTATTAATGCCAGGTTCTGTGCAATTAGTGAAAAGTCAATTCCCATTACTAGTTAACACTATTGAATATCTGCTTTCTTTAATAAAAACCTATGTCCAGCATAAAGACAATAAATCGATAAGCAGCCACTTTCTAAATCTATTCTCTCTCCTCCAAAAACGCAGAGAGAGTCCTGCTGTTTGGAAGTCAGAATGGATTTAGAAGAAGAGATCCCCCGAAACTCCGTTTTTCCTTGGAAAAGCCTTTGCTCCTTTCTAAGAGCTGTACACATGCAAACTGGTGTTAAAATTTTACCTTCATTCAGCAGCATCACAGCCTGAGTTGGCAGAAATCCTCCCTGGAATTAAGTTGTCTCACAAGTTTGAATCATATACAAGCATTATGATTTCTTTTACTGTGAGGGTGGTGATGCCCTGGCACAGGCTGCCCAGAGAACATGTGGGTGTCCCATCCCTGGAAGTGTTCAAGGCCAGGCTGGATGGGGCTCTGAGCAACCTAGTGTGGGGACTCACAGCTGGTGGGATGCTGCCTTTGCAGTGGTCATGGAATGCAATTGCTTCCTACCATGATAGCAGAGATTTCTGAGCGCGAGGAGCACCTGAATGCTTAGCTAAAAATCAGATAGGGAGAGGTGGCAAAGGTCTGCTTGGTGCATTTTTAAGCTTCTGTGTGTAGGTTTCATGTCTGGTTAACCCTCAAATAAATGAGGAATATGGTTTGAAATTAACGGAAAATAACTAAAACAGCAGGAAAAAACTTGTTTTTCTTGGGTCAGAAAAATGAAAGCTAAACAAGAATTGAGAGGAAGTGTGAAAGATTTATTGTTCTGCTCCTGGTGTTTCTTTAGTTTACTATTGGTTTTCACTTTCACCATGGATCTGCAAAACCCCAAAGGCTTGAAAGTGAATAAAAGGCAACTTAAAGGCAGCTGCTGTCAGTAGCCTTTTTTGTTGTTGTTAATGGCACCTGCAGAACCAGGGGGAAAGGAATGACTGGGTGGCAGAAGGAGCTAAAGATGGCTAAAGGAAAGCAAATGTATTTTCCTTCATTCTTTACAGGGAAGGAAGGAAATAAAGCTGCTCTGCCTGTTTTAATGATCATTTGCTAAACATCCCAGTGGCTGAGTTGTTAGTCAGAATGAATGTAGATTAAATTCAGACATAGACAAAGCTATTTGTAGAAATTTGATTTTTATAGACACATTAGCAGTACTTTTTCCTCAGAAGTATTACATTCTGATTTAGCTGAGGAAAAGGAGTTATATTATGTGATTTAATTACACGATTGTGACTCACACTTTGTTACAAGTACTGAGCAGTGAAAATGGAAGCAAAATGCAAGCTATCTGTTTGGTAAACATGTTCTTTTAAAATGTTGACTGAATTTGAGTAATGAATAAATTGGAGGAAATGGCAATCTGCTTGTAGAACTTTCAGAAAAATAAAGAAGGGCTAAGCTCAAAAGGTGAATTATTAATGTTGGTATATTCGCTTTGCTCCCACTATTTGTAACATAGGAAATGGGATTTGTGTGTATATGTCATTTTAATATTAACTCAGTTGCCAGCCCAGATCTAAAATAATGAGACAGATGCAAGTCTTTCATTTCCAGAGAAGCATTTTTAATGCAAATGAAATCAATATGGAATCAACATTCTGCCCAAGGAAGAGCTAAAGACTGGGGTTTGGGAGATTTTATACTCTCCATTTTCTCCCCCTGTGGTGGGACAGACCCATGCACACACAGAAGAGGAGGATGACATACGCTTCTGCTTCTGAGCTCAGCACATGCTGAGATCTTATCTGCAGTGAGTTTGATCAGGAGCAACTACAAAACTATAAACAAGAGTAAAAAAACATCAGATGCTTAGACACAGCTGTGTACAGCTGCAGGGCCTGACAGTTAGTGAGTGAGAGCTAACAGCCTTGGTGGGATGCTCTTGGGGAAGCCTGCATGTCAGCGGGAATGCTGCACAAACCTTCTTTCCATTTCCAGCCCTTCCTTACTATTGTGTATAAATACAAAATCCCCATTCCCTTTTTTTTTTTACACTATATATATATATAAAATAAAAATCCTTCAATTTCAAGTGAAGGAATAAAATTTAATTAAATAGAGTTGTAAATTACAGCTATATTTTTGTATATTTGAGTGTCTTGTTAATTTTGGATTTGAGTGTTTTGTTAATTTGGTTGCGATGTTTCTCAGAAATGCTGTGATTTTAGTATTCACAGATGGCAACTGTAGGACAATGCTGGGCCCTGAAACCTTGTATTTTACCCCAGCATACAGACAGATCCACTGCCACTTTGCAGACTTTGCTTTGCCAACACGCCTCTGCCTGAGAAGGACCATGTCTGGGACTGAGAAGGTTCTCTAAAGCTTCACAAGTCAAGCTAAACCCAGCCAAAGCTGCTCTGCGTGTTGCTGAAGAATCATTGACACCAAAAAAGGGGCAGTTTATCTCTTCCACGGTCTGTGTTTCAATATCAGTGTGTGTGAGCAGGTGTGATGGAGAAGCCCATGAACTCAGCCATGACAGAGGAGCAGGTGACCTCCCCACACACCTCTGCCTATGGATTTAAGAGTGCTCAGAGCCAGGCCCTGCATCGCAGCCCCCACTGATGCTAATTGTGCAAGAGACATGGCTGTGAGTCCGTGTGCCGGCTCTGGGGAGGCCACTGGAGCACCACGGACAACGCTGCTGGATGTTCTGAGAGCTCAGAGGGCTTGAGGCTGTGCTGGCTCCACCACACAAGTCAGCCCGAGTCCTTGTGTGAGGTCCCTGACACCAGCGTGTGAGACAAGGTGGGTTTCAGTTTCCTGACGCTGAGTCGGGAAATGCCAGTGGTCTGGTAAGTCTTAAAGACCACAGCAGCAGAGAAAAACTTAGGCACTCTCCACCTCTTTAGGGCCTAAAATGGGTCCTGTTGGTGTTTCCATGTAAGTTATCATCGAATTTGTCTCGGAGATCAAAGGGAAATGACAGTCTGGGTCTCATCTGGCTTTGAAGCTGCTTAAAACGAGGAAACCCCCTAAATTTAGAAGGAAATTCCCTAGAAAGCTGGCAAGATCCCTCAAGAGAGCAGATCTCCTCTCAGGGCTCCCCCCGCATCCTTGTATGGCTGCAGTTCCCTCTCCCATCTCTGCTCAGTGTGCCTGGTGTGTTTACATCAGAGAGGGAAGAGCCGGTGAGCAGGCACAGCCACCCATGCCCCTGTGGAGCAGCATCCGTGTGAACAGGGCACATCATCCTTCCTGCTGCTCTGTGTTCAGCCCATTCAAGGAGGAACTGGAGCCCTGCTCAGGTCAAGTTCACTTGTGGGCTTTTCAGAGACCTGTGCAGCGTGGCCTTGCTCCAGGTGGGAATGAGTGTAATGCACAGGGGAGGCAAATTTGGTGGTAAGAAAAGCTTGGACTTTTCCCTATCCACTGCAGGTATGAGCTGGGATTTTGGCTTTCAGGATGTGGGAAATACAGAGCATTGATTATAACCATACACCTTGCCCTGGATAGTTATTTTAGACCAGTGCCTCAGACCAGAGCGGCCCTGTGGTGACAGGTAATGGCACGAGGATGAAGTAACACTCACCAGCTTCAAGATCAGCTCTCTCAGTGACATACTTAGAAGAAATAATAATGGGAGATGGCTTTTTGTTTTCAACTTGGGCAAAACTTGTGCCAAGTTCACTGGCAGGATCACCTACAAGCTTCAATGTGTGAAAATAATACTGTCAGGCAAAATCCAGGTCTTATTTTCATACCAGAGGAGGATAGCAACTCAGGTGCAGTTACAGCTGGACAAAAATGCCTCCTTATTTAACTCAAAGGGTGCTGAACCAGAGGTGAAATCACTGTGGAGTTTGTCCCAGCACCTCTCTTCTTTATAAGGCTGTACATGTCTTCAGACGTGCAGCCCGTGTTGTCTCGGGGTGGATCCGACTTTCACACTGAGCTGATGTTGCTGAGTTGCCCTGCACAGAAACCAGGAGTATGCTGGGTTCCTGAAGGTTGAGAAGTTTCCTCTCTTCTTATCTTCCATTGTGCTGATTCTGTATTCCCCAGAGGCTTCTTGTTAACAGCACACACCACCACCAAAAATTAAAAACAAAAAAAGAGGAGGGGGGTGGGGAGAGGACAGGAAGGGTAAGGAAACAAGACATACCTGCAGCAGTCCTGGGTGTATATTCCCTGTGTCCCACCGACAGTGGCATGCAGAAGGAAAATTGTTCTATCAGTGGCTATGTTAGATTCATGACCCCACCACAACCTTGAATTGGCCTTTAGTTGTCGCTGATGGGAACTGAAGAACAGCTCCTGTCGACATGATTGCTGCTCTCCAATGAATCAGAACACACAGGGCACAGAGCAGCACATTAAACTAGCAACAGAAATATATCACTGTACTTTTATATAGATGTATTGCTTTTGCTCAGGCATATAAATGATTGGGCTATCCACTTATTTTTTTTCCAAGGACTATAAATTAAAAATAAGCTAAGGGTTTGGAAATTATGTTCTCTCTCTTTCCCCCCTCCCCTACTCTTTTTTTTTTTTTTCCAAGCTGGGTAGCTATTTTAGGTCTACAGTAAAACATTTCAAAGGTAATCTTACTGCCTATGTCTACTTGACCATCCTTTTTTTTCTAAGAGAAAAATACCACTGCAGTTCTTGCTTAGGTAATTTAACACTTCAGTTTGATCACACTAACTGTATGTATGGATCCCCACGCTGCTTCTGCTGCTAATGAACACCTACAAGGCTGTATTTTTTCATTTAGTGAGACAAGTTTCTGAAATGGCAAAATCTATGTATGCCAGGTGCTGGGGGTTTTTCCCCTAACCAATATTTTATAAAGTAAGATTATTTCAATATACTTTGACCAGAGGTCACTTTGACTTGAAAGTTGGTTTGATGCACTGCTGCATAATTCAGTGTAGTACCTCAAAACTGGAAATGTTTCACCATTAAAACTGCATTTAATTTTTGCAACTTTCTCTGCTTGCTGATTGAATAATCTGTTTAAGACATCCCTTTAAATCAGAGGTGATATGACCAGATCTGCAAAGACTGGGATACATTTTGTCCGTTGCACATTTCCAGTTTTTTGCAATTTATCACTTACCAGCTTTGCAGCCAGATATAGAAGCAATAAGAAAGCTGCTCCCCGTGCGTTCTTCCCCCATCTTAGGGGATTTTATTTCAGATGAAAAGCAGAACTAGAGTCCAGGGATCCACTTTTTGTGGTCTGAGGCCAAGGAAGACAGGCATCATAGTGTATTTTCCAGCCCTGGAAACCCTTGTCCAGGCGAGCAGCCCCTGGTCATGAAAGTAGAACAACTGACTACCACAGGGCAAATTTTTCCTACAAGAATCTGTGGGGTTGAGCTTGCCAGATTGTTTTCTGCTAGTTTTTTGAATGTGTTGTAAAAGATCTTTTTAACTTTACTTTTCTTGGGCTACCTGCTAAAGGAGTTTGGTCGTAACCACATGTCCATGTGCTGGATAAAATGATTTTGCTGACCACAAGTCTGCAAAAGACCTGGTCAAAGAAAATAAATGAGCTGGTCGTAGCTATTTCCCCCCAGCAGTCATAAGCACCATAATAGTTTTCACCAAGCTTTGGGTGACTGAATCTTTACTGTGTACCACTTCCTAGCAAAACTAGTAAGGTAGAAATGAAAACCTGGCTGCATTATTATGTCCTTAAAAGACCAGTAATTTCCAGAACTAATGATAGTATGGTCTCAAGGCCCACAGTTAACCCAGGGCTGATGGATGAAGGGCAGCATTTGCTCTTTGCTGTGTTTTCTCAGGGAACGGAACCACAGCTGTAGGATAAAGGATTTATGGTGATCACCTATATGGAAACCAACTCTTTGCTTGCCCAGAGAGTTGCCCACAGGAGCCAGATGTCAGGCTTGGGCTCTGCTCTCATGCTGCTACCAGCCAGCCAGACCCATCTCCCTGTGGATTCAATCCCTTTCAGAGCCCATCTGAAGGTCGGTCTATGTTGACAATCTTAGGGTAATGGATGCTTATAACCTGTCCTCCAGATTAAAAAAAATAATATCATTCTATTTAAGGAAAGAAGAGACGCTTTGTGGCTAAAGGGCTGCCCCAAATCATATCTCTCCCCAGTACATGTGCAATTTGCCACACGGGCTTGAGAAAGCCATGTAGCTGGTACTTGTTTGCAGAGCTGGGCAATTAGGAAGGTTGGGACTTTCTTTTTTCCTTTTTACAGAGTTGTTGTAAGTCTTCACTTTCTAACACCTTTAGTGTATCCTAATTGTTTATAAACTAACTTTTAAGCCTGACTGGTGCTAAATTCTAGAGCTAATGGAGTTTCATGTCTCAGGATTTGCTTCTGAGCTGCTTTGGGCTGTGAGTCTGTGTTCATTGCCCTCCTGTCAGGCTCGGAGGCTGCAAGGGCATTTCTCCCTCTCTGTGCCCAGCAGAGGGGAGCAGGCGGGGCAGAGCCACAGCTTGGCTTTTGCTCTTCACTGAGAAAGGGACGATCTCTCGCTAAGCTGGGGACCAGCTCAGGTATTTCCCTCTAGAGGAAGGGGACTATGAGACTGTTAGGCCAGTGAATCTCTGCCAGCTCTGGGGAGGAGCATGCCTGCGTGTTGTTTCCTATAAAATACTACATAGTTTTCTAATCTGGTCTTAAAAGGCTGGGAAAAGCTCTTGAGAGCAGACACAGAAAAGAAAGTAAGAGACTCTAGAAAGTATCACAAAATGGGATAGTGGTAGCCAGTGAGCAGCACAGTTTCCCAGCTCAGTGTTCCATGCCCAGAACTGTTTACATCCAACTGTAACTCGAATTTGCCCCTGACCTTAGGCAAAGTGAAGTTTAAGTGATCAACAGTTTTGCAAATGCCAGTCCCCAAACTCAGAAAAAACCTGAAATACTCCCACCCAGTAATTATCATTGGCACTTGAAGGACACACAGAAAGTCATTACTGAAAGGTGCTAACTTTCCTGATGATAACGAATTAGTTTTCTGACTCCTTGAATGCCTTGTCAGCCCAGTCAGGAGATTGTTTATAGCACAGCTCTGGCATTGCTGCTTGCTTATTGATGTTATGAATGTCCATAACTTTATTTAGGGTTTAGGTTATCCCCAGATGTTGAGATTGTATAGCAGGGGGAAAAAAATCTTGCAGTGTCCTCACCTGATCTACTCAACTGTTCCTCCAGCAGCTCATGTGAAGGGGAAGGTTGACAAATTCCTGGTATCAAACCCAGCTGTCAGAACAACACGGGGTAATAGCGGTCCTTGTCAAACGCACCAATTAATTCACCAGCATGTCAATGCAGGTGTAATTGATAGACCCCGCATTCTGGCTGAGTAATGAAAGTCTAAAGCATTATTAAGACCATTTCACCTCCTAAGAGATCCTGTAGTCTCACCTGAGCTGTCAGTGTTGTGGTGAGGGGCACTTAAAAAAACCCAACAAACAGAACAACAGTTTGCTGCAAGAGTAAATAGAGGTTTCATATGAATCTTCATTTCAAAGGTAGAAAAGGATGTGAAAAGAAAGACTATGAAACAATGCCCTAATATTTTGGAGTGACAGCTTTATTCAAATACTCCTTGAAGTCAAACAGAAAATAAAATTAGAGGAATTGTTTCTCTGTGAGAACCCATGTGTTCTGGAGTGTTCCTGTTAATGAGAGAGTTGCTTTTAGAAGAAAACGTGGCTACTGTCTTAAAAAGCTGTGGAAAGGCAGTGTCAGCTCAGCAGGCTCATTAGCATAATCCTTTGTCTGACTTAGAAATATTTGTTAAGAACTTCTAAAACAACAACAAGAAATTGCTATTAGAGTTCCCTGACTACTGTGCTGACTCATCCATTCGCAATGTGGATTTTGTTTTAATAAATGGTTTGACGTCTTCTGGCTTTAGAGTGCAGGTTTTACAGTAGTCACCCATTTTACCTAAAAAAAAAAAAAGTTCTTTCTTCTTTCTCACCACAGCACAGGGATAAGGTTGCAGGACCTACAACCAGACATGTGCAAGCCAGAGCAGGTCTGCCAGGGGATGAGTACTCAGCCATGGACTCAACAGCATCATAATAAAATGTAGAATAAACTCTTCGCAGAAAAGGCTTAAAGAGCAGAAAAACAGCATAAAAAAGGACTGACATCCTCCAGAATCCCGAGTAAAGTGGGTGCTGCCCTGTCACGTGTTTGAAGCAGTCCTCTGCTCCTGCCCATGAGTTCAGGGAGGATGATGGCAGCCTCCCATGCCACAGCCGCCCCTCACACACAGCCAGATGTTCCGTGCAGGAATGTGTAACATACCTGAACTCCCCAGGGAAGGTACATTCCTACAGTGACCCATGACATGTGTCTCACCCTCTTCCAGCATGCTGCACTGCCTCAGCTGGGCTATCACGGCTGGGGGTACTGCACACCCATCTAGGCTCTTTGCTTTGAGAAATACCTGCTTGCTAGAAAGAGCAGGGGGCAGGGCCAAGCCTGCTTCTCTGGGGTAGCACAAATCATGAACAGGAGCCCCACGGAGGGAACAAAGCCACCTGGGATTTTAATGGATGCTCTGAGAGTCTGAAATAAAAAAATAGATCTTCTAAGATAATTTAGGAGAGCTTTTTATGGGGAGGAACTGCTGTATTTGTTCTTTATGCAGTTCAGGAGATGATTGAGGGACATTACAACCACTGGCAATGATGAGGAAAGCAGATGAATAAGGACCAGCAATGCTGGTAGCTCTGCTCTCCTGCTTCCTAGGATTTATGTACTTATGGATGAATTTAATACTTGGTGATCAAAAGAGTTCAAATAGTGGTTGTATTAATGATTTCAGCATAACCTCTAAATCCCAGGATGGCAGTAGAAATCTTCAGCTTGGTCTTAATCTCCCGACGTTTTTTATGAAGAGCAAAATTAAGTGCTGCTTCCTTATGATAAAGCCGCTTATAGAAGTGTGAACTGTGGCACTGCCCCTGCAGTGAGCATACACTCTGTGCCCTGGTCACAGGCCCTAGTCACAACAGTCAGACCTTTCCCAGAAAATGAATTACTGGAGGATAATATCTTCTTTGGTATCCTTTTTTGCTGATATTTGGTTAATTCTTACCTGGTCTTTACAGTCTATGGCTCTGACTGTGCAGAGTGATGCATGTTATTGCCCACATTTGTTACATTATATACTGAGCCTATGCCAACTGCTTTGGTCCTAAATTACCACTCTTTCTTCCTGTTATTCCAATACATGTTTGGTACCCATTAAAGATACCTGCAGGGCTCCTAGCTCATAGAAGTATTATGCACCTTGCAGCAAAACCTACCTTATTTCGGAGTTTAGCTCACCTGTGATCTGTGTTTTGTGGCCAAGGAAATATTAATATGCCTCTGAATAATATGGGAATTATCTCACCATTGCTCTTTTTCCCTTCCTCCCACACACTCCCTGAAGTATATTGATCTTTGATGTGCTTGCTTTCTTGAGCCAATTTGAAGACAAAATGTCTGAATCAGGGATGGAAATAAGTGATATTTGAAGCTGTTCTCAAACCTTAGGACAGTTTATTCTGGCTTTGCTATGTGAGTCACAAAGACTACTCAGTTTCTCAGTTAGGGGTAGTGTTATCTGCTAATAAAGGTAATGACATTCCCGAAGCTGAAAACTGCTAGCTCTAGTCTTTATTTTGAAGCTATAAAATATGGCAAGATCTGATCCCAAGGGCCTTGAATGAAGGACAGGGATTTTGGGGTTGACATGCTATTGTACTCCCCTCGTTGCAGTGGGGCTATTAAGGAGACCTATTGCAGAATTGGCTGGTCATGCAGAAGACAGACAAAATAGTTTCTGCAGTTCATAGTTTCTTCTTCTTCCTTACATGAGGGACCCCGGATCTCACAATATTGATTGTGGTGTAGCCTGAGAGATGTTGAGGACAGGGGTCTAATCACCTCCTCTACAGGCTGTGCTCACTCCAACACAGCCCTGATGCTGTTGGTCACCTCAGCTGCTATGACACTGCTGTTCAGCTCACTGCCTCTCTCACTGCTTTTTCCCAGCATGGCTGCTTCCCAGAGCTGTGCTACAGGGTTAGTCCCTCCACACTGCAGGACTTGTGTTTGTCCTTGCTGAATTTTGTCAGGTTCCCGTCGGCTTGTTCCTCCAGTCTGCTCCTGTCCCTCGAAACACTCCAAGATCTTTGGGCCAAAAATGAAATGCTAATGTTATTTTAATGTTCCCACATACTATGTGAGGAAGGCAAGATGTTATACTGACAGCTCCTACTTATTAAAATGCATCTAGGATACATCCAGACAAAAAAAAAAATGGGAGGAGGACACAGTGACAGCATCTCCATGCTCCCCCACTCCCCTGACCTCAGGTTAGTTGAGTTCCTGTTTGTATATGTGGCAATAATATCTGAATTTTGTGGCCTTCAGTGAATGCAAGGTTTCAGATGTGAGGGGAAGACAGTCATAAATTCTCTGTGATGAATGGTTGGCAGTTTCGTTTGAGTACTTTCTGCTACAGATGTTCAACATTTTTTCCAAGGTGTCAAGGTTTAACCCCAGCTGACAATGAAGCCCCATGCAGCCACTCACTTATTCCCCCCTGGAGGTATGGGGGAGAGAATGGGAAGGGTGAAAGTGAGAAAACTCCTGGGTTGAGGCAAAGTTATAGGGAAAGCAAAAGCCACACATGCAAGCAAAGCAAAACAAGGAATTCACTCCCCAGTTCCCATGGACAGGCAGGTGCTCAGCCATCCCCAGGAAATCCAGGGTCCAGCTCCCATAATGGTATCTTGGGAAGACAAATGCTGTCACTGAATCTCCCCTCTCCTTCTTCTTCCCCAGCTTTATATGCTGAGCATGAGGCCATATGATCTGGGATATCTCTTGGATCAGTTAGGGTCAGGTGTCCTGGCTCTGTCCCCTCCCAACATCTTGTGCCCCCCTCGCCCCTCGCTGGTGGGGTGAGAGGAGAAAAGACCTTGGTTCTGTGTAAGCCCTGCTCAGCACGAGATAAACATCCCTGTGTTTTTGACACCACTTCCAGCAGGAGTCCAAAACAGTCCAGAGCAGCCACGAGGGAGAAGGTTAACCCCCGACAAAACCAGCACTCAGGGCCAACGCCAGAGAACAGAATGGGGAGGTGGTTCCAGCTGCATCCCTAGGGCCTGGGCACCACGGCCAGCACAGGCAGAGGGGTTGCACATGGAGCACCCAAGTCAGGAGGAAGCGGAGTGGGAACACCACTGGGTTATGGTCTTGGCAGGAACCTGACATTAACGCGACGTGCTTTGCTGGGCAAGGTGGAGGATGCGACGTTCCCAGCTGGCAACTGCTGGTAACTGAACACTCCCAGCTGGAGGCTGGGGGGCAATATGATATTCCCAGCTGGTGGCCACAGCCTGCCTCAGTGCCTTCCCATTCGTGCATGTGGCTTCCCTACACAATGGGAAGGGGTGGGCGAAGCGTAATAAAGCAGCTGGTCTATTAGAAGATAAGCTTTGTGGAGAATAGCACAAACATGCAGAATCCCCTTAATCTTAAACTTTATTACCCTAGATAATAGGCTTTGGTAGTGACAACAATCAGTTGAACTGCAGAATTGTCTTGGCTCCTGCAGCACCTGCCTCGTCAGTCAGTCACAAGCCACCTCCTGCTGCACAAAAAGGTGGCTGTGTGGGACCAGCAAGCTAAGAGTTTTGTTGGTTTATTTTGAAAAGGCCAGGGAAAGCTGGGCACATGCTCTTTGCAGATTTAAGCATGCACTCTGAACCTGCTGTGGGGGAAAGGTTAACAGGATATGAAAGCCTGCTTTCTTTACCTCCAAGGGTTGGAGCAAGGCTTCTTTGTCCACTGAAGCCCACTTGAAAGAGCAGGGCATGTTATTCCTACTCTGAATTACTGGTCAAGTAAAAAACTGGTCAAGTTTCCCAATGTTCAACCAGCAATTAGAAAGGGAAAACCCATGAAATCTGTTTGTAAAACTGTTATCTGTGTCCTTTGCAGCATTTCTGACACAAAACACATTTAATTATCTGAGGCAGAACTCAGAAGAAGCATCTCATATTCTCCTTTTGGTGAAACAACTGGATCCACAAAGCTCAATGCACATGGGCAAGACCCACGCTTGTAAATGGGGAGGAACAGGGAGCTTTCAAATGAAAAAAGCATTTTACTTTATAAATGGCCTTGCCATTTATTTTTCAGGGTGCTTTTTAAGTTATGTTTTTTCCACAGTCCTGTGATCAAAATATGAGGGAAAAAAAAATCTGCTTACCAAAAACTTTTATTTGGAAATATTTCATATGAACATTGATTAATAGAATAACTACAAAGTGACACGGTGATTTTTAAATCATGAGACATAAAAGTAATTCTAACAAAAATTTGTGCCAGTTGTTCCAGCTTTTCTGTGCTCTCCAACAATAGTTGCTACAAGAAGTGTAACAGGTGAAAGGAGCTGATTTAGGGAGGGGGTATTTATACATGTGCTGGTTTTGGCTGGGACAGAGTTAATTTTCTCCATGGTAGCTGGTACCAGGCTGTGTTTTGGAAACAATGTTGATAATGCAGGGATGTTTTCCTTCCTGCTGGGCAGCACTTAGGCAGTCTTGGCCCTTTCTGTCTCTCACCCCACCCCAACAGTAATTAGATTGGGGTGCACGAGGAGTTGGGAGAGGACGCAGAGAGGACAGCTGACCCTAGCTANGGCTGGGGTTAAACCATGACAGGGCAGGTCCAGGCAGCAGAGTTAACCAAGTCTAAATGTTATGAATATTAAAGCTCAGTCTACTGGGTTAAATTTCTGTTCTTAGCTTTGCCCACAAATTCAGGATCTTTCCCATTTCATGTCCAGCATTTCATTATCTCCTCTGAAGAAAGTGTGAGTGGAGACATAAAAATCAGTAAATTGAAACCAGCAGTGTATTTTGACTTGAAAAATTATAAACAGAGAGGGAACAGAAGGTGCACTGAAACCTGCACCACTCTCTGCATGTCTCTGAAGACAAAAGAAGCCAGAGCCGAGGCAGCAGCGAGCACCCCAGCTGCACTGAGTGCTGGAAAAGCATTGTCATGGCAGAGCAGATGCCACCATCAGCCTGGCTGGGTAAGGGCTGGGGAACACTGAAACCTAAGAGACAGCTGAATAGCAGCTCAGCCAAGCATTAGAAGAAACAGTTTTGAGTCTGGTTTCCCTCAGCTCAATTGTCTTTGAAACTCCTTGTCTGGTTCAAGTGATTCAAGGGCTCCTGACCATTTCACCAGCTCTGTGGCCCTGGTGTCTCAGCAGGATGAGACAACCTCCCTCCCGAGGCACTTCCAGTTCCTCTGGCAGACATGACCAGGACACCCTGGCTTCCTTAGCGATGCCGTATTGATTTTTGCAGTCTCTCCTTCCCTCAGGAACTGACTGCACTAGATCAAATTAAGAACAATCTGAGTATTTAATGGGGCCCCTTCAATACGATGAAGTTTGATTGCTTGAAGTTGAAGTTCATGATAATTATTTATGCTGACAGCACCCTCAGAGACAATAAAGCCTGGCCCTTTCCTGAAGGCATCTGTCTTTCCATCAGGGAATTATTTTAATCCTCCTGTGCTTACCTGATACACTTACTTCTCATTATTAAATATGAGAATAATGATCAGAGAATGAAATGTATTATATTTCCACCAAAAGTGGTATCAACACTCTGATTTTGGTTCTGTTCTCAGTTAGTGAATAAAACCCACGTGCCTGACCAGCACCAGCAGCTCACCTGCAGTTTGGAGGTTACCAGCAGAATCTTTGGCTCTCCTGGTTACAGGATCGGGGCTCTTCCTGCTCATTTGCAGTTGTACAGGACTTATAAAATCCATTTGTGATGAAAATTGCAGCATTTTTGTATTGTCTGAGAGGTCCATCCCGAGGATTGCCTATAATCACCACTCTGAGTTTATAAACAGGTTTATCTGTGAGCAGGTATTTTCATGAGTGACAGAAAGGCTGAAAATAAATCTCATGCAACTTCTTGAGTTCTGCTATTACAAACCCTCATGGCTGGGTATAATGAAAAGAGTCCTCAAAGTCCGGGTGTGTGTTTGTGGGTATCCCACAAAACCAGCTGTCAACACCTGAGGATGTTTGTCAGTGCACAAAACATCAGCAGGTTTTCATCTGTGGTGTGTATACACACAAACACACACATAAAAGTGAAAACAAGATGTGTTGTATTTATACACACATACAAAAATACACACGTGTGAAGTAGCCCTCCACCTGCAGCTGCTCCATTTATATGGAGTATAACTCCTCAGGCCCCACAAAAGTGAAAAGGGCACCAGGTAATTAAGGAAAGAAGCAATTTTCTGATTAATTTTTTTTTTAACCCTCCCCATCCCCCCAAAACAACAGCCACTTTTCTCTGGAACACAACTGTCAAAGTAGAAAACATTTTGGGACAGCCTCACATGAATGCTNACCCCAGCTGCACTGAGTGCTGGAAAAGCATTGTCATGGCAGAGCAGATGCCACCATCAGCCTGGCTGGGTAAGGGCTGGGGAACACTGAAACCTAAGAGACAGCTGAATAGCAGCTCAGCCAAGCATTAGAAGAAACAGTTTTGAGTCTGGTTTCCCTCAGCTCAATTGTCTTTGAAACTCCTTGTCTGGTTCAAGTGATTCAAGGGCTCCTGACCATTTCACCAGCTCTGTGGCCCTGGTGTCTCAGCAGGATGAGACAACCTCCCTCCCGAGGCACTTCCAGTTCCTCTGGCAGACATGACCAGGACACCCTGGCTTCCTTAGCGATGCCGTATTGATTTTTGCAGTCTCTCCTTCCCTCAGGAACTGACTGCACTAGATCAAATTAAGAACAATCTGAGTATTTAATGGGGCCCCTTCAATACGATGAAGTTTGATTGCTTGAAGTTGAAGTTCATGATAATTATTTATGCTGACAGCACCCTCAGAGACAATAAAGCCTGGCCCTTTCCTGAAGGCATCTGTCTTTCCATCAGGGAATTATTTTAATCCTCCTGTGCTTACCTGATACACTTACTTCTCATTATTAAATATGAGAATAATGATCAGAGAATGAAATGTATTATATTTCCACCAAAAGTGGTATCAACACTCTGATTTTGGTTCTGTTCTCAGTTAGTGAATAAAACCCACGTGCCTGACCAGCACCAGCAGCTCACCTGCAGTTTGGAGGTTACCAGCAGAATCTTTGGCTCTCCTGGTTACAGGATCGGGGCTCTTCCTGCTCATTTGCAGTTGTACAGGACTTATAAAATCCATTTGTGATGAAAATTGCAGCATTTTTGTATTGTCTGAGAGGTCCATCCCGAGGATTGCCTATAATCACCACTCTGAGTTTATAAACAGGTTTATCTGTGAGCAGGTATTTTCATGAGTGACAGAAAGGCTGAAAATAAATCTCATGCAACTTCTTGAGTTCTGCTATTACAAACCCTCATGGCTGGGTATAATGAAAAGAGTCCTCAAAGTCCGGGTGTGTGTTTGTGGGTATCCCACAAAACCAGCTGTCAACACCTGAGGATGTTTGTCAGTGCACAAAACATCAGCAGGTTTTCATCTGTGGTGTGTATACACACAAACACACACATAAAAGTGAAAACAAGATGTGTTGTATTTATACACACATACAAAAATACACACGTGTGAAGTAGCCCTCCACCTGCAGCTGCTCCATTTATATGGAGTATAACTCCTCAGGCCCCACAAAAGTGAAAAGGGCACCAGGTAATTAAGGAAAGAAGCAATTTTCTGATTAATTTTTTTTTTAACCCTCCCCATCCCCCCAAAACAACAGCCACTTTTCTCTGGAACACAACTGTCAAAATAGAAAACATTTTGGGACAGCCTCACATGAATGCTGCTTTTTTATGGCAGGGAGAACAATGAATATGGCTTTCTCACCAGGAATGTAGCACTCACCTGGGTTGGGGAGTCCTCCTGTGGTGGAGAGAACGGCGGTAGGGCTCTGACACAGACACAGAAAACAGACCTTGTTCCTTTGAGCAGCCAGCCCGGGATCCCTGCTGTGTCTGTCCCACTCCTCCCCAGCGCAGGTTTCTCTCTCTACGAAAGTTCTTGGTATTAGAGCTTTCAGATGCAGGAACAGCTGCTTTGCATTACACAGTAATTCTCCAGCCAAGGGACTGAGTAGAAAAATCAGTCTCTTAAGTCATCTAGATGTAAAAATGGTGTTACTGAAGAAAAGTTAGAAAATGTGAAAACGGAAATGAAGCTGCAGGGAGGCAGCAGAGGTTCCCGGTGTCAGCGCTCGCTCTCACACAGCAGTGACAGCAGCCCAATTCCATGACCATCACTTCAGCTGGACAGGGAAGGAGCAGCTGATCAAGGGGGAAAAGCACATTTGAGGAGCTCCCTTAGATGGCCATGTTTATTTCTTGCCGTGGCTTTCATTTGCTCTTTGTCAAATCTTGGTTCATCCCTTTTAGACTGTGTGTCAAAACAGATCTTGTCTCGGTGGATTGCCCTGGAACCTAATGATGCCTTGGCTTGTTCAATACCCCTGAGGGGCCAGGCAAAAGGAGGCTGGAGCTGCCCCCCAGCCCATGTCAGGGTTTGCATTTGGGGGGGAGTTGGCTACTTGGAGCAGGGGAGGGGTTTTGGGCAGCATGGCTTGATGTAATCAAAGAAAAGGGCTTAAACCTGCTTCTCATTTGAAAAAAAAATAAAGAAAGGAGGCAGGGGGGCAAGAAGGGAGCTGCTCTATTTCTTTAAGGGAGACAGTCTGTGTCAGCCGCTCTGCTGAGCAGTTCATGCCATTCACTGCCCTGCTCCAAGTTTTCCAGTGATACTGAACTCCAGGTGACCCTCGCAGACAGTAATTGCTTTAGCATAGGTTTGACAACAACAGCAAGAAGCTCTCTAACAATAAGCAAAGCTTAAAATAAATTTCAACTCTGGAGACCTGCTCATGTGAGGAATCAGTGCATCGCCCGTATTTTCCTTGACGAGCACCACAGCTGTTGGCAGCTGGAAAAAAAGACAGTTTTCAAGGGATTTCCAGTGCCTCCTGCTCCAGTGCCTAACCTGGCAGGGAGTCAGCCAGGAAAGACAGCAGGTGGCCCTTAAGGGAACCTCATGGGATACCTCCACCCCAATAGCTACCTTATTTAAAGCTGGGATTTAGAGAAAACCAAATTTAATTGTGGTGCCTGGGATAAATGCCTTGCCTTGCTCTGTAGCTGTAACATAGTTCATTTAAAATGGGTTCATCGTACCTGGCAACAAATAGTACCTAAAAGCCCTTAATCAAAACTGCATTTAGTCACCCTTGTGTTGGGAGAATGCAGCAACTCTCTGGCCCTCAGCAGGAAAAGGGGAAATTTCAGCTGTGAGTGCTATAGGAATTGTTTGTTCTCAAAGAGGTGCCCACAGGACATACACAGAGCAGATGCACATCTGCAATTCCAGAGCACTTTTAGAGCATTTCCTGTTATAACAAACCACAGCAAATTAGCTCTGATCCTGCCAAAGTTTAAAGAGGTGCACGTACCTTGCCACTACACTGAATCTGGGGTGCAAATTTTCAGATCTGATAGAAAGTAACTCTTCCTTCAACAGGGAAGAAGAAAGTGTTTTACTTGAAGAGAATGCAGTTTCCTTTTTCTAGCCCACACAGTGGTGGCATACACAGGATGGATTTTGATTTGATGAGTAATGAAGAAGAGAACCAAATTATTTCTCTCTGGCTCTTTTTAAAGACATTTTTCTCAGTTTTCCAGGCTGACTTCTTGCAGGCAGCTGTCTCACAATATGAACTATTGGAAGTTAGAATGTACCTGTCCACGTGGCATAGCCTCCCCTTGTTCATGTTTTAGTGGATGGTATGTCAGGAAAAGGCTCTCAGGACATTGGAGAAGAACCACAAACACATGCATGGAATTGTACGTGGCAGACAGTGAGTAATCCAGGCTCCTGTGTTTTATCTCTTTGGAAGACTTCACGTATTTCAAGAAAAGAATCAAGTTTCAATCCCCTATAGCAAACATATAGAAAATAAGTGTTTCAAACTTTAAATGGTTGCAGGATGTGTTGTGTGAGGCAAGAGGAGACATAATTTCCCTGCATACAGTTGTCTGGAGACTGGCTTCTTTTTCTTTTCCCTCCTCTTCACCCAGAAAAGCCAGTCATACCCCAACTGTAAACCGAAATATTCATCTGACAGCAAATATTCAGATATTCCAGGCAATTCTAAAGCAGCACTTTCTCCTGTGACAAATGAAAGATCTGAATTATGAAAAACATATATATGGAGTCTACATCCTTTGCTTGTTTTCTGATTAAATACACTTCTGCTCTATCATCACTGATGAGGTCCGTTTGGTCCAATAATTTTTGATGAGACACAGTGGTGGACTTGCTGTTGGCTTTTTATTAAATGCCTACATTTTAGAAAAAATTGTCTATATCGGCTTGCTAAATAACACAACTCGTGAAATTGCTTATTTTAGTCATCATTTGGATTAGTAGTAATTATGCCTGTAATAGTAAAATGAGATTTTAATGCTGATTAATGAAACTGCTAAATTGTTGAGACTGCTAGTCACAGTTATCAGCCTCTGGAGACAGTCCCCTAAAACAGTTGTCACCGTATGGGTAATATGGCTTCTTTTGTAGGACCAGATGTGAAGCATATGGTGACCTACTACAATAGGGATGAGCTGTAAGTCCATAAGGGCTGAATTATATTGGACAAACTACCCAAATGAAAAAGTAACATCCAGTGATCATTGTAGGATCACAGCGACTTTCTAGAGGGTAAGGGATGATGAAGGCCTTGGGAAACTGCCTAGCTCAGGTAATCATTCCTGTAATACTGATATTCTTTATTTGTCTGCTAGAGGAAAGCTGTGCTGCTGTGCATGCAAACACACTGAAACATATTGCTACTGCTTGTTCTCTCTCCTGCCCATTCCAGGGACCCATTCCCACTGCTGGAGGGAAATCCCGTGGGGGGATGGGTGCTGGCAGGGGGAACCTGTGGAGCTGCCCAGCAGCAGCAAACCTCAAAGGTGATGCTGCAGAGGAGGAAATGTGCTGGGTGATTAGAAGGATACTGGGCCAGCCAGACCACAAAGAAGTAGGCAGGAAAATTAAAACTAATATAATGAAACTTGCTGCCCTCGTATGCAGAGACACAATTCTAGTGCGTTGGGCACATTTTACCTCCTTTTGGCCGTTGTCACTGGGGCAGGGTCCTTGCAGGAAAGCAGTGAATGGCTGCAGTGAGCTAAGGAGGGCCATCCTGAGAGCCCTTCAGTCCCCTGGTAGGAGTAAAAAGAGTAAACTTCTCTGAACAACCATATTTCCCCTTACCCATTAACGTGATCGTTATTAAAAACTGTGCTTAGCCTTCAGTACATTGGCAGGTACAACCCAGAGCAAAATATAATTCGCTGCTTTTCAGTTTTGCCACTGCCACTTTGTATTACTCCTCATATGATTCTATCATTTTATGAACAGTTTAACCTATTTACTCATGTGTAAATGGACAATGGTTGAAGATTAGAGAGGCTTCATTTGCTATGAAGAGCTACTATCTTGTCTCAAAGGAAGAAGAACCAGATGACCTGGATGGCAGGTCAGGCACTCTGTACTACAGACGTGCATCAAATTATCAGCATGGTGTGGCCTGTGTGCAGAGTAACAAATACACAACGGCATAGATACAAACTGATTTTAGGGGCCAGGGAAGTTTACACAGCTATTTCAGGAACTAAACATAAAAGTCAATATGCAGGATGATTCAGATGATTCATAGGCACATGCATTGTGCTTCACAGTAATTTCTAAAATCAGTGCTGTAATTGCTGAGGGTCAAATTTACTTCAGGCAAGATGTTCTTGTTTGAACGCATGCTTGGAGGAAGGAGTAAACTTTGTGTTATCTACTAGACACATTTCCAGTATTTCTTCCATTGCCCTATCCTTGGGCTTTAGGATTGTTCTTCCTACAACTTGTCAGGTCTCGCTGTTTTGTAGGTGGTTGCACAGCAGCCAGCCCTGCATCCCTAACACACACAAGCAGGATCACCAACTTCACAAAATCAGATCCCCAGAAATGGTGAAACTATGTCCTAAAATTCTGTAATCATGCAAAGCTGATTTACTGCAGCAGAAGTCCTCTTCGAATTGTCTGGCAACAGAAACTGAGGTATTTTTATTATATGGCCAAGCTTTCTGTGACAAACAGTGCTACCACAGCTTAATTGGCATTTATACAAATATTCAGGTCTGTAAATGATACTAGTGGAAGCCAGAGCTACAGCTGGGGTTGTCTGCATATGGTTACTGCACTCCGGATAGATAATTTGTTCCTTGGAAAAGTCTGTTTTCATAGTAACATGGTTACAAAGCAGCCTCTCAAGTGCCACTGTGTCAGGAAAGCACATCACAGACAGAAGGTAATGACTGCTTACACCAGACCAGCTTTCCTCTTGTTCCATATAAAAGCCAGCAAACTCTAAATCATCAGTGCAACCATGCCGTGTACCTTCCCCCATTGTTCGAGCTTGGCTTTAAGCTGGGAACAAAATCTATCAAAATGCAGTTTCAGAAAAAAATTTACTGTGCAACATGTACAAGTCCAACTGGCTGGTCTGAACAAAAGTGAACTGGGATTACGATTTCAGCAAAGAGCACTTCCTACTAAGGAACAGTGCCTTGGGAACTGCTTCACACTCACAAAAAAGTCCCCTCCAACACTCCACCTCCCCTCTCCAAACAAAAGAAAAATCTGGGGTGGGATGGTCTTGGAATTGTTCCTGCCCTGGCATTTTGGCACACACCCTTACGAAGGAAGATTACAGTAAACTAGCCATAAAATACTGTTTGTCTAACGTTTGTCAAAACTATAGCCTGTGTACTTTAGCCTGGAAATCCAGTTTGTCTCTCAAATCTGTTATCTATTGGTTATCATTGGTTCAAATGATAGTTTTAATGTGAAATCTTTTGTGGGCTTTTAAATTATTTTGTTTCTCCAAGTTAGGATTAGAAAGCTGGTTCGTTCTCATGGTATGTTCTTTCTAAATAAAAAGTTGTGAGGAACTGAACAGCAGCAAAAAAGGAAGATCAGAAAATAAGGATTCCATCCTTAGTTTGGCTACAGGCCATTGGTGTAACTGCAGCTGATCAGCTTGATTTTTGTCCCACTGCTGCTCTAACAGTAAAATATCAGTTATTGGCTTTTTGCTTTCCCTTATTCTTGTTTGACTCAGGCTTCACAGTAAAGGGACACTGACCATGGAGGACAAGGAACACCAAGTCAGGAAAGTCTTTGTGTTCCTGGAGTGTAGCTGAGAGTTCCAGCTTTTATTCACATAGCTGACAGTTTGCTCTAGGGCATTATACTAAGAAGAGTAAATTTTATCTGTGACTATCCACTGTGCTTATGTTTAACTGGTACCTCCAGAAGCTCCAGAAAAATCTTAGAACAATAGGTAAGATTTTTTTTATAAGACATGCCACAAAACTGGAATTCTTTTAATGTACTTCGAGCTACAAGTGATGCGGTGTTCAAGACTAACACGTTACTGGCAACCTAAACATATCTGAAAATCTGGCCTCAATTTGATAATAGAAACACAAATAAAAAGAAACCATGTGAATTTCATTTTAAACTGATACAGCTCTCGGATTTCAAAGTTTTATATCGAGTATAATTGATTATGAATAAGCCTATGTATTTTGTAGTTTCGAGTCTGCAGAAAATTCAGAAGCACTTTGTGCAAGAAGTTGTTCTGTTGATTAGGAGACCTTAATCAACACAATTTAGCTCCTCTTAGGAACTGCCCCTCTCCCAGCCAGAGCTGGGCTTGAGCCTTGGAGTGTCAATAGGATACTCAAACAAGCTGTCTCCAAAATTCTCTACATACCTCCTAACGCAAATCCAGTAACAATGTGGTGTTACTGACAGAGCTGCAGTTTGTATCTCACAATAATGCAGATTTTGTACCTGCTTCAGACCTCTTAAAGAGTCTATGATAGTGCTGATAAAAAAAGAAAGTTTACATTCTTCCTCCAATTGCAGAAACTCACCAGGAAAGAGAAAATATTTTGCTGAAGTCCTCACACAACAGTGAATGTTGAAAATGCTTGAGCAGAGCATGCAAAACCCCTATATTTGTGGTACTGTTCCTTTAGTAAGTGAGGGCCCTTGGCACCAGACTGACACTGCTGAACGCCTTAAATAGTAATGATAATACAAAAATACATCTTAATGCAATTTGAGGAAGATTAAGTCTTTTATTTTATACTTTTAAGTCTATGCTTTCTAGTCTGTTTTTTGGAATATGTTGCTGTTTATCTAAACTCCTAGGACTTTTGCAGTCCCGACTCCTCAGTTCGTAAAGATGACAAGCCCTATTGCACCACTGACATCTACCTAGAGAAGTACCCACTGCTTGAGGAAGAGATGGATGTAGGCTGTTCATCCAGTTATCCTGAACTCAAGTACAGGTTTTTGTCACATCCCCTTTCATGAATGTAAACCTTCACAAAATAAGTGTCTGAACGGTGTAGTAAGAATTGCAGAGAAATGCTGCCCAGAAGAAATGAAGGACTCCTCCAATTCTATTCTATAATCAACAAAAAGTAAATTGAGCCTGAGGAAAACAAGAGCTAAACCAAAATGAGATGTATCTTTATAGCCACATCCTGATAGAATCATTACAACACTGGCTGGCTCCTGCCAGGGGTGGAGGCACGGAAAGTGATAACTAGATGGGGAAGAAACAAATCAATATGGATGACTGAAAACCGATTTAGAGCACTAAGCTCACTCAGACTTCTCTTGCATTTTCTCTTGGTTAGGCTGGCAGGAACTGAAGATGAAAATGTTAAAACCTGACTTTAGTCTTCCATGCTGCACTTAGGCTGCACTCTTGTGTTAGAGTCCCTTTCCTTGCATTTCTGCAGGTCAGGCAGAGCTCTGACAGCTGGAACCCACCCACAGGGGTGCAGAGGGTGTCCTCTGGCAGCTGACATCCTTATGATCAAGCCTGATCATAACATGATTTTATTTGAGTAGTTAACGTAAATTAGCTGATGATAGTGCACAACAGCCTGGTTACTGCAAATGAGGAATCTGCAAGGAAGTGAGCATTAGTACAAAGGAAAGAAAATACACTTGCTTTTACAATGCATTTCTCTTTCCAGTAAGAAGTTATGATGTTAGGCAAAGAAAAATCAGAATCCCTGCCTGCCTATAACTGCTAGAGAATATCAAGTTGAAAAAAGAAGGGGGGGCGAGGGAGAGAAGGGGTGAAAAGAAAATTCCAGAAACATAATTCAAACACATGTGGTCAAAAAGCAAGGCCGCGAAGAAGGCCTTAGGGTCAGTGTAACACAGAATGGAAGGACTACAGAGTTTGGAACTCTCCCTGTGACTTAAATTACAGAGAGTTTCCAAGAGCTTCCTTAATAAAATTTGTCTAAGGAGAAAATATTGGTGTCAGTGAGGGGAAAAACTCTGATTCACGGCAAATGGAAAAGAAAAAGGCAGCTTCAACTGGGAGTCAGTCATCAATCTGTTTCTTAGACAGAGTCTTGGCAAAACCCATTCTCCTGGTTGAACTTGCCTGGAGTAGACCAGATTGATTTGACAGTCTCTTAGCCTAATAAATGCTTGACCCCAAGGTCTGCTGAATTCACTAAATTCACTATGCAGAGAGAACTGGGAACCAATCACCTCTGGGGAACATCCTGTTCCCCAGCCCTCCCCTGCTAAAGGCCTTGACTGCTTTCAGCCTTATCGAGGTGACGAGATGGAAGCTGCTCTCACAAGAAGAAAGGTTAATCGACTACACTGCTGTTAATCAATCACTTGGAAGGATTCAGCACTTACAATAGGTGGGCCTCTCTTCCTGCCAAGAGGTTCTTGCATGTTAACCAAGGACCACCTCCTCCAGCTTGAAGGATGAGTAATAGACAGAAACACAATCCAGAGAGATGCCAGGTGTCTGATCCAGAGCCAGTTGAAGTCAATAGAAAGACTCCTGGTGAGTTCAAGCAGCTTGGACCAGACCCCAAAGAAAGACTTATTACCCAAGGTTTATTCTGCATACATGTATTGAGCTACTTTTAGTAGTGAAAGATCCTTGAAAAGAAGCAGATTCATCACACACTTTCGCCTCCCTGTGAAATCAACCTTCTTCAAACCATACTGTGTCCCAGTTACCCTGATTGTCAGAGATGGCTGACATCCAGCAAAGGAAAATTACCTGCCTGTGACAGCACAGACAGACATCTATACATTTCAAAATCTCTAAGGACTACAAAAAGAAAAAAAGCCAAACTGCTAATATTTTCCCAGCCTTTTTGTAAGTGCTGCTAGCCAAAATGAGAGCTTCCTCAGAAGAGGAAAACTAGATCAATTTCTAAAAGGACAAAAGAAATTGCAGGGAATAAAATTTAAAATTTAAAATACCCTGGCATGGAGGAGAGCAAGCTCAGTGCTGAACCACCAGCAAGGTGAAGCTGACAGAGCCTGAGAGAGAAAAAAATACCAAGAGAAAACCCAGGGCTAGAAAGTACCCCTGAAGACTTACTTCTGTAAGTTTACAGCTGCATTTAGCACCAACACCAACTGATGACAAAGAAGTGACAATCCTTGATGTGTCTAAATGGAAGGAGGAAGTCTTAGCCTGTGGTTACAAATCCAGGCCCTTGTAGAACCACTTAGTAACACACCTGCTGCACCACACAGCCAAAAAGCCACATGGCAAAGAGCTGAAACCAAGATTCACACCTTTAGGACATCTGTGGCTACAGGCACCAGTTGAGAGTTTATGGCAGAGGCTGCTTCTTCACAGCATTGCTTCAGGTCTTTTCTCACTACCAGTCTTACCCAAGGCAGACTCCTGGATGCACTTCCACTACCATCCAATCATTTTGCTGCCAGAAGTCTGCTCAAATCCTGGAACAAACCTGTTGGCTTGGAATTTTTGCTTTTGGAATAACCCATTTTTTTTGTTAAGAGGCCGAGACATGATACACTGGTGCCATGGACTGTACCTGCTGTAGCTAGTGAAGAGATGCCAGGTCCTCCACAAGGCTGGAGAGCAACACAGATACAATGGCTACTCTCTGTTCATCTAAAAGTTCATGGCACTACAAAGCATCTGAGACTGTGGGTGTTTGCTCCTTATGCAGTGACAACAAGCAACGGATCAGTGAAACAGAATCATCAAAGGTGTGCTACATACGTGAATTCTATGTGCTCCAAGAATTGCTTTCTCCGAGGAAGGACAGCCATCTCAAACGTTCTTTGCCAGTAAACAGCTGTGGTTGTCAAAACCAATTTCCTAGTCTTCTCACTGCTAGCTGAAAAAAGCCCACAAGACAGATCCTGCATCTACATCCAAAAGTAAGGACTAATATTGGATGACCTTTCTTTCCTTTGGCTCAATTGACAAAATAACCAGCACTGCAAGCAAAGAGAGGCAGACATCATTAAAGAGTGCAAGTACCTATCTATTTCATAAAGAAACCTGACAATAAATTCCACATACAGAACAAGAATTAGATTTAGGTATAGCAGCCTTATAAATCTGAAGATTTCGGCCAACTCCACAGATATGTGTCATGCACATTGCATCAAAATACAGAGTGGCCCTCTAAGCTGTACTCTTGGATTTGTTTTTCTATAAACTTTGTATCAAAATAATGTCAAACGTTAACAACCTGCTAAGATAAATGGGGATACTCTGTCTCTTTCCAGGTCTTGTGACCGGTACTGCGGATGCAGGTACATGAAAACCGTGCCCCATTTTCTCATGTTTGAAACTAGATTTTTGCAGCCATACCTTCTGTTTTGGAAGAAGACTCTGTTATTATCCATATAACTGTGTGCAGCAACACCAGCAGGCCCTGCAGTGTTTGTCATTCCACCGGCATACACGGAACCACACTCCCCTGCGATTCCCCTGCCAGTGGTGGATCCCGCTGCAGCCACAAAACTGACAAGAGATCCACATAAAAAATGATGTATTTCACCTATTGACTATTCATTTTTTAACCCAGAGTGGATGAGCATAAGACACCTGCAGCTCGGTGTTAATGACCAAGTGAGGAAGTACAAAGGTTACTGCCTAATCATTTCTTCCTCGTGTCATTTGGAATAGTGTCCTACAAGGCTTAACGGCACAAACTTGGTCACACTGAACTGCAACACCTAAAGACAAAACCCCTTCTGTCTGAAAGGAATGGAGAGATGGATGGCAGAGAAACAGGAGGGGAACTCTGAGTGCTTTATCGAGCCAACTGATATCTGATGAATGGTGTGCAATATAAATTTATTGAGAAATAGAAAACTTCTTACTTACCCTTATCATCACTCCCCAAAATTGTTCATGCCACAAAAAACCACAAAATTCCCTTGAACCACGTATTTAAAAATCTTGCAATTTTATTTGCATATAAAGGCCGCTAGATATAATATCACAATAAATTTAAAGAAACAACTGCTTTTCTAAATTCCATTAACAAGGTAACATAAAACAGAACAAAGCTCAATAGCATTTACAGTGGTGGAACAGAAATAACTATCTGCAACAATATTTTGTGCTAGTGAGATTGCATTTACACACAGTGCAAAATAAGAAAAAGGAAATAAAAAAGACAAGAAGAATATTTAAATATAAAGGACAACTAAGCCTTATTTTATTTAGGCTTGATTGTATCCATTTGACTCTATACATGCCTGAACTACAACAAAGATTTAACTCGGGCTCTTGAAGGCCTTGAGCACTTGGAAAAATGTGTCACATCCTTCATAATTTAGATGTGCTGTACAGCATAATTTTGCAGATGCTATACTGGCAATATTAAATCCTAGCTTAGTTATAATGCACAAAAAATACATATATATATAAATTCATATTTAAAAGGAGTCCACATTTACAATTTTTTTTTTTTTTACTGCATGAAATACCTGCTCTTTGCAGCTTTCACCCCCAGACTTTTACAGCTAAAATAATTTAAAAAAGAAACAATAGAAGGTAGATATCACATACAGGCTGTGGCTATCTAGATCAGTCTTTATAAAGCAGGTAGAGACAAACAACTGAGAAGTCTATTCTCCCCTTGCTGCATTCTACCATGGATAGAAACAAATTTAAGTACATGCACACATATCAAGAGGTAAATTGACCCCAAAAACATTGTTTGTGCTACTAAAAAAAAATTTATATAAATGGAGATAAAAAGCTAACATTTAAACCTAGGGAAAAAGAAGACACTTAAAAAAACCCCGACAATAACATAAGTTGTGCAAATTTGGGTGTTTTTAAATGCTGCCTATTTTTTAGCTTATAATATAATATTAAAATAAGGTCTCTCACTTCTTAAAAGAAAGCTTGGCTGTCCTTTTGAGAACACTATAACAATTTACAATGGCAAATTTATTGAAAAACAAAATTCATTTTACAAATTCACAATGCTTTATCAATTTAAAATGAATGCTGCATTTCCAAAAAGCACAACCTCTAACTTTTCTTCTTGTTTCTTTTGCACCAGCAATTTACAAAAAAAAAAACCAACCCAAAACCAACCCAAATCCCACCCCAAAACAAAAACCCCCATGGTTCCCCCAAAATCACCCCTAGCCCCTATTTTGAAATAAACATGTAACTGAATGTAAGTTTCATAATTAGAAAATGGCAGTTTATAGACCTTCCCCAGTTCCAAATGTGCAGTAGTGCTTCAGGATCCTTGAGGGGTTGGAAGGTCAAATATGATGGGAGGGTTGGTGGGCTGGAAGCTGACTGTGCAGGTGGAGGCGTTGATGTAGGTGGTGTAGCCGTCGGTCATGATGCCATAACCTGTGGGGACAACGGGGCACGCTCACTGCCAGGGACACCGCGAGCTGCCCTTGGTTTATGTACAAACCTCCGCCCCGCCCCAGAACATCCTCTGCTGCAACTGTGTGTGGCAGAAACACAAACCACACATGTTCTTCTTCTAATTACTTAATTAGTGAGCTCTAGTTTGCCTGCCTGTCGTGTCTGTCAGAAGAAAAAGACCATTCAGAAGCAAAAGATTTAGAAGTAACTTTGGTTTATCCTAAACACCCCCTCTCTGGACAATGACCTGAGCTCTGTGCTAGCCCTTATCACCCAGTTCCTCATCCTAGCACTGCTGAACTGCTGTTCACACTGGCCTCTGAGACCTCAGGAACTCATCAGCAGGTTAAAAATATACACATGCACATACTCAGGCTGCCCAGAGAAGCTGTGTCTGCCCCAACCATGAAGCGTTCAAAGCCAGGCTGGACAGGGCTCGGAGCAACCTGGTCTAGTAGAAGGTGTCCCCACCCACAGCAGAGGGTTTGGAATGAGATGATCCTTAAGGTCCCTTCCAACCCAAACTATTCTATGACTCCATTATTTAATTTATATATATATTTTTTTAAGATTTTTTTATGGAAGTGTGAGCATTTTCAGCTGACATCCACAAAAATCTAACAAAGAAGCTTGAAAACATCTAGGAAGTGTTTGGCCCCAAATGTACTTTAAAAAAAAAAAATATTGAAAAAAAACTCCAAGAGTTTCATGGATGAAGAGAGCTTCTCATTGCAAACCCACAGAAGAAAAATGTTTTTCTTTTAAACCATTATGATACAGTACAGATCACTGCTGTCTGAAAACTAAGATAAATACAGCTACCCACAGTGCCTATCAGAAAGAATAATCACTTCAGAATTGCTGCACTGTCCACCTGTATTACTTTATTTATTTAGAGTGGCAATTTTGATTTAGATCATCTCATGGTGGGAAAAACCTTGTTTGTGGTTGTTTTGCTTACCAACCAGGGGAAAAAACCTGCATCACCAAAATATGTGAATAGCCTCTGTTGGTTCAAGGGAATGTGGCGCATGTTCCTCTCAGCTGGAGCTGGATAAAAATTAATTGCACTGTAAGATAATGCTCTTAACACTTTGCTGTTTCTTTCTGTACCGAAACAAGCCATTCTTATGTCTTCTGTGTAAGTACTGGAAAGGATTTAAAGTTTTTGTTGGTATTCTTATAAGAATTTATTTGAATGTTCACTTTTAATATGTGCTGCCACCTTTCCTAGGAGATTTAAATGTAGGGTGCTGGCACATGGTTCCTTGGTGCTTTCTCATAGTAATGGTCTTGTGCATTCAGACGCCCTCCTCTCCCACCCTTGGCACTATTACAACCAGCAGTTTCACCACCTAATGTGCCTACAAAGGCTGTAGACAATTTAAACATTTTAGCTGGAAGTCTTACTATATTCATTTATTTTTAATATGCAAAGCCTAATATTTGTACAAAATACCCAATCTTTTCCTGGGTGCATTAAAGGGCTGTTATGTATGCCTCTATGCAGAAGGTCATGTCAGTATTCCCACTATAAACTCTTTATTTACAGATGCCAGGCATGGAAATAATTGTATGAAGTCACGAGGGCTTCAGAAAAACCAACACGACTAGCAGAGAAAGCTGTCCTTTTTTTATTTTTTTTTATGGAGTCCTCGAAATCTTTAGGCCTATGGAGAACCTAGTTAGAGACAATGGAGAAACCTCCAGGGGGGAGAATATAAAACATTTAATGTGTAATTTTGAGTTCCAGGGTCATGAAGTCTTACACTCTCTCTCAGGCAGAACTCCTAGTGTTTGTCTCTCAACCACATGAAAGCTACAAAATTGTATTAAATATTTAAGTATCTCCAGAATGTATTTAATCTCTCAGTCTCTTCCACTGCCACAAACTGAGCTCACTGTTTCTGAAGCTTCACTCTCTGCCTATCCTGGCACTGACAGAGGGGGAATATCTCTTCTAAAACATGAGACTCCTGGAGGGTAACACAGACCACAGACTGCATTACAGGGTGCTTTTAGAAATGTATGCACCGTGACTTCTGGCAGTGTCTCCTCCTGGTGCCTGAATCAAGATGCCCTCCTTTCTGCTTCTCCTTATACCTTGAGGGAGGTGAGCAGAGACAGCAAGTTGTCTTAGCATTTGTTTTTTCTCTATCACCTTTCTTAGCTCCTGTGCTTGGAGTAATGGGGATAATTTTCATTTTGGCTTGCAAGTGTGGGGAATCTCATCTGTTTCTCTAACCAAGTTTGTCAAAATTTGAATTGCTTTCAAATAACCTGTATAGAACAACCTTTGCACAGTGAAATATGTAGGTGGCTAAATGTAGCACACATTCCTGAAAGTCTGTTTTAATTCTGGAATAAATTTACAAAGTGCTGTGCATGCAACCACTTCCCTGAACTCCCTCCCTTACTTTAATCCAAAATACCATTATCCTTTGCAATACACCATCAAAATGTGCTTCTTGAAATCTGAGATGAATCAGGGAATAGTACTGCTCCTTACCTTCATGAATCCCACCAAAGACATGGAGTTTGGGCCTTACTCGCCTCTGCACTGTGTTCAACAGCTCCACACAACCCACTCTCTGCAGCTCCTTTGGAACCCAGTCTCGAAAACCTGAAGGCACAATGCAATCAATACTATTAATTTTCTCTATTCAGGTAAGGTTTCACGTAGTCTTTCAGGAAGTCATAATTCACACGGGGTTTATTACATTATCTCTAGCCATAACCTCTCCATTAAAGCACACAATGGCTTTTAAGAAATGTTTCACTGTCACTTTGTCTTCCTTAAGATTTCCTCCCTCCATCTGCATTAATATTTTTCTGGATGTGATTTGTTTTTTTAAACTATAGGTTTAAACTCATCTTCCACCTTGAAACCCCGGGACATTTATTCCTGGCACTGCTGCAGATTTTCCTTCCCTTTCCCCGGCTCTTAGAGCAGTCAGCTTCCCAAGCCAGCTATGTGGGCCACCACATTACTCCAGAAATGAAACAGCTCAGGAAGATGAGCTGAGCTACGACACAATACAGCTGCCATCCCAATAGATTTAAGATACAGACTCCTGCAACTTCCAGAGGACCATGGTCTGCAAGCATCGGGTTACTTCTGAGCCCTCATCACCAACCCCAAGCAATGCAGCAAAACAGCTTCCAACAAGCCAGTGCTAATTGACTGCATTGCCACTTGGTCCTACAGATAATAGAGAATATTGTACAAAACCTGACATCAGTCCTTACAGGAGTCTGCTGCCTGGATTAGCACAGAAAAGGATCAGCAGGGCAAGGAGAACGAGGAGGAGTAAAAGGGGAATCAGGAGCCACGTCCAACTGTAGCACCATTCTACTGACTTCAGCATAATTACAGCCTGTGCTAAGTTATTTCCAGGTACTAAAAACATGCTGGGACATGAACTTGGCTAAATTTTAGAATGACCAAAGAGTCCAGTTACAGCTCTACCTCCCTTAATATTTATTTAATATTAATAAACAAACAAGTAAACATTTATTTAAAAAGCAGTATTTTGTCAATATTATCATAGGCTGAGACCTAGAGCCCCTCATTTTAGGCACAGTACTGACTCCTAATCTGTGTCTGTAGTTAAGATACAGTGCCAACCTTTTGAAATTGAACTCCATTATCTCCTTCAAACATAAAATTTAAGCACGCTTATTCAATTAAAGCACTCATTAGTGTCTGCAGCATCACAGTATTTCTGTATGAACCCAATTCAGAGCAGATGGATGAACAACCCATTTAAAACAGCACCCATGAAACATTATAAACACACTTGCGGGGCTTTTTTTGCTTCTTTGGGAAAATTAGGCAATTAAGAGAGTGCTATTCAAGGCCCTGGTTTGCAATATCCAGTGGCTCCACTGTCAGGGGATGCTGTGACACTGCTTTAACACAGCAGCACGCTGAGAGCTCCAGGAAGGTTAAAGGGAATTTGCTGATCATCTTACAACATTCTCTAAGTAGTATTAAAAAACTAACCAGAATATAAAAGGAGCAGTAAGTACATTGGTCAAAAACTTTCTGGATGTTTTCTTCTCCTTAGCTTTGCTTAAATTGCTGACTCTTAATTGTGGTAAAAAACAGAAGCATGCATTAATTCCTGACTCCACGGTCACCAAGAAGCTCTATGAGAATACTGAGACAGCCTGGAAGCACTTAAAGTGCTGGTTTATAATGGCACCATGCAATTCTGAGAAGATTTTACTATATTCACTACCACGAATATGGTACGTGACTGTGATTCAATGACTTTCTGTGATTGTGTGATCTGACCCCTTGGATTGCAAGAGCTTACCAAAACCCTGACAAAATCACTCTTCCCACAGAAAGGGCAATGAGGAGACTGCCATACTTCCTCATCCTGATAAGTCATATTTATAAAAGGCTCTGTTGTTGTAAACCCAACTGAAATACTTAAAATACAGCCCCGGACTGCTTGCCACGTGTCTTAAAGAAAAGCAATAAATAATATGTGATGTTACCTTGTGGGGCACAGGATGGAGAAAGGATAGTGGGGCTTTCCAAATGGTTTTAGTGTGGGTTTTAGTGACTTCAGATATGCCAAAACTGAGTACCCCTGCCTCTGCTGAATGAGCACCCTGGTGTCTTTCTGAGACTATCAGAACTTAGTTTAGATCTTAAGAGTTAAAACGGAGATCAGCGAATGACTCATATTGACAAGACAAGCAAAATTCAACTAAATGAGAAACTTTAGCTACCTAATGAAGAAACAAATTATGCATTCATAGACTGGTGCTCACCTGTCATTAGATCAAGTAAGGAACAATTATCTAAGAACATAATCTTATTCCTTCACAAATTATTTCTAAGCCAATTAATACCTTTAAAACTATTCTTACATATTCCAAGTTTACAAGGACATTATCAAGGAGAATATATGACTACGTACTTCTAAACTCTTGACTGCTACTCTCGAACCTTAAAATAACATGACACTGTAGTGAGAAAAGGTTTCAAAAATTTTAAGTCAATCTCTAAAAAATCATATGGGATTGGAAACTGGTTGTCAGATGAATACTATTCTTAAATAAAACGTCAAACTATAATGGTTATGGAGTCAGATATTTGATCTTACCTAGCTTGAATTTAATAAAAAAATTCAGGTTTTTTTTATGGAAACTCAACAGATCAGCTAAGCCTAATCATCATTTTCCACTTCTTTCTAAAAGGTTTTTAATCCATAGTTTTGAGTTTGGGTGCAATTACAGTATATCTTATAGCATTATTAACTTTGCTTATTTTGAAAGTAAAATTCTCATGCAAAAAATCACACAGAACTTTTGTTTCACTTACCAAGGGGAGGTCCATGTGTCATCAGTATATCAATTCCCTCAGGAATAAGGTTCCACTTGTCTAGCAAAGACTGACCTCTGGGTAGATTAAAGCCCCATCCATTAAACCATGGTGTCCTTTGGGGAAAATAAGACAAACTGCATCAGTGTAAAATAAAAATCTCTTCCCCTTCTCCGATATTCTTCTGAATTAAAACACTTTCTGTGCTTCAGAGATTACTTGCAGACAGTCTTTTTGAAGGGGATGCCTTAAAACACATCGATTCAAATACATACATATGTTAAAGGATACATGTGAATTTAGATTGATGTTATTTTTGTACTTCAAGAGTATTCAGCCCTGGGGGCATTTATTCACTACAGAGAAAGGAAAAAATGTTAAAATAAAAAAGTCGAAATCTAAAGCTTTTTATCAAAGTTTGGGGATGCTCGAACATCCTTATGCTAACTATGCTAACTACCAAAACAACAAAAAAAAATTTTTGGAGGCAAAAATCAATTACTCCCAGCACAGGGCAGCAGTAACAGTTCAACAAGATGCACGATGTGGCAGCTATAAGCACCATCTGTGCTACGCCATTTCACTAAACTCAAACTCGCTCCTTTTAGCACTTTAATACCGGAACACTGTCACCCAACTTGGTTTTGAACCCCTGAGCCTCCTAGAGATCTCCATCACACAGTGTTTAGCCTCACAAGGACTTCTAAAAGAGACCTTATAATTTAAAATTCACTTAGTATTTCTTAAGGGAAACTGATACCCTCAGTGTTCTCTACCGTTGGGTAGAGCTGTTCTGAGACACTGGTTGATCCACCAACCCAAGCGTGTAGCAATGACAAGTACAATTTCTAGGTATACTTTTTCAACAGGTAACTTTTTCGACATATAACATGTCTAATGTTTTTCATATAACATATCTAATTTTGATACACGTATATTGTGATAAAGCCTTTCCTTATCAAATAAGTACACAAAGCAATTGTTCTGAAGAAATACTGGAGTATTTACATTTGTTACTAACAACCTTTTATACAGCTCTTAGTATTGTATCAAGTTTAAGAGTTTTCATCGATGTGTGTGTTTCCTAAAGCTCAGGCAACAGTTTTACACTTTGTTTTCTAGGTAGGATACTCCTGTCCTAGACCCACTCATATTTCTGAAAGTTCAAGCTACTCTTGAAGTCTTCTGTGTACTGCAGTTCTGAAAACAGAAGACAAACCTGGGGGCAAAAAACAGCCACAAACCAACCTTAAAAAAAGCCCATACCTGTTAAAAACAGAGACCATTAGAGTCCTATGTAATTTCATTATGCAATCTGCCTCCTCTAGCCACTAAATTATTCATTTTTCCAGCGTCAAATATGCATTTAAGTGGGAATGTCCTGCTGAGATTACATCTCTAATTTTTATTTTTTTATAATTAAAGCATTTTGTTTTCCTGAGACAATAAGTTGACCAATGAGGATTATACCCAGTTATATGGATGATCTGCATTCCTGACAATCGGCAGTATGGAAAAACAGCAGGCGCTGCTAATATAGGGGCAGGAAGGTCACTGGTGCCTTTGTAACAAATAATAGACATATCCCATGTAGTCCTGCTGAATAATACTTATACTGCACACACACAGGAACTCATTCAAGCCAGCAGACTTCCTGAATGAACACTAACAAAAGATAGGAAAATTAGATGTAGTCAAACATTTCATGTGAGCTATGGGTTCCTCCTGTGCTCAGCCATGAAGCTTCACCTCTCACAGCTGCCTTACTCTGCACCCACTGAAGCACCTAAAAACCTTCCTGTGTTGTAAAGTGAGGTCCGTGCGCCTCACGGGAGGCTTGTAAGCAGCTGAATTGAAACTGAAGGTTGTGTCTTGGCTTTAACTAAACCACAAGAATTTCTGCTTTTCTAGGATTGGCCTTCCTGAAACATGTATCTAAATTTCCTTTCCTATGACATTCCTAGGTTTTAACCTATCAAGATTATTGTAACCTTCAGGGCTGCAGTCAGAAGTTAAAATATCATTTGGCTAAACATTCAGCTGCTTAAAACAAACAAACACAGAGCTTGGGTCAAACTTTTCACTGTCAATTAATGATTCTTTCCCCACTTGCATTTTTCCTGCATATAAGACTGTAGTTATTATAACATAGTTAAACCTGAAACATGAAACCACATCTGTGATCTCTCTGGAGCTCTTTGGAGACTACAACCACAAAAAAAACCTGGATTTGTCTGCAGGATTTTTATTTTATTTTCTTCTGAAGCACTGTGGAGAGAGGAGGAGGGGAACCTGAGCTCAGATATATTCCTCATTCACCAACCTCTGTAATTAGCTGTGACTAACAGGCGCCACATGGGAATCCACTTGCAAGAAAACTTTTGAGAAACCTTCCTCATTATGCAGCATGCGCACAAAAAAAGATGGTCAAGAACTTATTTAATATACTAAAGATTTTCATACAAAATGGATAAATCAGAGAAGAGCAGGCATGACTGGAAGAACACCTGGATTACAGATTTAGGCTTCAGGCATTTAAAACATGAAAAAGTGCATATTCCCTGCACCCTGGCCAGGCAAACTGAGGGTCCCTGCCTTTCGGAGGGGGTTCAGGCCTTGCCAGAAAGCCAAGCATGTGTTCAGAACACCACCAAGAAGCCAAACAGCTGTGTGGCACAGGCTCAGGTTTAGGTGAGATCACAAGGAAGGTGACCTGATGTTTCCTGTGCTGCAGTGAAGATGAGATGGGGTTGATCTCCCGTGAGAGGACAGTGAACGGCTGCTTATCCCAGCAAACTTTAAATACCTGCAGGGAAGGCAAAGCCTGCTCTGTAGGTAGGTAGTGTCCTATCAAGGGGTATTGGAGAGGGATATTTAACTCCTGTTAGTGCCTTTTTTTGCATACATAAGCGTTAAATAGAGTAACTGTCAACTTCTAAATAATTTAGAAGAAAAAAATTGTGCACAGAGTTAGGTGCCTTCTGCAACGTATTTTCAAGCTGATTACATACTGTGAGAAACCACTTCCTATCTAGGAAGAAATGTAGATAATGAACTTTGGCTGCACTGTCATGGTTTTACCCCAGCTGGCAACCAAGCACCACACAGCCCTTTGCTCATTATCTCCCATGGGGTGGGAGAGAGAATCAGAAGGGTAAAAGCTCATATACCCACTCATGTGGGCAAATTGCAATCAAGCGCAATTAATTAATAAAGGCTACTTAGTCATTAGCAGCAATATTTCAGATCTGACCTAATTCCTTTTCCTATGGATGTCTAAGTAAAAGATTTCAGTTAATTCCTAAAACTTCATTTTTAAGTATAGCTGGCAAGAGCAGAAAGCCATTGGCTGTTGAATAATGCCACGAGGGAGGCATAGATGGAAAACCCACAGGGATTGGTAATGAGAGATTACAAATGATTTTGTCATCTTACGTTTGATGGACCAGAACACGTCCTCATACCCAATGGCTGGCGTGTCAGCCTGTGTGCAGGAGAACCTAATTGAGCCCCTGCTCATCAGAGCCACGCCACACTTCACAGCATCCCTCACATGCCATCAAACCGTCACAGTAATTCCCGATTCCCGGCTCACCTGACAGCTCAGCCCTCGCCTGACTGCAAAGCTTCCTTATCATTTAGGGAGAGAGCAGCTATGCTGGCACCAGGTGTGACACAGGGAATATCCTCATGAAAGGCAGACACCTGGCCCGTCCTTACTCTCCCTCAGTTGTTCATTTCTACACAGGAATCCCCACAGATCCCCCTCCACCTGGCATTTTGGAAGCTATATTTTCTGCAATTAAAAGAATGCTTATGCAGGAGGCTGCAAATTATCTTCACACCTTGTGCTGCAAGAGGTGCAGACATTATTTGACATAATTCCAGGAAGGAAGGAATGTTAAGCTTCCCAACAAGACTCATCCTCCTTTTACAGGTGCATTGGGAGAACCCCCAGACAGGACACATAAATCCATCTGCTTTTAACGGCAGAGAGCTGCAGCTTCAGCAGGTGATCAGATCTTCCTTCTCCCAAGTAAGCACAGTATGTCTTTATTATTTTACTAATACATTAAAAAAACCCCAAAACAAATCCAAACTAACCCACGACAAAAGCACAGTGATGGAGCATCATTTTATGACACAAAAAATCAGAACTGCTCCTTGGTGCATCCACCTCAGAAGCAACACTATCACATGAGGAAAGGAGACACAAAGTCACAGCCAAATTCATCCAGGTAACACAGAAATATCAGCTCCTTCTGGAACTTTAAAACTTTTAAAGGATGGTAACTCCTACAACCTACTTTCATCTCCTCTCTGACTCATAAATTTAATTACCTTATCCTCTGAGTTCAACAACTCAAAAGGTAAATGTACAATGAGACCTTCTAGATTCAGATTTTCCTCTTAACTCCACCAGTAAATCAATTTATTTCAATAGTTACTTCTAAACAGGATTAGAAAAAATAAATTATCTCATAGGTCTTTAATCCCAAGTATTCATTCATTTTTAAGGCTATCCAGTCTCTTAGGAAAGCTTCAATTTTATCCTTAATCCAATGAGTAAAGTGCACAGGAGGCAAAAATCTCAGTCTGTCTCCTGCCACAGGATAACAGCTGAGGGAGCATCTAAAAGGCATCACAGTGGGAAGCATTTCCACACAACCAATAACAATAACAAAATGCTCTCTGTTCCTATCAGCATTCAAACTGAACACAAAGACCTGGCTTACGAGGGAAGGAGGCAGTTCCAGCGGCAGAACAAAAATGGTGGGACAGGACACGGATGTGCCCTCCTAGACTTGCTTAGTGCGGGACTGTCCTACAAACACATCCCTAAAGCATCTGTTCCCGTACTGCAGAGTGACAAAACAGCCACAAACAGTGCCCTTGGTGCAGGGAGAAGGAGAGGCTCTCAGTGCTCTCCCTGGCCCCGAAGGCACACAAGGGTTAGCCAGGGCCAGCCCCGCACACGCACCCGCTGCCACTCACCCCATGCACGGAGCCCACCGGGAATGCACAAACAGGGACAAGGGCAGGGAGGAGAGCCTGTGTAATCAGCGAGACAAAAGACCGAGCAGGGCAAGTGCACAATGCATTGAGGAAGCACATTTTACAACAGCTTCTGTAAAGGCTCTGAAACTTGCCTTCGGTGCCACAAAAGTACTTTTTTGGTTAAGCTCCTTTTTATAGTGAAGATTCAAATGCTTTTTCATAATGTAACAACCACCAGGAAATGGTAAAGGCTAAATCGTTTCCTAAATGTGCTCATTATATGCAGTGTTGTGACATCAGTAAGAGGCACAGCCTGGGGGCTCGAGCTGAATGTCATTCCCACTAGCACTTACCTGCTGTGTCTCAGGGTCCCGTTTAGAAAGTGAGAATAATAATACAGAACCGAAAGAGGCATCACGGAGCCTGGTTCCTTGGGATTTTGCTTGCCCTGCATCTTTAAACCTCTGAAGCTCTCACAAAAGTGAATTATCAGTACTGCAATTACGGCAGCCATGTTACTATACATACCTCCTTATTACCAACCTGCACTTAAGTCAGGAAATCTCTAAAACATAGTTCTGCTATTTTCACAAAGTTAAAAAAACCTGACACCTCAACAGCTGCTGGTTGTTTTGATTGGTTTTGTTTTGCAGTTTTTTCTCTCTCTCTCTTCTAACGTACAGTGTATAACCTCTAAATGCTGGTTATCTAAATGACAAAGCATTTGAGAAGCACAATGCCCCATCTTCCACCATGTTTGGAGGGAAAAGAGCCCATGCAGTGCCTTTTCCCTAGGAAGCAATCCTTCACAACGAGAAGCTGCAGAATCACCTCACCAGCCAGTGTGACCTGGCATACTCCTTGCACCAAGTCATTCTCAATTTCTACCTCAGACTGTACAAACTGGTCAGTGCAGGTTTTAGTTTAAACTCCTGTCAGATAGAGACTCATGCTTGGATCCGTGAGAGCTATGAAAAGAAAGAAAAATCCAGGACCTTTACTGCTGCCATACATCATGTTCCATGGCTGTGCTGATCTGGACCAGACTATCACATAAAACAGGACAGGAGCAAGTGCAGCTTTAGCCACCCATACAGCTGGAAAGTGGTATATGAAAAGAATTCCCTCCTGCATCTTTCCTCTCTCAGTGTCTGCACATCTCTGCCCTTGCTGCCTCCAGGCTGCCCCAGCTGTTACTGACAGGTGACTGAGCTCTGTTTCCCAAAGCCTGTGGATACCTTTCAGTTATTTCTCTTCTCTGATGGTCCACACCAGCCACTGACATCTTCTACCCTGTGTCTGGAATGGTTAGTGATCCTTCTTGGCAGAGGATTGTCCCAGTTCACATGTTTTGTGTTAACAACACCAGAACACCACAGACAGTGTTTAGGAAAATTCATCTGTGGGGAAGATGTGTTTTAATAAAAAGAAAACCAAAATAAATTGAGTAAAGAAACACATAAAAATACACCGGGGTTTAAGAAAGTTGAGAGCAAAGGAACAGACAGGCAGGAGGTTGAAACACCAACAGTGTTTCAGAGCATCACAAGACACTGAGGACAGCAGGACACAGGGCATGGGGCTCCCAGAGGACAGTGGTAAAGAACACACAATGAAGCAGAGGAGTGGACACCCTCAGGAAGCCAGTGGATACTGGAAAGGAGAGGAAGGGAGTAGATGAATTTCTCAAATTTATGATCCAGACAACCTTTGCTTCAATATCTGAAGTGCTCATCAAAGAGGAAATTTCCTCCAAACCTTCTGAGGCTTTCCAATCCCTAACTGTATTGCAATTATTTTATTTAGGGCTTTACTAATGAGATCTGGGAGATATTTTAATATCCCAAAAATATGAAAATAATTCAAACTTGACTCAAGGGCTAATTTCATTCTACTTTTAAAAAGAACAGAATTACAAAGGCCTACTAATAGAAGCAAGTATTAGACCTTACATATTTCTGTGCTGCGTATAGCTGGGGATGGCTTGAAGGATAGACCTGGTTTAAGCTAGGACCAGCCTCAAATGGATCCATACATTAAGCAAACTGTGTTTCCCCATGTGGCAGTAGCTCAGACCTATGGAGTACCATCCTGGACTGACTTGTAGAAGTGCTTCTCATTCTAGAGTGAGCACGTTTACCCCTTCATTCCCATACTGCATCCCTGTGCAAGGAACACGTACCCTTGAAGCGTCTGCAGTACTGAAAAGAACTTAAATGACTCAAGTTCTTATGGTAAAACTTTGTGGTCTTTGTAAAAAACACAGAGAATCCTAAAATATCTGTCTAAAGGAAGGAGCTCTCTGGTGCTGAAGCTCACCACAACATAAATTGAATGTCTGTTCCAAGGGACATGCCAGGGGAAAGAGGAAACAAAAGAAAAAAAGAGCAGCTGTCTGAAATATCAACTCAATTTTGCTCAACAACTGTGCATGTTAAAGAATGATGCTTGGATGCTTCATTTCTTACAGTAAGCATGATCATAATAGGCTAGTTATACCACATCTTAAATTAATTTTCTACATTCCTCTTATTATCTGTGCAGGAAATGTAAATTGACAAAGCTTCCACTCCAGGTCAGTCTGGGAGAGGCTTTTACTAGCTTCTGTGATGACAACACACATTAAAGTAGAGAAAAAAAACCAAAACGTAGAGACCTCTCCCCCAACACACACTTAATAGTGCATATTTTCAATCCACTGGGGTAGTCTGTGTGTTTGACATGTAAAAAAGCAAAATCTGAACAGGTCTAATTACATCCAGTAGTTTCTGTTGAATATTTTATATATTTGTAAAAGCAGCATTTGGAAAATATTAACAGAAACATGTCTGCCTTTAAAACAAATAAGCTACATTTCAGTGAATTATGAAAGAAATGTTGCCAGATATAAGCTAGTATAACAAATAAAACACTCCAAAGTAGTTATATCAACCTGCCTTATTAATGAAATTGGTTCTTGCTCCTAAGAAACAGCCTCTAGATATTTAATTATTTGGAATGCTCCTTAAAACAGAATTCTTTAGCATTGATAAAGTCTTTGTAGTTCCTCCAAAAGGCTGTGAGGGTCAGCAGATGTGATAGCTTGTTCATTAATTAATGCCACAGACCAGAGGAATTCCAGATATATATTTTTATGTGGTGTTTCAGCACCCTTATATAGGTTATATATCTGCAGCCTGTACTGCTCCGAAATATGTAACATTTAATGACACCTACAGGAAAGGTGTGTCTTCCCCCCAAGGGTGAATTTTGGCCAGGGACTCCCTAAGAGCCACCAAACAAATGTACCAGTTCATTGGTGCTCAGAGGGCCACCACCCGCCATGCACCCATCATCACTCACACAATATCTTGAGTTGGAAGGGACTCACAAGGATCATCAAAGTCTAGCTCCTGGCCCGGTGCAGGACACCCCAAGACTACCATCATGTGTCTGAGAGCATTGTCCAAATGCTTCCTGAACTCTGCCAGGCTTGGTGCTGGAACCACTTCCCTGGGGACCTGTTCCAGTGCCCAGCCACCCTCTGGGTGAAGAACCTTCTCCTGATATCCAGCCTAAACCTCCCCTGACACAACTTCAGGACATTCCCTCGGGTCCTGTCACTGGCTACCAGAGAGCAGAGATCAGTGTCTGTCCCTCCTCTTCCCCTCACGAGGATGTGAACACCACGATGAGGTCTCCCCTCAGTCTCTCCTCCAGGCTGAACAGACAAAGTGCCCTCAGCCGCTCCTCACACGGCTTCCCCTCAAGGCCCTTCACCTTCCTCGTGGCCTCCTTTGGATGCTCTCTAATGGCTTCATGTCTTTCTTACATTGTGGCACCCAAAACTGCCCCAGCACTCCAGGTGAGGTCACCCCAGCCCAGAGCAGAGTGGGACAATCCCTCCCTTGCCTGGCTGGTGATGCTGTGCCTGATGACTCACAGGACACCGTTGTCCCTCCTGACTGCCAGGGCACTGCTGACTCATATCCAACTTGCCATGGACCAGGACCTGAAGGTCACTTTCCACAGAGCTGCTCTCCAGCCTCTTGTTCCCCAGTCTACACACCCAACCAGGGCTGCTCCACCTTAGGTGCAGAATCCAGCACTTGCCCTTGCTAAACTTCATACAGTTGGTTCATGCACCAGCTCCAGCTCTTGCAAGCCCTATCCATTTGAATCCTGACTAAAATATCAGGGAGAAATCCTAGGTGATGTCACTACTTCCACAGGCCACAGCACAAACCCCAGCCTCAGATAACGGAGTAAAAGCAGTAGTGGGTCTACCTGAAAAGAAGTCACTTTTCTCACTCTGCTGTCCCCTAAAAGTAATCCCCTGAAAATAAGAGACTTGCAGTTTTATGCTTCAGGAACACCTACTAAATACCACCTCTGCTTAGAGCCACCTTAAGAATGCCACACATTACCAGAGCCCAAACTCTCACTGTAAAGCTGTGGTTAGTACACACCTAAAAAGATTCTGAGTTACAAAGTCTCTCAAAGAGTGCACTTCAATAGGAGACAAATTTTGCTCTTGTTCTTGCATTGCTTTAGAGCTTTCCATATAACACACTGTGTGCTATGTGCTCTACCACATAACGTCAAGAAGAATAGGGTTTGAGTCTTTGTGCCTTTATATTCTGGATGTCTTGGTTGCCCATGCTTTCCTCGTTCTAATTTCCAGAGTTATCAAACCAGTTTGTTGTTTCTGAAAAATAAATAAACCAAAACCAACCCAAAGAAACACATTAAGCACAAACCTACATCACAATCACAGGAACTTGAAGGCTTTCAAAAACTCTTTCAATTGCCTTACAAGTAATAAATAATTTAGGCTCAGAACAGTCTAGACAGAGCACTGTTTATAGAGGTACTGTGAAGAATTAGGTTGGCTAACCCAAGAATAAATTTGCCAGAACATATGCTTAAGTAACTTGTATAAAGTGAATCAGATGGTGGACACAGAATTCTGCCCTCCATGATTTTCACTATTAGTCTTTACCAATAAGTCAATTATTCTTAATTACTCTGATGACTTAAAATAAGACACTGAGATTGCTTATAGCCAGATGGTGCTGTTTATTTATAAGTACCATCAATATTTTTATTTATGTTTTGCTCAAAATGCTGGCTAGCATTCCTCAATAAGAAACTGAAACTTTCCAGAATGCTTGGTAGGAAAACCAAACAAGGCTCACATGTGTTAAGTCTTCCAGACACACAGAGCCCACAATATTTAATTGTAGGAACTTGTAACGTAATCTTCTGAATATTTACAGAAAAGAATGGAAACAGTTAGTTATAATTAGGTCACAGGATACTCCCAGCATTTCTTGTTTTTCTGAAGTCTGTGCTACCTTCCGTTCCAGCTTATTCTTGAAGCTGGATGTAAAGTCGCTTACCCTCACTAACCAGATGAAAACTGAGTTTCCAGTGTCACAATACATGCTTAGTTGGCATTTAGGTACAGTATAAAATATCATGGCTGGATCTTAAGCCGTAATACTGGTTTACTGTTTAATTATAAGTTTTAGGAAGTGTTTTTTATTTAAAAGCTATGCAGATTTGGTTCATTCTCTTTATTTATTACAGCCTTTGCTTCATGCAGAAATTTAGCATCTGGCATACTCAAAATTTCACCTTTGCTGAAAACTGTGATCCAACTTTGGAGCCTGCAGGAAGGGAAAGTTACCAGCTCCTGTCCAGTCTTAATCAAAAAATACTGCTACTTTATTTGCCAAATTCTGTCTACCAAGAAATTTTTCTGTAAAGTCATCTGGGGAAAGGGATGATCATGGATCTCAAAATGCATATCACACCTCCTTCTCAGCTCAGGAAGGCTCAGGAGACTTGAATGCAAGCGGAGTTCACACAAACAGTAAATTCTATACCTGATGTATACCTGATGCATGCAACACATGCACTTGTGTGTGTATATATATACACAGTATAAAAACACATTCATTCCCTGCTGCTCTGCTTATATCAGGGAAACTGAAAAACAAGTTGCAGAAATGGCACAATGCACTCCCAAACCAATAAGAACTCCAACTGCTGCAGCACTCAAGCATGGCCACAGTAATGTGAGCGAACATTTTCAGGTTATTACCTGGAGGAGCTGTCTTATGTATGAGTCAATTCAGCAAATCAATTAAAGTAATGCAGTTACTTGATCAACAGATGAACACAAAGGGAAAAAAATGACAGAATAGATTGAGGGAAAAACATAAGGGTCATGAAAAAACAAGCAGCTGAAAAGACTGGAGACAGCATTTGGCATCACAGAGGTAAACAGAGCATTATTTTAATTGAAAAGGATCTGTTTAAGCAATGGGTCACTTGTTTTTGTTGCCTTCAAGATTAAACAAGGAACTCTGATTACCACTGGGTCATTTACACAACACTTCATTTAAGCTCCCCCACCTTCGTGTTGTCCTTTCAATGAGGTTTGTGGGAGATGCAGATTACCACAGACTGGAGGAGAATTAATTTGACTCTTCTGGTGAAAAATCTAATAATAATAGAATAATATATCTAATAATAGAATGATTAGAAACCAACGTAACAGAAATTCTGCATCTGTGTCAGTTACATCACTTGATCAACAAAATATTATTCATGCTTGTCCCAGTTCTCACCTTGAGGGAGAGAGGATTTGACCCCACACCTCTCTGGGGCCACATTCAACACCTATTCCTCTCAAGAGAGTGTTAATGGAACATAATTAAGTGGAAGCAATCAGCAGAACTACGATGTAGGGAAGATGTCTTTCTCAGTGACCACCAGCCAAAATTGCAGATTTTATGAAAAGCCCAAGTTGCCTCCTAGTGGATTGCAATGTAGTTAAAAGGCTGATGAATCTGCTCTTCCTGCAACCACAAAGCAGCAGCTCCAGTCTGAGGCATCATACAGTGGGCAACAACTGCTGTTTCTGGTGCTACAAACCATAGAATCATAGAATGGTTTGAGCTGGAAGGGACCTTAAAATCCACCTAGTTCCAACTCCCTGCCATGGGCAGGGACACCTTCCACAGGACCAGGTTGCTCAGAGCCCTGTCCAGCCTGGCTTTGAACACTTCCAGGGATGGTGCAGCCACAGCTTCTCTGGGCAGCCTGTGCCAGGGCCTCACCACTCACACAGCAAAGAATTTCTTCCCTGTATCGAATTCAAATCTACCTTATGTCATTTGAAGCCATTCCCCGTTGTCCTGCCACTACAAGCCCTTGCAAAAGTCCCTCTCCAGCTCTCTTGTGGCCACGCTAGGCACTGGAAAGCTGGAAGGTTGCCCTGGAGCCTTCTCTTCTCCTGGGTGAACAGCCTCAGCTCTCTCAGCCTGTGTCCATAGGAGAGGTGCTCCAGCCATGCTCTAGTTTCACAGTTACATATTCGTCCCTTGGGATACTATATACTCATATTTTTTAAAAAGATGCATTCAAAGAAAAGTTGTGAGCTCATATTACAAGTTCTCGGCTGAAGTAAATTTTTTACTGATGAGTTACCAGCCTATGAACTGGTGGTTTATAATAGAAAGGCAGACTGACATTTAAATAGAGTGGCACTAGAATAATGGCTTTACATTAGTATTTTATGAGAGGCTGAATAACCACAGAGTTAACATACTGTATTTTCTGGCAATAAAAAATCCTTTGAAAACAAAAGGTCATTTTATTTGATAATGTAAATGAATTAGATTTGTATTGTATGGCCAAGAGAGTAAAGGAAAGATTAATTCTTAGAGAAGAAGTCAATATATCAGGATGGCTAGGATTGGTTTGGTTTTAATTCTTTAAGCATGCTGTAAAGCCTGTGGTTCATAACCCACAGCCATATATTGCTGTACACTGGGGGTTTTAATACAGGCCCCGGACTTCAGTCTGATCTGATAAAAATCTGAAACTTGCAGTAGGCCATTATGTGGGCAAACTATTCATTTTATATTCACCTCCTTGTCGTGTCAGTGCAGAGGTCACCTAAAGAGGGGGCCTAATTAATCAAACTGTCAGAGCCGATGAGGAGGAGCATGTTAATGGGACTTTTATTTCACCCAGGAAAGCAGTGGTCTGACAGGAACCAGAAAATATGGCCTTGATGTTGCTGTTTATTAGCAATGCTGAGATCAGTAGTAATAGGTGCCAAGCAGCCTATGTTTGATAAAGCACTGGATGTCAAGAACCTGCACCAACCAGAAATTAGACTGACAAGAGGCAGGAATCACCGCACACTGATGACAGCTACTGAGCACAGGTAGGGGTTGGGTGTGAACACAGAACCCTGCACAGGACACATTCTCGTTTCTTCAAAAGTAAATTAAAAAAAAAAATCCCCAAACCCAACAACCCCTTGCTCTCAAATACCAAAACCCACCAGCTGTTTTCCTGCACTCAGAAGTGAGGCTTTGCAATATTTAACGCCTGTCTGGCTTGCCTACTAGGCAAGCACAGTGGCACAGAAAAAACCCTAGATTTGGTACAAGAGCGCTGAACTTAAAGAATTGCCTTGATGGGAGGCCATGGTGCTGCAAGGCCAGCACACTGCTGATACCCTCTGAGAGACATCTCTCATTCCCTCTGAGAGTTGTCAGGATTGTAAATGGTCCAAGAGCAGCACAAGAGCTGACACAACCTGAGCCAGATCCATGCAGGATGAAGGAAGCACAGCACTGGCAGGAGTCAGGTCTGTGCACCTCTTGCCTGTGCCAGATTAGGCACTCAGTGAGTTCCTGGCCCCACAAAACACAATGATAATGCTAAAATAAACAGCGAGGATTTAATTTCTCGCCCAAAGCCTTTCTCCAAAATTGATGTTCTTAACAAAAAATGCATGCCCAGAGTAAAGAAGAAAACAAGGATATCTAAAAGGGAGTGAGTGGGAGATATAAGAGATGCTCAGTTTTTGAAGGGCACTGGACTCATTTTAGCAGCAGCCAAGGCATTTGCTGTGTGGGTGATATATGTAAAATTTTAAATTAATTATTTTAGTAATGCACCCCTACATGATTTCTCAGTCTGCAATGTATTTTATACTTCAGGCCATGGTAGGCTTTATAATTAAATACTTTCTGAAGCCATTTTAATTATTTTTTTCCCCCAACACCATTATTTCCAAATGAATAGAGAGCTAACATTAAATAGCCTTCTAAATAGAGAGCTGCAGGAATCTAGTCTTGTAGGATAAAGCACTTGGAATTACAGCCCTAGCAATGCCCCCAAAAAGGTTTAAGCAGCTGAAAGGAAACACGTTGCCAAAGGAAAACCTCAGACACTAACAGGGCATGCAAGTCCCCAGCTGAGTCAAAATTTTTCTTGGTGGAAAAGGAAAGCTATTGTGGTTTTGGTTGCTGCCATGGATCCAAATATCCTCATCCTGAATTATCTTTTTCTTTTCTCCATTGTCTGTCTTCCTTTAAAGCCAGCAGTACTAGAATTGGAATGAAATGATTCAGAACCAAGTTCTGTGCCTCTGCCTGGGGTGACTCAGCCTCCCGGGCTACTGTGCTCCATCCCAGAGCTCTCAGCAGGCTGTGGGAGAGGCAGGAGCCCGGGGTGGCTCTGCCTTCTCCGCTGGGAACAGCTGTCCCTCGCAAGTGGACAAGCACAATTTCATCTACAGAGGCTACAGAGAGATGCTGGCAGAAAGGTATTTTTCCTTGTTAGCAAAACAACTTAGAAAACTTCCTGCTTCTCTCCTGAGCCTCCCCTGTTCCTCCCTGCCACGGGCACAGCTCTCTTCTGGTGGTACGGATGAGCCTGAGATGAGATCACTGACAACACCCTTGTCTACAGAAACTGGAAGATCTTTTTGGCTACTTGGTTTTACAGGGTTCAAATCTTCAAGTAGCCCAAATATGGGACTGGAAAATGATAGCACTGGGCTCAGGACTGGTTGTTCAGGACAGGAACTGCTTCTCTGACAGCAAAACTCACAGCTTTACCATCAAACTACAGCTTTGAAGAGAACAATGCACTGCTGCTGTAAAAGAAATATATGAAGAAGAATAAAGACGCTCTTCCCGTCCTAATCTTCTGCTGTTGACAATGCCCTTTTGAATGGTTAAAATTATATTTTCCCTTACACTTTCATACTTTCAAATTTAAACATAAGGCACACCCCCTATACTTCACATAAAATACATTAGATTGAAAATATATGCAGAAAGCTAAAACATAGTTAAAATAACTACCTTTTAGAGCTTTAGATGGCTGCTTTCACAGCTACAAGAAAAATAAATGTTGATGCGTAAAATCTTAATGGTTATGAGCTGCATTTTTATATTTCTTAATGGCAGTGGTGTTAAAAACATTGAAGTCAGTTTGCTATTAGCAAATGGAATAGTACAAAAATTTGGGACTATGTTGAGTATCTTTTAAAGGAGTACTGAAGAGGGTTTTTTGTTGTTGACAGCGTATTACTGAGCCATCACCACAGTATTCTGCTAGTGTTAGGATTTTATTACCTATATTGTACTATTAGCTTGTTGGAGGGGAGGTCTGAATTTTTTGTAGTGTCACACCTTCATTTACAAACATTGTGTAGTCAAAGTATGACCACAAATCTCCTGTTTCAAAGGCTTTGCAAGAGTGTATTCCTAAAATGCCTGCCTAACTTCATGGAGATATTGCTCTCCTTCTGAAACAAAAGAAAACCTGCACGTTAATCCCAAAGACATTGCTACAGGAACCTTATTTACAGTATGATTAAAAAATGGTCCTTTCTTACAGCCTCATTAAATCTAAGCCTCATTTAACTACTAGGACATTTTTACAATGGGTTTACTGACATACCATGATAAATGTCTGTATAACATCCTTCAACAATAGCCCCGACTAGAGCCATAACCACAATGTGTATAAACACTGCATCAGCTCTAACAATGCGCTGTCCTGAATAGTAGGAAGTGAAGTAACACTAAACATATTTTTACTAAGCCACACGTCTCCAAACCTGTATTTTGCTTTAGGTTTTTTCATTGGTTTATCTTTTGTTTTGGGGGGCTGCTTTGTTTTGCCTTCTCAGTGGGAAAAGAAACGTTCTCTTTAAAATTATGAGAATTAAGATGTTAAACTTTTAAAATATTACAGGATCCTTTGAAATTCTGACCTAGGCAGAAAGGTTTCCTGAAATTTGATTCTTTAGAGATAAAAGGGTTGGCAGCCGGATGAAAGCAGCCCTACCCTTTTTTCCATGTCAGAGAAATGAATGGAACAGCTTATGAATACATGTAACTCACCCATTCAGGAGCCACGCTGGTGCCTATTTGTCCTGAAATATCAGTGTTAGGTTACTGTGCAAAGCAACAGCACTGTGAGCCGGCATCGACTCCGTCCACGAGAACAATGAGGGCCACAATACAGTTTTTGGAGATTTAACAAACTTTTCAAACTTCAAGGCAAGGCAAGGAATTAAAAGACATTTCTGTGGGAATCATGCTTTCAAAACACCTCTGTAAATGGTTATCCACTGTAACTTACTCCTGCAAGGCACAGAGATCGGGAGTACCAGAATTGTACAACAAACTAAAACTGAACAGGCTCAAATGCTTTCCTGTTCATGGCTGGCCTCTGATTTAATTTCACATCAAATGATATCGCAAAGCTGGACATGGTAAACCTACAGTATTTTCACTGGAGACTAGGGTCTGACATTCTGTCTAAATGAAATTTCCCAGTTGTCCCAAACACTTTTTATCTTATTTCCATGCTAGCAGTTTGAAATGTCACTATGCATTGCTGCAATGACAGAAGAGCAAAGGCACAAGAAGGCAACGGAACTGCTTTCTCCAATGAACCATGCCTGGCAAATGTGAAAATTCACTTTTGCCCCTGGGTCCTGGCCCACTCCCAGGTATTGATGGTAACAGGGGGAAGCTCTGTAATGTGACTTCACGCAGGTTGAAATACAGTGCATGAGTTAAGAAAACTTTGTATGTACGTATATACATACTCACATTATTAAAAAACATCACTAAGGGTCAAATCTTGCAAATATTTTTTACTTTATTACCACAGGTTATAACACCCTGGGATACAGAAGTTTAAGTCATGTGGCCATAATACATATTTTATGTGGATTAATAGACTGAGGCTTAGATGATAGTGGTAAAAAATAAACATCCTTCAGAAAACATTTTTGCAAGAGATGATGCCTCGTGCTCACAGGGATTTCAGAGCCTACAGACATCCCTTCAGTGACAGTGGGGAGGAGACCACAGTAACATTTCTCACTGCCATAACTTAACGTATTTCTATCAACTACAATGAATTGTTCTAAGGACAACTTCAAGACCAAACTGTGAACTAGGGTCTCTCTTTGCTAAATCCCTTTTTCCTGCTGTAGTGAAATAATAATCTTCTGCCTCTAAAAGACAACTCCTTTATATAGGCTTGCTCATGTCAAACAGCTGACAACCAGCAGAAGAAAAGTAGATGGGGTTACATTAGCAATTAACACCTGGATATTGCTTACTCTCTCCCATTGAGTCAGTGCTCACTCTAACACTCCTGTTTGCCGCACCTCAGTGAGACAGGCAGAGCTGCCACTCCCTGCAGTGACTCCTGCTGTGTGCTGCTAAAATGGAGCAGGGAGCATTTGTATGCAGCAACCTCCACCCAGGAACACCCTGCACTGGAATCAGGGTGTGTGAAATGCTGCTCTCACTGAAGTCAGTGCTCGAAATTTCACCCATGATTTATTTTTCAATAAGTCATCTCTTGCTGTCCTGCTCTTTGATATTGCTTTGCTTCTGAGAGCACAGAAGATATGAAAAGCTGCATTTCTATTAGCAACATCCACTTTAAAAGTTCGCATGCTACCCTCTTTATAAGGCCCTGCTGCCTTCCATTCTCTAATACAAGCTGTTACTCAGCCTTCTCCTGCCTTTATCATCAGAAGAAATCATATTGACTAGCACAATAAAACCCAGAGGTCACCATGTTCTCTTTTATAAGCATTAGGAAATAAACTTGTTAGTTGAAGGTACGGTAAAAATCAAGTTTTGCACCATATTTTGGCTACGTTCCCCTGAAGAAGTTAATCGATACAACTCTTTTCTTTAAAAGTACAAAACCAAGGCCCCAGATGGACAGAATTTTCCATGACTGAGATGATAAAAATGAGTTAGACCATATTTTGGGGATATATTTTCAGAGCATAGTGGGATCCATCTGAAACCTTCCTCTTCCAGGGATGCAGGAGATTACACCTGCCCCCAGGACACCCATAGCCAGAGCCATTTCCTTAGCTTACCATACCCTTGCTCCAGCTGCGAGAAAAAAGGGGGAAGGGAAGACTGCTGGGATGGTGACTTCAGTTTATACAATACTCCAGTGGTTAAAAAACTTCCTCAGAAAGTTGTCATTCAGGAGGTATGAATGAAGTACGCCTCAAAAAGCAAACAAAAACCTAGAGGACCGGCCTCAACATCTACATACAAGGCCAGTACCTCCATGCATGCATGCAGAAACACACACATATGCAACACAGTCCATATATTTTTTCATATGTACCTATATAGATATATAAAAAAGAGGCTGCATTACATGCTGTGCAATTGCAACCAAGCAATGACATCAGCAGGATGATTTGGCATGTTGAAGTAGTTCGACACACTTGCATATCAAAACATACGAGCCCTACCAAACTTCGTTCATCAAATTGTTAGAGCAGCTCAACTTCTGCCTGCAAATAGGAATTTATAAAAGGGACAGCAGTGTTTACTGTCCTGTCTCTGCCTAGTTGCTTAATTGCAGCTTTTATTTACCCAGATGAATTAGCAAAGTGTTTAAAATACAAGCAATGGCTGCCTGTCATCAGGAATGAGTTTTCCACTGTGTTCAACACTTTGCAGTGCTTCAACCACTGTCACGATACCCTTACAGAGGTAGCTTTATTTCTTACAATGCATCAGGAGCAAATATGACCTGTTTCCATCAGCTACAGTGCATGCAAGTCCATTAATGCTGGAGCTAAACTCAGCCGTTCAGAAGTCAAATGTTTGGTACAAGTCTCTGTCATGGGCAATGGAGAGACAGAAGCCCTTTTGCAAAGGGTACAATTAGTTCACAGGCTAATGTGTAAAGCAGCTGGGATGGATTGCAGGTGCTGCTTTCAGTCTCCTTTAATGAAAATAGGGAGTTGAGGAACTCTTGCTTAGTTTCACCTTGTAATGTTTAAACAAAAAAGAAGAAAAATCAAGCCTCCAACCCCAAAACCAGGAATTTACTGTACCTTAAGGGACATCATACATTACATAAAATAAAGCTTCTGCAAAAATGTGGTGAGATAGGTGTTTGTTCACATGAGCATGCACGTAAAATCTGCATATAAAATCTGACACCTAAAAAAAATATGTATATGAACTTCTGGCAATATTGAAAACCCTTCAGCATGTTTCTCGTGTGCAATGCTTATAAGAAGGCAACTGTGATACTGTTCTTAAGCTATTTTAGTAAGGGCCCTTGACAAGCTTCACATAAAATATTCAACATTGATGCTTTCAAGTCCACACTATTTAACTTAAAAAGCTCTCTTCTTCAACCCACATTATAAATAGGTTTATTATAAAGGTGGCGTGTGGATTAGATGTTTCCCTTACCCTTCCCATCTGCCTTCCCCTAAAGCATGACTGTATCGGGCTGCATCACAAACACAAGCAAAAATTGAAAAACAATTTCTTTTTAGAATTAAAATTATTTATTGAAAGTTTTGATCATTTTTAAGAAATTCAGAGGAATTTCACATACTGTTTCAAATAGTTATGTTCACATTTCCAACAAGTAACTGTATGGCTGAAAAGCAGTCAGAATTAAAAGGCTCCTCTATTAATTTAGTCCTCTAGTATGAAACTGCCTTTATCGGGAAGAACTGCCTTTATCGGGAAGAATTTGTCTTCTAAACTAACTTTTGAAATTACATCCTGTCTTTACAGAACTGGGGAGCAATTGCTACTGATTTCAGAGGGAGCTGACTTTCATCCCTAATCTTTTATTTTTCATCTGCATAACGAACTGATAACCTGCTCAATGTAAGGAAATTCTTAAAATAATACATTGAAGTACTGAAAAACATCTATGCTGTGGAAAACACAGCATTCACACGACTTTTCAGACTGTAGCTGCAATGAAGGACCCTTTGCAAGCACAAAGAAAAAGGCTTTTTCAAATTCTTGCAGGCCTGGAGACTCCAATATATTTTTTTAAGCTATTTAGATACCCAAGCTGGCATCAAGATGGAGACATGATTGAGCCTGCATGCTGTATTTCATAATGTAAATCTGCAGTCCTGAGTCGGGCAGAATTCCAAGTACAGTATTTAAATTTTTCTCATCTGTTGTCTAAGAACTTCAGGATCAAACACATGATTTAAAGCCTACTGAGATCAGTGGGAAAATCCTATTGGCTGCAATGAGCTTTGGATGAGACTCGGAGGACCACAGTCAGAAAGTTATCTAGGCCTGGAAAATGCATCTAGTGAATTCTTGGCCAATTTTGTAGCTCAGCACCAAAACTTCTGGTCATCTTAGTTTTTATCTCAACTTTTCTACATTTCAATCCCAAACTTTACTAATCAGACATTTTCTTTATTCAAAAATTTGGTGTCTCTTATTTGCTCTCCTTCCCTCCTCTTCCCTATTTGATACATTTGGGAATTTTATCCTTGACAATAGAACTTACGATAAAATAGAGACCAATAACACTTTTAACTTCTTCTACTGTTACGCAAAGATATTTTAACTGCTGTTGAACTCAAGCTATAGGAAATGATGATTTCAAAGTGAACTCAGTACAGTCATTGAAATATTTCCTATAAATATTTTAGATGGTAATTCTATTCTTCCCAAAGAGAAGATGACTTAATTATCAGCGGCTTCTGCTCACACTATTCATGGGAGCAGATATACTTTTTAGCATATTTAAAGATACTAAATTATGAAAAGCAGTTCACATAGGGTAATTATTTGATGGTTCATTATGATGAACAGTACATTTATTTATAATAAGTGCCATGTTTTATAGCATGATACCAAATCAGACACTGCCAGAAAGGTCTCCTTTGGCACTACCAGAGTGAAAATCACTGCAGCCTGTTAGTCCAGTCCCGTTCAGATCCAGCCACGCTTCTCTTTGCAGTATCAATATTGTACAGCTACTGCAATCAATTCCCTTGCCCAGAGCCTTCTGGGTCAGTGTGCTGTCTTAAAAGAGCTACGTATGCTGTGCACTTTGCCATTCTCCATGTTTTATAATCTACCATTTAACCTTTGGGCATGTGTTTACCAAAACCTCTGCAAGCACAATGGCTTTCTTTAGCTGGAGAACACCAGGCACACAAGGCAAGGTTTATACAGTAACTTCTGCTTCACTGCAAAATATATCAAAACAGAGTCCCTGTTTATCCTGGGGGGGGAACAACGTTCCTCTGTCTCCTCATCCCAGATCTGACAGTCATTTACAGAGACTGAGACTTCATCTTCCGCTGAAAGGAGGAAAGGTCTGCCCAACGATTTAACGTGGATCAAGATTTAATTGAGGTGAATATTGGCAAGACATTTGCTGCAGAGTTATTGCAAAACACATTTCATTAATGACAGTGATACTAAAACATTGGAAATCCATAAAGGTCGAATCAGAAAGACTAGACAATATGCTCACTGAAGTCAGTGGACAGATGGAAATAAGCTCTGGACCCCACTTTGCTTACAAAGCAACACCTTCTTTAGAGCTAAAATTTTACACAAAGGATTAGTGGCATGTTACTTATGATTTACATAAAATGCCCATAGAATAAAGGTAAAAGAGTAGATATGGATGGTGAAAACAGAGCAAGGGAGCGGGAAGAGACCCAAGATCGTGTTTCCACAAATATGATTACTGACACTCATTCAGGGGAGCTGCTTGTAACATGTGAAATTTTTCATGCCACAATTTGCAGGATGGACTCATCTGCCTACTTTCAGCAACCTCACTGCATATTTGAGAAATCAAGCATAGAAAGCACAGTGTACAAACTTTACTTTGGGTTTTAACATCAGCCTTTCCACCCTGCAGAGCTCCCCAAATGCTGTGTGTCTGGCCAGGAGCCACGGAGCAGCAGCACAACACGGATCTTGTGCTCAGAGCCCGGGGAGCTCCCTGTGCTGCTCTGCTACCTTGAAGGCAGCTGTTTTAAGGAATCACCACGCTAATGAAAAAATCTAGTTGCTGGGGCAGAATATCAAAATGAGCAGTTTCTGTTCCTTCGCAAAATTTGCCCTTTCTTGTCAGCTTTTGCTGAAGTAAAAATGAATGCACCTGAAATATAACCACCAGGGTGAGGTGAGAAGAAAGTGCAATATTATTAGGACCAAAGTGAAAGCTGTGATATGAAAGTCACAACCCCCTCCACCCCCACTATTTATTCCAACTAGAATAACATCTTTGCTCACGCCGATATTCACTTGAAGAGAAAAAAAATTCAGAACAACTTTTAAGTTAACTTACATACCACACCTCCAGAAATGATTAATACTTCTTGAAAGGATAGTTAAGAACAGCAACAAAAGAAAAACCAAGATTACTGTAAATGGGCAGAATTTCTTCTTGAACTAACCTCAGACAAAGATTTAATTGCCCATGTTGTAAGGTCAGCTGCTACAATAGTCTGATTATCTAAGGTTTTCAAAGCGCAATTCAGCATGATGCTTCTGTATGAAAGGCCAGTGCCTGTGACAGAATCACAGAATTAACTAGTTTGGAAAAGACCTTTGAGCTCATTGAGTCCAAACTATGACCGAACACCACCTTGTCAACCAAACCATGGCACTGAGTGCCACACCAGCCTTTTCTCCAACACCTCCAGGGATGGTGACTCTCCCCAGGCAGCCCATTCCAGTGCCCAATCACTCTTTCAGCGAAGAAACGCTTCCCAATACCCAGCCTAAATGCCCTCTGGTGCAACTTAAGGTAGGCTGAAAAACACAGGGACCTTCCATTACAGAAATAAAAGAGGCAAACAAGAAAAACTATTGAGAAATCCCTGGGGAAGACTGAACTGCAGTGCCTGCTTGCTATCAGCCCCCATGGACTGAATTCATCAGCACCAGCACCATCCATGTCCAAGAGCTCCCTCTGACTGTCAAGAGCACTGCAGCTTTCCACAGCTTCCACTGTCCAGGTTTCCCTGGACACAAGTCCGTGGTGTTGATCTCTGCTTGCATTAGCTGTGTTCTAGAAAGCATCACAGAGCTCCAGAAGCAGAGGAATACTGAGGTGTAGCTTACTGTATATGCAGGGTTTGTTTGCAGTGAGTGGAATGGCTCATTATTATTTGTTGCTAGTTTTCACTATTCATGCTGGAAGAATGCTGACGCCTCTACTCTTTTATTGCTTGCAAAAGGCATTCAGTCTCCAAAAATATTTTAGACTTTACTGATTGGTTGCTTTCTTGCACAAATTATTTTAAATAAGTTTCCATGGAAAAGGACATTTTGGAATACACAGTTAGAATAATTAACAACTAAAAAGAAAAAATAAGGTAGAGCACCACTCAAAATCTTCAGCACGTTGTTGGTGCAACCTTCTCATGTTGTGTAGCTAAACATAAACCCAAGTGTCACAAGCAGCTGCCACCCCTAGTACAACGGGGAAAAAAGACTCTACAGTAAGTAGAAGAGTAGCTTGGCATGTGGCGTCTCTTCCCAGCCTTGCAGCAGAAGTTAAGATTCAAAAAACAAATGGTGGTAGTGAGACAAATTTACACTGCTGATTTAATTAATGTGGATTTTTATTTTGAGTTTTTGCATAACAAATTCTAGTTTGTATAAAGTAAATTAGTACTGTTTTGGACACTTAATTATTTTTACCATTTATTGTAAAGATGGAACTACCCACATGAAGTCTACACTTACAATATAATAAATTCATTAATATCCAAAAAATAAGCAATATTTACTTGTTCCTAAAGTTAAAATCAAGCCACTTAACTGAAAGAAGTCTCCGAATAAACTCTTAGAATTACAGTTTGCAGGAAAAAATTTTTACAGGATTCATTTCTGCTTTTCTAGAAGATAATGTATTTTTTATTTCAGTCCATATAAGTAGTACGTACTAATGCTTGATTAAAATGAAAAAGAAAAATCCCCAAAAAAACGGGGATCAAAAAAGGAAAAGTACCATCCACAATTTATGAATAAAAACAAAGTATAAAACACTATGTCCATTATCTCTGTAATCTTGAAAGACTGGCTTGACCAGGAACAATAGATTAGTTTAAAACACTGAGACAAAGGTAATATTTTGTCTTATAAGATAAAATTTGCTGTAATGAACTTTTTCCTTATGCATTTAGAAGTCCTAATCTAGTTTCATTCTGGTAAGAGAATGCATTTTAAACCATTCTCTGTGTTCATTGATAAATTAATTCTAATAATTTGCATCAAAAGACAGCTGGAATTCATGAAAAAAGAGATTAAAAAGCATAATTCATCACTTTATAATATGAAAATATTCAAGTGTATATACAGAAAGAAGTGCAAAAATATTAATGTATTACATTTTTATGCTGTTACTTAAATAAAGAGTCAGCAGCATACTGTCCCAAGTTTAAAAAAATGAAATGTTGCCAGTTAGTGACACTCAAATTTTCTTCAAATAAATAATTACTTGTAGATTTTTAACAAGTAAAATAGCAAAAATAGGAGTAAAATTAATTACAAAAATCACTTAGACTTGACCCAGCCCACCCAGTAAAAAAGAAAAAACTCTTTTCCAAACAGTAACATTAATTTCCATCTGCTCCCGAGGTTTCTCTCTAAGTAACGCTGTCTGCCTCATCTTTGTGCAGCTCCTCTGTGGTGCCATCCAAGGCTGCACTTCCCACAGCGTGCCCTCGCTCTGCACTTCAGCCCTGTTTATCCACCTTATCAGCTCAGGAAGAAATTTCGGCAAAACTCTTCCTCTGGTCACCGATATCTCTGGGAACCGAACCCATTAAGATATTTGTGACCCCTACTCATGCTATTTTAACTGTCTGTTGTACAGGAAGGAGCTGATAAAAATAGGATTACAATGCCCTTACAGATGAACTGGCAGGAGGCTTGATTGTGATTGATGCCTGAATAAATATACAATAACAGGCCCTACATTTCAACACGGCTTTTGATAGAAGGTAAGAAGCAGTGTCGGTTTTCACCGCCCGGACTGCAGGACTCTTTGCTCAAATACCTGGGAAGTGCCTTTTATTGAAGATTGAATCTTCTACTCTTAGTCTGACTTTAAATAAAGAGCGGGAGGTGGTTATTAGTAGGTAGGAATGAATATTTGTATTATTTTGTAAGGTACAAAGGTGCATTTCTTCCCACAGGTGCTCACGAGTGGCCCACCCTAAATTCCTTTGAAGTCTCAATATCTTCCCCACAGATAAGCAGTGCCAAGGTGGGTATATTTTAAAAATACACAGCATCATAACAGCTGTGTGGAAAACAAATGGGCTGGACTTGGGAGTTTGGGGTGGGGAGAGGAAGGCTGGGATTGTCCATGTCGTCGTCAACTCATCTCTGCCTTGGGAGAAGTAGTTTTCAGCAGTCAATCAGGCACAGGCTTAGCCTGGGGAACAGTTTCTGCAGGAAGGGCACGAGCCCACCATTGCTGGGGTTGGACAGCAACAGGAGAGCTCAGTATTTCTAGCAAACATCCCAGACAGTTTTCTATTTACTGCAGTACAGACTGAAGGCTGTATCTTTCTGAAACCTGCATTCTTTCAATCTTTCTTAATAAAATAATTCTTAATGAGTGATCACCCCAAAACAGAAATTTCAGGAGGTAAACTCAGAGCACAGTTTTTATTAACCTTCCTCTTTTGGAGAAGAGGGCTTCAAGTGTCCTGAAATCACACGTTATCAGCTCCCACTTCAAGTAACACAGCTATCTATTCCACTTCAACAGTATCTCAAATACGCCCCTTCTTATCCTGCAAAAAATAGACACCTACTTAGCTTTCCAGAGCAATGATCCAGCCAAGTACCCCAGCAAGTACACAAACTTCAAGGGGCCAAACACTCCCTCTGGCTCCTTTGAAATCATTCAAGGAAGAAAGGCTTGCATTTGCTCTGGGCCTTGCTGGATCACCTCGCCAAAAATAAGTTAACAATAATACTTGGCACTTTCAAAGTGTTTCATGTGCTGAAACTACTGTCTAAATGGCAATCCTATAACTGCTCCTAACCTTAATTTGTAGATGGAGAGACTAAAGCAAAGAAGCCAGTTAATTCCTGCACCTTGTACAGTGAGACAGTGTCAGAGCTGGGACTCCCCTGCTCTGTTCCCTCGCCCACATGCTCCATGCTTCTGGCACCCACATGTTTCTCCTAACTGAAGGCACAGTCAGCCCGTACAGCAGCTGCCCAGCTGTCTGGAAACAAACTTTAAAAACTCAGTTCCACATCTTGCTACAGGCTGCACCAATTAATGTACATCACATACTAAAATTAGTCCAACCCCCCCACAATGATCAGGGACTCCTTCAAGATGTTGCTCAGGGCCCCATCCAACCTGGCTTTGAATATTTCCAGAGATGGGGCATCTGCCACCTGTCTGGGTAACCTGTGCCAATGTTGCACTACACTCCAAAGGCCATCACTCACTATTCATTATTTTAGATGAAATTAGCATTTCTTACTGAAGTACTAATTCTGTTCTGAAGTTGTCATTCGACAAGACAGTAAATCCTATTTTGGTGTACCTAACACAAGATCAGAACTCTATCAAGACCCTGCACCCCAAACCAAAGCACTGCAGCAACAAGAGGCAAAGCATTTGCCCACTATAAAGTTGCCCAGTTCAAAATTTGGAGCACACACTTCCTAGTTGTACTCTGGGGAATGAAATAGAAACCCGGCTGACTTGGAGGCAGTCTGTGTTAAGGGGTAATATGGCAGAGCTCAGACCCAGTATGACTGGCCGTGGAACTGAGATTAAGCTGTGTTCCAAACTACCTTCCTCTCCCCAGTTTCAGTGGTGTTTAAATGCTTGCAGGGTGACATCAAAACCACAGTGTTTAGAGTCATTTAATGCAGCATCTCACTGCTTAGGGAAAAGGAAGAAATCCTGGCTCCAAGTGGCCAGTGATGTCTGAGCACAGCACCACAGTGACTTCGTTCACACTGCAGAGCTGCCCAGCCCTAACCAGCCAAGACGCACTAACAAGTGCTCTGGTTCTGTGTTACTGTAGAGCTCTGGATTAGCACAGACCTAAATCACACCTGTGACCCATATTTTACACCTTTTCTTATCCCAGATAGGATGATTCAGTGGTGATTTGCAGAGCATGCCATTCCAACCAAGGTGGGATAAACAAATTCTCCACACTACAATTTATAGAGTAAAAATGGGGTTTTGCACAGAGCTTGTAAAATCAAGTCAAACATAGTAAGAGAAAGTGAAACCTCTCAAGATTGGTTTCATTCACTTGCTGATGGCGCAGCCTGTTATTCAAGTTTATATTGATGCACATGATGTAAATGGAAAAGTTGTGAAGCGCAAAATTTTTCATATTCCACTTTAAAATAGCTTTGAATTGGAATGAAATACAAATTCAGTGTACTATTAACCAAATTATACACACCCCCAAGCTGCACAGCAAGAAAACACTTAACCCACATTGAACTTAAGCAAACAGATAAATCATACAAATTTCACAAGGATGAAAGTGTGCACTTAATCTTAAGGCAAGAGTTTACTATTGCTTTTGCAAACAGGTAAATAAAATTTCAAATAGACATATGTATACTTACATTAGATATAAAAATAAAAATTGCAAAATAACAAAATGACAACAGACAAGCAATAGACAATTCAAAAGTTGAAATACTAACAGAACAATTCCATCTATAGTAGTTTTGTATTAAATCAAATCCTGGACAAGCAATGAGGAACATGGCACTGATCAGTACACTGTGAATTATGGAGCAATATTGAGAATCCTCTCCTAGTAAGTCTAAATGCAGCACAGAATAAAATTATGGTGTAACTGGGGTGGGGGGTGGGTGGGGGTGGAGGAGGTGTAATTGCTCTAAGAAAGGAGAATTATAGCTACTCAGCTGCCAAGATCTCAAAGTGCTCCTAAACCACAGCTCTATTTCATCACATTTAATTTTTGTACATATATTAAATTCAGCCAAGTCAGTAAATTAAAATAATATAGTAGATTATATCAACCCAGACTTTGGCAAAATGTGACACAATCCCTTTTCAAAACCCTAAAATTGGCTTGCTTATGAGGACTATCACACGGCTGAATAGTGGCTAAAGGGCTATAAATAAATAGATTGCAGCAGTACAAGGGAGGTGCTAGCAGATTGCCACAGGGATTGGTATTAGGATNTCAAAGTGTTTCATGTGCTGAAACTACTGTCTAAATGGCAATCCTATAACTGCTCCTAACCTTAATTTGTAGATGGAGAGACTAAAGCAAAGAAGCCAGTTAATTCCTGCACCTTGTACAGTGAGACAGTGTCAGAGCTGGGACTCCCCTGCTCTGTTCCCTCGCCCACATGCTCCATGCTTCTGGCACCCACATGTTTCTCCTAACTGAAGGCACAGTCAGCCCGTACAGCAGCTGCCCAGCTGTCTGGAAACAAACTTTAAAAACTCAGTTCCACATCTTGCTACAGGCTGCACCAATTAATGTACATCACATACTAAAATTAGTCCAACCCCCCCACAATGATCAGGGACTCCTTCAAGATGTTGCTCAGGGCCCCATCCAACCTGGCTTTGAATATTTCCAGAGATGGGGCATCTGCCACCTGTCTGGGTAACCTGTGCCAATGTTGCACTACACTCCAAAGGCCATCACTCACTATTCATTATTTTAGATGAAATTAGCATTTCTTACTGAAGTACTAATTCTGTTCTGAAGTTGTCATTCGACAAGACAGTAAATCCTATTTTGGTGTACCTAACACAAGATCAGAACTCTATCAAGACCCTGCACCCCAAACCAAAGCACTGCAGCAACAAGAGGCAAAGCATTTGCCCACTATAAAGTTGCCCAGTTCAAAATTTGGAGCACACACTTCCTAGTTGTACTCTGGGGAATGAAATAGAAACCCGGCTGACTTGGAGGCAGTCTGTGTTAAGGGGTAATATGGCAGAGCTCAGACCCAGTATGACTGGCCGTGGAACTGAGATTAAGCTGTGTTCCAAACTACCTTCCTCTCCCCAGTTTCAGTGGTGTTTAAATGCTTGCAGGGTGACATCAAAACCACAGTGTTTAGAGTCATTTAATGCAGCATCTCACTGCTTAGGGAAAAGGAAGAAATCCTGGCTCCAAGTGGCCAGTGATGTCTGAGCACAGCACCACAGTGACTTCGTTCACACTGCAGAGCTGCCCAGCCCTAACCAGCCAAGACGCACTAACAAGTGCTCTGGTTCTGTGTTACTGTAGAGCTCTGGATTAGCACAGACCTAAATCACACCTGTGACCCATATTTTACACCTTTTCTTATCCCAGATAGGATGATTCAGTGGTGATTTGCAGAGCATGCCATTCCAACCAAGGTGGGATAAACAAATTCTCCACACTACAATTTATAGAGTAAAAATGGGGTTTTGCACAGAGCTTGTAAAATCAAGTCAAACATAGTAAGAGAAAGTGAAACCTCTCAAGATTGGTTTCATTCACTTGCTGATGGCGCAGCCTGTTATTCAAGTTTATATTGATGCACATGATGTAAATGGAAAAGTTGTGAAGCGCAAAATTTTTCATATTCCACTTTAAAATAGCTTTGAATTGGAATGAAATACAAATTCAGTGTACTATTAACCAAATTATACACACCCCCAAGCTGCACAGCAAGAAAACACTTAACCCACATTGAACTTAAGCAAACAGATAAATCATACAAATTTCACAAGGATGAAAGTGTGCACTTAATCTTAAGGCAAGAGTTTACTATTGCTTTTGCAAACAGGTAAATAAAATTTCAAATAGACATATGTATACTTACATTAGATATAAAAATAAAAATTGCAAAATAACAAAATGACAACAGACAAGCAATAGACAATTCAAAAGTTGAAATACTAACAGAACAATTCCATCTATAGTAGTTTTGTATTAAATCAAATCCTGGACAAGCAATGAGGAACATGGCACTGATCAGTACACTGTGAATTATGGAGCAATATTGAGAATCCTCTCCTAGTAAGTCTAAATGCAGCACAGAATAAAATTATGGTGTAACTGGGGTGGGGGGTGGGTGGGGGTGGAGGAGGTGTAATTGCTCTAAGAAAGGAGAATTATAGCTACTCAGCTGCCAAGATCTCAAAGTGCTCCTAAACCACAGCTCTATTTCATCACATTTAATTTTTGTACATATATTAAATTCAGCCAAGTCAGTAAATTAAAATAATATAGTAGATTATATCAACCCAGACTTTGGCAAAATGTGACACAATCCCTTTTCAAAACCCTAAAATTGGCTTGCTTATGAGGACTATCACACGGCTGAATAGTGGCTAAAGGGCTATAAATAAATAGATTGCAGCAGTACAAGGGAGGTGCTAGCAGATTGCCACAGGGATTGGTATTAGGATCAGTTTTATTTAACATCTTTATTAATGATCTGGAAGAACGGGTAAACAGTGCATTAATTAAATTCACAGATTTCAATATAGTGAGAAGTGTTATAAACATGACAGTGGGGAAAGAAATTATGCCAAAGGAGGTTAGGAACACTGAGATAAGCAAGAAAAGGGGATTCCTTCTAAAACAATGCAGGCTAATACATCTGAAGAGAATTGAAAACCACAAATAATCAGTGAGAGGAAGAAACCCAACCCTGTTAAGCTAAAATAAAAGACCCAGGGGCAGCAGCTGACAGCAAATTATGCATGAGCTTGCAACATGAATGGGGAAAAGAATAAAATGATCTGAGCTACACACGTGGTTGTATCACGACATTATAGCATGACACAAGCCTGGACTTTCTGCAGAAGCAGTGAAACAGTCACCATCCTACATCAGTGTTTCAAGCAGCCAAGGATCTCCCCTCAACACAGAGCAGTGACAGAGTTCTGCAGTTTGGTTCTAAGCCTCTTGGGAAAATTAAAAAAAAAAAAAAACAACCTGGACAATCAACCAGCCAAAAACCAATATCCAAAATTATAAAACACCTCACCAGAAATAACAAAGAGGAAAAGAGAAAAATCTGAAAGGATTACAAAGACTGAGAGTATAAAATAACCAACACAGGGCCAGAAAGGTACAAGAACAAACATCATGAAGGGTACAAGAAATCTTTAGGCTTATCTCATCAAACACGTCACAATCTGGGTTTTTTAAAAAATAAAATAAACATTGGAAGCATATAAGCAGAGTATTGGTTCCTGTAACATCTACACTACACTTAGGTACAGTCTCAAAAAGAATTAACTGAAAATGCTTTTCTTCATTCATTAAAACTGGACATAATATTCAAAAATATAGTGTAGGAGACAATCCTGCAATAGCAGAATAATTTAATAGGTCTTTTCCATCCCTAACTTCTATGATTCCTTAAGAGACAATAAGCAGAGAGACAACCCTCTGCAAAATTAAAACACTGGGATTCAACTGGAGAATGAAAATTAAATCACAGCAAAGTATTTTCTTCTCTGTAAGCATTAGCATTAATCACATGCAAAAGTAAAATATTAGTTAATTTGATTCCCTGTGCCTTCCAGACTCTGGTCGAAATGAATCAATGCAGGAAGACTGATTTCTCTGATAATTGGGGAAATGGTAAGGACAGAGGAAAAAAAGAAGTAAGGAGGAAAAAAAAAAAAGTAGAAATAGCTGGTGAAAATGAAATTACCAAAAGAAATTTGACTAGAGAAAACCATGTTAGAGCACCCATTTCTTCCCTATTCTTAATAAGAACAATGTATGTAAAATTTCCCAGTGGTCACTTGGAAAAAGTGCTTTCTAACTATGGCTAGAATTGGGATAAGTCACCTTGGACAGTACAAACCGTTACTAATTTAGGTGACTAAAACCTCTGAAAAATGGCTTTACTCTCTGTCCCCTTCCGGTGGTCAGCCCTCTGCAACACCTCGGGTTTGCCGCAGGGAGAAGGTGGTGGCACGCCAAAATCCCAGCTCCACCCACCCAGTAAAGACTGGGCACGGTGAACGCACAAGGCTCAACTCCTTTGGGCAGCCCTTGTCGTGCCCCGCCGTGCAATGGCGCGCTTGGGTGAGCACAGGCCGCCCGCTCCATCAGCAGCGTGTCCCCACAGCCGCTGCGTCACCCAGGGAGGGAGGCGGCACCCCAGCGCCTCAATCCGCTCCTTAGGCCACGAAAGGTCAGAGTGGACAAACCACAGCCTCACCAAGCAGTTTGTAGCTGGGGGCAGGCAGCACAAAGCCTTTCAAATTAGCAGCTGGACGATGGCACGAAGCCGTAAGGGACCAGTTCTCAGTGCAGCCAACAAGAATTCACGTGCAGATGTCATTGGACGTCAAGACTGGGCCAATTTTGCAAAAGCTGGTAATTTCAGCGCTGGAGAAATTGATGCATGTGCCATGAGAATAGAGAAAAAATGGGCACAAGCACAGTGAGAGGCGAGCAAAGCAGCTGAGACAAACCCTGCTGCCTTGGGGCCAGTGTTTCCTCCAGACAGACAGCAGTTCTTTAGTTCAGTGACAGACTTTATTAAGCTGGCAAAGGGATACGTCATCAACATAACAAAAACTTAAAAAAAAAAATAAAGCCAAAGGAACAATATAGAAAAAAAAATAACTAGGGGTCTGGTTTGTTTCTTTTGATACATTTTAAAATATGTACTTTCCTCCTACAAGCAAGAAATACTGCATTTAATTAGAAGAGTAAATCATCACATTTTTATCATTAGTAGTTTCTTCTACAATGAAACTAGATTAGTTTCTCACTACACATGCTGTTTATTGTTCAAATTTTATGGTAAGTTCTAATACTTGAAGTGTTACAAACAGTTCAGTTTGGGGCTTTTTAGTTTTTTATTAAAACAACTCTCAGGCTATTCTTTTGTGGTTTATATATATATATATATGTATTCCTTTTTTTTACCAAAAATCTCTTTGGCTTTCTACCTATTGCAGAGAAATACATACTCTCTTAAATGACCCTCTGAATGTTATGGAGATAGACTTATCCCTAAAATTCTATGAAGGGTTTAAAACTTAGCTCCATCTGTGAGCAAAGCTTGAATTTTAATCCTCACACTTCTGACTGGGAAGGTTCTTCACATTCAAAACACAGGTAACCAGTAGTTCTGCTGTGACAGGACCTGTCCTGCAACATGTAGCCACAAAAGTCACTTACTTATGCAATTAACTGTAGGACTGCAATTATTTTCCTCTATTTTCCCCGTTCTACAGCAGCAAAATCAAGATGTAAACACAAAGAAAGTGCAGCAGACATCTCACTGATTTCACTGCCATTGAAGACAAGCCCAGCAGCTCTGTGCTGTGGGCTGATGAGGAAAGCACATTAAGCACTTGCAACAGAACATCCAAGTAGACCTGTTTTGCAGCCTGATTAATAGAAACAACCTCTAAGGACTAATCACAAGTCAAGCCCTGTTTTGTAGATTAATAGAACAAAGGCACAAGAGAATAGGGAAGGTACAGGACTGGAATATAAATAAGAAAAGGTGTACATTCTAGACAGATTGGCTGCTAGTAATTATCAGCTAAAGGCACATCCTTACAGCGAGGTCTCGCTGTTGTGTGCTGGAACAGCTCATTTCCAGATGGACCCATCAGTCTATGTATCTCTGAATATTCTATCTCCAAAACCCACAAAACAGCAAAATACTTCTCTGAAACAAATCACACCTTCATCTCACTCTTTCAGTGTCACTTGAATTTCTAGGTTGATATTAGATGATTCTGAAGTTTGCAGCAACTATTCTTTTCAGCTATACATATGTGGATCAGAAATACAACACTGGCTTGTAAGGAACTGACTGCTACTCAAACCCTGCAATATGGGACCAGATGCTGCAACCCAGCAGAGACGTCACGTACCCCCATCTGACCCTGCAATGAGCTGTGCAGAGTGAGCTGTACTTGCTTTACTCTGTCATTTTCCAAGATTTCCCAAACGTTCCAGCTCTCCCAATGTACCACCTCTACACATGCAGCAAGGTAAGCTCTTGAACCCTATAAATCTAGTTTATAAAAAAAGATCTGCAGGTTAGGCAGCGGAAGACAATCTTCCTTAAAATGGCACTTTGCAGGTTTCTCAAGAAACACAAAACTTATGTTATATTCATAAACAGAAGAACCAAACTAAAAACTGAGAAACCAAATTCAGGTACCCATAACTCAAGATACAGTGTTTTAGGGCATCCCATATTAAAAATGGGAACACTTCAGGACTACAGCTTTCAGACTAGCAACTCAGGTTACCTTTCTCCTCCTTTTTCTTGCAGTGCAGGCCATGGAAGTGTCCCAAGCAGCCCAGATGGAACACCAAGAGAAGTGTTAAAGAGAACACCTTTCTTGAAATTTATTATGTTCCCAGTTTTGAAAACAAGATGCATTAAAATCTGTGCCAGGAAAAGGAGACTGAAAGACAGCCTCCCTTCTTACATAAAGCTTACTTATATAAAATTGGAGGCGATACACAATCGTAAGTATATTCCCATGGTGTAAACCAATAAACCTGACTCAAGAGATTAATACAGTTAGCAGTTGCAAATATCAGCTTTTTTCAGTAAGACACTGATTCATATATGTACAAAAATAAACAGGCTTTCTGAAGAACCAGACCCCACAACCTTCTTGTCAGCTCTACCCATCCTGCAAATGCTGCCAAAGCAGCAAAACTGAAGGTGAGAGTTCTCCAGAACCAGAGGACAGACAGGCTGGCAGATCTGCAGATACCAAACTCAAGTACTTGCATTACTTGCAAAATAAATACAATGGCACAGTTGTCAGATGATTTCAAATCATCACAAGATCACTTCCCAGGAAGCATTATTCTCTTTGTCAAAGCAGCCCCATGGGTCAGTATGGAAGGCATACAGCTAAGCACATCTGTTAAGGAATATTCTGTTTAGAGTTTATCTGAAATGCTAAAGAGGAACACAGAACAGAATAACTCCCCGTGCTTCCTCCCAGCTGCACTGTGCACACAGACTGCAAAATGGTGTCCTTGTCCGTGCAATGTTAACTGGGGAGGCAGCAAAGGTGGTGTGGCTTGTGAGACCTCCTGAACTCACTAAGGGTCTGTGCAACTCAGGCACATCTGGGAAGGAACAAGGATAAGCTGTTGGCATCTTCCTGCTTGTAAACCAGTGCTTAAGCCTCCTCTGTGTGCACATCACAAACATGGCTCTCAGACTTACTGAGATTTTGTTATCTAGCTACCGGAGTTAGAAATGTCAGCAATCCTCAGATTTTACATGTACACAAACCATAACATAGACCAGCACCTAAACCTTTTAGAGGTGGTTATAAATACCCACAAGTCTCACTGATTTTCAACTGAATCCACGAGTGTTGACCACTTCTGAAATAAGGTGCCAGATCTGTTCTACTGAACAGATTCTCATGAAAATCTGATGAATGTAGTTGTCACTCTTGACCTTTATGTCTAGGCTCAGATTCACCATCAGTGGTCTCTTATTTAAAGTGCATGTGCAATTTTGGCTTTATTTAATAGAATTACTTTAAGCATTTTATACACGTCAGGGTGAAGTTAGCATTCTGATCAATAAGTATTAGATAAATGTGACCCAAATCATCTGGAAGACAGTCATGAGAAATCTTACCCTTCACTGGGAGCTAACAAAATCTAGTCACTTACTATTTGACTTACATTTGGATTTAAATAAAATAAAAAATAATTGCTTCTCCATTTCTATTGCGCTTTATCACCATGACATCATGTGAGCTTTATTGTCAACCCTACCTGTGATGTAAATTCTTCCACATTTTTTCCTGTCTGTCCTGAATAGATGAACTGTGAAACAAACCACTTGTAGATTACATCTGTTTCACATACCAAACCACCTTCCTCCCTGTCACCTCCTACAGCCTAATTTCATTCATTTCACTGCACCTTGTAAAGGCACTTGAAAGCATCCTTATTTTTCTGAGTAACTCAGCAAAGCTGATAATATGTATATCTGTATGTAACTGATAATTATGTATTTAATTAAAGCTTATTGAGCCAACTACTTAAGTAATAAAGTTGGCACATTTAGGTGCCAAAGTGGGGAAGTTTCACTACATTTTCCCAGTGTGGGTTGATATTCTGGCACTGTGAAGGTCTCAGCCTGTGTAGTCTCTTCTCACTTGGGGTCACAACTCATGACTTAGAAATGCTCCATGCATACAGAGCTTTTAAACTGGCAGCACTGCTGATAACTCCCTGAAAAACACACTGATATCCCTCTGGAAATACGCACACACATTCATGCACATAGTCCTGTGTGGAGGGCCTTGGCTGGAGGCCAGATGCTCACCAAGATGCTCTGTAACTCCCCTTCCCAGCTGGACAGTGGAGAGAAAATAAGATGGAAAATGACGTGTAGGTTGAGATAAGGCAGTTTGCTAAAGCAAAAGCATGTGCACGCACAAGCACAGAGGAAAAAAAAAATTATTCCCCACTTCCTTTCAACAAGTGATGTCCAGCCACTTCCCAGGAAGCAGGCCTTCATCACATGAAGTGATTTCTCCAGAGGGAAAACATTGCAAATATCAAATGTCATCCCCCCACTCTTCTTAGGCTTTTATATCTGAGCTGACGTCACATGGTATGGCATATTCCTTTGGTCAGTTTGGGTCAGCTATCCCAGCTGTGTCCCCTTCCAAAATCTTGCCCAGTCTACTGATGGAGGGGAGAGATGTTGGAGAAAACAATGCTGATGCTGTGCCAGCCCTGCCCGGCAGTAGTCAAAACACAGGTGTGTTACCCACACCTTTCCAGCTCCCAGTGTCAAGCACAGCACTGGGAGGGTGCTGTGAGGAAACGAGCTCCAGCTCAGCCAGACCCAACACAAACTGGATGGGCCTTGCCCTTCCAGGATACAGCCCTAGCCTAATGTGCCAACACTGCAGCAAAGCCTTGGTATCCCACCCAGTTCCCCAGCGGCTCCTCCGGCTCACCAGCTCCGCCGGAGAGCCCCGAACACTCCCTGTCCTGTGCTCCAAGTAGCCAGGCCCCAATTGCACTCACCCACACAGCCTCCAACAGGCTTCTCTGCCTGTCACTCAAAGCATCCACCTGCTCCCTAATTTTTCTTGCTTAGGGCATAGGAAGGAAATGAAGCAATGAAAGTAATGAGGCTTGAAGAGCACCATGCAACGCAAAACCCATTCTGATGTCAGCCTGTCAAAGCCCCTCTCTTACTTCTCCACTCTCCTACCGTGAAGGTGGCTGTCCTAGAGTGAAGTAATTTTTCAGTTAACCTTAACAGCATGGTATTTTCAGCTTTGTCTTTCTTCCCTTCTGCACTAGACAACCACAAAGAGGTATGGTGCATGTGCAGGTGAAAGGAAATGGAAAAGTAGGAGTCCTGAAGTGCAGAAGCTGCACGGGAGAATTTATTCAAGCAAGCATCAACACACTGCAAGGAGTCCAGCCCTGTACAGAACAGCCTATCTCCAGATTTGGCTTAACCCTTGCCTTCTCCTCCTCTTTCCCAGCTCCCATTCTTTAAGGGGCTTCAGACCCCCTCCCAAGACCAAGTCTGATGCTACATAGTTAAAAATGTCAGGAGTTTTGTAGTATTCCATTTCCTACTCTTGGTAACTCCTCACTGGATGTGAATGCTTTCAGCCTGCTTCTTGCACACGAATGCCACAGTGATAACTGGGTTATTCCAGTCTTCAGCCAAAGGAAAGCAAACTGCTTGTTCCTGGCAACTAAAAACACACCAGCCAAAGCAAACCAACAAATATAAGCACAACTTGTCTATCAAAATGTCCTTCTTGTTGAGCAAACCATACTTCAACCGACAAATAAGGAGGCCACCATAAATAATCAGCCCCCCAACACCACAGCTCACGCTCATTCTGGCTTTCTGCTTTTTTGCACGGCAAAAACTCCAGGAAAATTGAGCAAGAATTAGAGACAGAGCAAATTTCCATAATCATTTTATTTGTACTGCTGTGGAGGAATTCAAATTCCTGTTTCCACAACAGGAAAGATTCAAAAGAGCTAGGAGAGCTACCATTTTATGTCTGGTTTAACTGGCTAGAATTCCAGCCACAAATAGGCATAGTTTATGTGTTAACACTAGTAATGAATACTCTAAAGTTCTTATTCCTGCTGAAGTCAAGCCTGAAAAAAAGATCAAGACTTCATGATCTGCCCCAGTGCCAGGATGCAGAGCTGTCCAAGGAATTAAATAGGACAGGTTTGCATCACAGTATTAAAAATTACTTCTGAGCGAGTGTATTTAAAATGACAAACACCCCACTCTTTATTTTAAAAAAAAAGAGGAAGAAAAAAAGAAAGAAAGCTTTTAAAAGTAAATGGGACAATTTTTTACTTGGAAGTGAATCTGATATCAAGGAGACCAAAGAAAAATCAGCTACATTCCCAACAAGGCAAAAAATGTAAACAGACCTCTGCAATTCTAGACCAGGGGGAATTCATTCTTTGATTCTAAACTGAGAGACCTGGCGGACAAATGCCAAGAAAAATGAAACAGAAGCCTGCACCTTTAAACACAACCATGCTGTAGTGGTGGTGTGTTTGTTTAACATACAGACAGGAGACTTCAGTCTTTGCCAATAATTTTCTCAGTTGCTGACTTCTACTGCATAAACACCAGAATTCCTGAAAAACTGGTGCAACACACACAGTTTTGTCCAGTCTCCCCTGGTTTCCTCACCGTTTAATAGCAAAGAAGAACTTTATTGCTGAATAGTCCAATTTCTATCCCTCCTTTTTTTAGACACAAGCTAATTGTCAACTAAGACTATGAAAATAAAAGAAATGAGATCCATTCCAACCCATCAGTGTATGTGAATCCCATCACGTGAGTTGCCAATTGGTTTTCCAGTCCTCACGCTCAATATCTGCTGTTAATTTGCTTACTATTTCAAGAACTTGAAGACTGTCAGCAAAATCCATGATGCATTACAAAACTCATAATTGGAAATGGGAAAAAAAAAACCCTCTGACACTTTTCTGACAGGATAAACAGAGAGTCTGAAAACACTGATCAGAACAAGGCAGAAGTACTAACTTAGAACTGCTTGTACTAAAATATCATTGCAAATGAAGCAGAGAAAGAAACCGAGTTGGAGAAATAATTTTAAACTGATATAAAATCATTTGATGAAACCCCAAGTTTTACACTGGGCTAAAAAGAAAAGGAAAAGATTGCACAAAACATCATTTTTAAAGGAGATGGCTGAACCTGTCTCTGCTTCTTAAGGTTGCATTATCTATGCCAATTAAAATTTTGCTTCTGAAAAAGAGTTAAGGCACTTCCTCTAGAGTTACTAAAAAAAGCAAATGAAAGCCTTGGCTCCGCAGACATGACTGATAGTGAGCCGTTTGTTCTTGACCTCTGGATCACCCTACAGATCAAATTCTTGGACATAGGAAAAACCCACTAGTATTCATTAAAAGCAACTGGGAGGCCAGCTTTGTGCTTCTGTTCTTGAGACCCGAACAAGCTACAACTTGACAAACGTGCAGGATATTGCTGAACAATGCTGCTGTTCCTGTCAGGAGGGAAGAGCTTTATTCCCAGCTTCTATCAGGATGAATTAATTTTCATCACAATGATGCAAATCCCAGATTTCAGTCATTATTTAAATAATTGATTGTCATCTTTTACATTTCTGGTTCTTTTCAGTTATCCCCATAAAGTTGATTCTGTTAAACATTAATTGATTCATACTGAATTAGCTTTTACACTATACATTTTTTCCTTCAAAAAGATACATGTATCTCCAGTTATCTAAACAAACATATAGTCCAAAGTCTGAAAGTCCCAGATTTTCAGCTTTACTTCTCATTCTGTTAGATATGAGTGGAATTTGCTCACATACTTTCATAGCTAAAAATGACATAAAGGATTGTTATGTTAGATTATTTTATACTTACAGCTTTTGACATTTTTTTGTGAAATTTTTATGCAGAACAGAACTTTAAATCCATAAATAAGCCCATTGCCTCATTATTCATAATACTAAGAACCACGAATTTCAATGCACACAAAATAAAGTAGATCAGAATACTTTTTCATTTCAACTGTTTTTCGAACAAGCAAAAAAACCTGTTACCTATAGAGCTGACCAGCAGAACAAAATAAAACACCAAAAAATATTCTCTCTGAACAATTGTTTCTGTCAAAATGTGGTTTAAACAAATTCTGGTTCCAGTTAACTGCAGTTCTCTGGTGGTTTGAATGCTTTTAAAGCTTCATTAGAAAACACACATTGTGAGACTATTTGTATCCAAATGTCTACAGCATACTATAGTAAATTCAGCCCTTAGCATGGATGAACAATTTCAAATATAATTTAAAAAAACAACACGTATTTTAAAATAGCATTTGAATTTAAGTAAAACTTACACTAATTCACTTATGCATATTCAGCACCCAAAGCTGCAGTAAAAACAGACTGTCTTGCCTTACCCTTTTACACATACATCAGTATGAGTTATGCTTATGTTTACTTCACAGAGGGAGTTTTAAGATTTAAAAATTTATAAATCCATCACTGGTTTTATTTTCTGTCCTGTTTAATAAGTAGCCTCAATCTCAAATTTCCCAAGGAGAAAATGTTTCCACTGGAATCTTACAGAATTTTTTACTGCATAAACTATCAATTATTTTCCCACCAAACAAGCCAGGTTCATAGGGCAAAGTCAGAAGAAAGAGAAAGGAGGGAAATGTTTTTGTGGATTGTTATCTATAGACCAAATGGAAAATCTTCAGCCATTTTATTCCTTCAAGGTACATCAAAGAATCTCCTATTTAAGGTGTGAAAATGTCAGTTACATTCTTCACCTCAGAAAATGAGCAGAGCTCTGAATGTGATTTATGTCCCACCCTTGCATTTTTCTCTTTCAGGGGCTGATACTCTTCTTTTCAACTTCCCTCCAGCTAATGCCATTCAGTACTCTCAGAACCATCAGGCTAAATTCAAATTTTCTGCTCCTTAGAGGCTGTTGTTATGCACCACCGCACATTCCAATTGCAAATACACATGAATGCTCCCATGTATTGTAAGTTATTTTTTACTCACAAATTCTGCTAAATTGTAAGTTAGGAGGCACTACTTGAATTCTCTTAGGTCTTTAGAAAGCTTTTAGATGTACCATGAGTAATAACACGTAATGAATATGAACTGATATTTCTTTTCTGTATTTACACTGAGTTGGCAATTTACATTTTCTAGATAGATGACTTATAGCCAGCCTTCCCAGTACTCTGGCAATTACTTCTTAGAAACCCCTGACAGGCTGAAACCTCTAGAATCACATCTGTTATTCTTGGTTTGTTCCCTCTTTTTTAAATTAAAACCAGTAGCTTTATCAGCAAATGAGAATTTTTTTCCCCTCTGGAAATACTTACAAAGCTGCACATAAATTGAACATGCCAATTCATCTCATGTTAGGGTTGGCACATCTTCTGGGTTAATGACCAGTGCTCCATTTCTGTGACAGAACTAATTGGGGTAAGAAGGACATAAATATATACAAAACCCCACAAATTCTCTTCCTTTGGGGTAATCTGAAGATTTATAGGAATAGAGCAAGGTGTGATTGGAGGGGAGAGAGTAAAAAAATTTAAGAAGTGCTAAAACGCTTGTCTGACTGTTCTGTCTCAGTTTCCAGGCACAGAACAGATTTAGAGCAGATTTTTTTAATATCTGATGGGACTTTTCCTTCCTCTGAAAGACCAGCTAAAAGACAAAAAACTAGTTCATTTTCACATTTTCTAGGAACTGTCATTACTTAAAAAAAAAAAAAAAAAAAAAAAAAGGAGGGCAGGGAAGAGAGAAAATGCATAGACAATACCACATTTCTGCTCTCAACACAGGCTGGCTGATTGATCTAAAAAGCTGTATTGAAAATGGTAGCCTCAACTCCACACCAACAGCTGCTCAAAACATGATTAGACAACAGTTTTTCGCAGCTAAACACAAATGAAGCATCGCTCAACAGAGAGAAGTCCGCACTTGGTTGGAGCTCAGTGTCAATTGCTAACAATCTAACTTCATTTATCATGCATCACTAATTGGAAAAATCCAGTTATCAATGGATTATAGGAAAGATTAATTCAGGTTTGCCTTCCATGACTAGGTCAGAATACATATGCCATTCACTTTTTATGGCTAAGACCATTGTGCCTTGATGTGATGTCCCTTAATATTCCAGAACAAACATTCTAAATCCATGTGTACACCTGCAAATTGAAATAACTTCTAAATGCAGCTGAAGACAAAAGGATGACAGATTTCCATTATAGATTTGGGAAGCAAAAGAGGAGAAAAAAGAACACAATATATTGCTGGTATATATAAACATAAAGGTGTATGACACAGTTCTCCATTTCAGAATACCAAACGCTCTCTCCTCCAGACTTGGATTCTGCATTCTCCAGGTCTCTCCTGCAGTGCTGTAGGAAGCTGAGTTCACGTAAATCTGACCCAAATAAATTTGGAAAGATGCCTGCACTTTCTAATCACTCAGTGCCTGCAGAGGCCCTCCAAGTCTGAGCCATACACACAAAAGCAGCTGAACACAACCTTAGCAGAAAACCTTCCTCAGCTCCTCACCCTGCAGCCCACCTCACTACCCAAGGCCTTATGTGCCCTGCCTTCTGTGCTGCCATTACAAAAAAATTTCTTTGAAATGTCCTGAGGAGATGATTCCTAACCTGAGTTAAGATCATCTTTCCCAATTTGCTGATATTGCAGGATTTAGAGCATTACTATTTTTTTAGCTAAGCAATGTCAGGCTGATTTAAACTAGTAGCTAAAGGCTATGACTTAAATTAAAAGATTAGTAGTTCAAGTCAAGAATGTGAGATACAGAGCTAGATCACAGTTTTCTAGCCAGCACTAATGCATACAATATGACCAGGAAGAAGCATTGTCAGAAGCACCAATGTGTGTGGTATCACACGAATCACCAAGGTCTGCAGGCCAAGTCAACAAAGATGAGATGAAGAGTGAAATATCCAATACATGTATAGGTTCATCCTGTTTCTTGGTTCAACCCCTGTCATTTCTCCTTCCTCTCCTACTTTCTCCTTTAAAGCAAGGCTGACGTCAAAAATAAGTTATAAGCTTATAATAAACCCTTCTTATAGTGTGCATAAATTAGCATCTCGGTACTTCTGCTGACAATTGAGAACGCCAAGCAGCAGAATGATTATCACCATCACTCAAGTTCAGGTCTCCGGTAAAGCCTGAAAGGACTGTTCTTAGCATGAGAATTTAGCGTGAGTGCTACTCGAGACTCCACAGAAAGATGTCAGGCATCACAGTTAAATGACATGTAGAAAAAACAAGGAAGAACCTCCTTAGCACAAAACTGGGCAGCAATCTTTCCTGCATGACATACCTGACACATGGGTGGAATGAGACCAAACCTGGTTTGAAATTTTGTTATCACAACTTTACAAGCAAAAGAAAACAATGCCTAGAACTGATCAAAAATAAGGCTTAAAGCACCTGCTGCCTTGTACCCTCATGCTGTGTGGATGTTAAATGCCACCACGCTAATCTATTAGCACAGCAGATACAAATACCTCACCAGTATACAATGTAATGGAGTTTCCTTAATACATCCTAAAATGCCACCACAGTTAATCCACAAGCACAGAGTTGGCACTGACTCCACAGTTCAAGTGCATTCACCAGGCAGAATAGAAATAGTTACAGTTCCTTTTGTCTCATTTCACACACATGGCTAAATAGAGACTATCCAAAAAAAAAACAAAAAAGGAAAAAAGAAAAAAGAACTGTTTCAGGATGGTTTATAGCTAAGTCTGATACTGTTCTGCAGGGCAATGCAACAAAGCAGCTTCATGCACGTTCAACAGGAATGATTCCTGCTGTGGTTTAAGTAATAAACAGCAAAAAAAGTTTAAATTGAGACTTACCACGGGGCACCATATATTCGGAATCCTTTAACTGTTACCTCTGAATCTTGTAAGTAAATACTATTTGTCAGGAGTGACTGAACATTGTCAAAGTCCTCTGGTTTCAATTTGGACACAGAGGGAAAGCGGTAGTAATCTTGTTTAACAAGGTCTGCCATGAATTCCTTATCAAATGTCAGTTCATGATTCCCAGCAATCACTATTTTATATTCATATGGTAGGTTTCCTGAAATAACAAAAAAGAGGACTTAATTAGCACATTTCCTCCCACACCAGCGACGCCGGCACAATAAGCAGACAGCTAGCAGTGACAGAATGAAGCACCCGAGGCCTGTGTGCATCTCCATGCTGGGCACCAGACACTGATGCTGCCTCTCCTGCACTCAATGAACGGTGTCAAAATGTACAGGAACAGCACACAAAGCAATGTCATAACAAAGGGCCTGTACTGCAGAGTTCACCAAAACAAGCTGGTAGGAAACACACCAGCTCCAAAGGTGGCATAAGCCACCACTGCCACCTAAATGTGACAGCGAGGCCTAAACCCAGGTCAGAGTCAGCATGCCCGAGTCCCTGTCCCCAGGAGTGACCTGCAGCGAGGTACCTGGCTGTCCGAGCAGGTAGGTGACCAGAGACTGCAGCATGCCTCCCAACTATGTCCTGGTGCTGCTGGTTTTTAAATTATGGCGTTATTTGGATTAATTTGTATTCCAGTGGCATTTATTCAAGACTTAGTCTGTTCTCCAAAGCTTCAATTCATTTGCAATGTCCTTTTATGTTATTATTATTTTTGTTAATATGTTTATGGCAGTCTCTCATCTCTGTAAAAGGTACACAAGTAGAAGCAACCATGAAACTCAGCCAAGTAAGAAAAACTAGGAAAAAGGAAATGTGGTTAATTAATTTACCATCAGAGTCAGAGGTAAAGAATTACATGTTTGTTCCCCTCAATTCAGGGGAGCTAATACCATTGTTTGGAAAGAGGCATGGATCATGCTCACAGAGCCAGATTTTTGGTGTTCAGAACAGATTTTCAAGCACTTGGTACCAGCAATCAGTGCCAGATCTTCCAAATAAACATACTGGGTGCTGAGCTCCCTTAAAAATACAGTTCCATACTGTGGTGTCTTCACAGAAGTTAGGCTCTTTTACAAAATCTGTCCCACTGTGACTTGCCAAAAATCACACGTAAGATTGCATCAAAGCTAACTGCTACTGCCTTCACAATAAGCCTGATTTCTTAGTCTCATACCTTATCCTTCATTTTGGTGTTTATTACTAATAATCATTTAGAAATGGTTGGGTTTGTTATGGGGGTTTTTATGCAGTTCGTAGTTGGGGGTTTTTTTTCATAAACATAGCAAAACATACGTAGAAATCTATGGGTTCGTTTTCCAGTTCTGGAACTCACAACATCTGTCCCAGGGAAGACAGAATCAGATGTTACACATTTCTCATGAGTACAGTTCTCCTAAATAGAAGTGGCTTTGCTAGTTTAAAACTTGTCTTTCAACTTTTGAAACTGTTTGGGTTTGTGTTCTTTTTTAAAGTAAGTTTCAAAGTAAAGCTGTAAGTATATACAAGATTAACTTTCCCCTAAGTAAGACTTACAGTCAAGACCCTCGGCCTTTCAATATTTACAGCACAGAAACAGGAATTACACAAGCTATGTGTGCAAACATCATCTTTGCAAAATTAGTTAATTCTGGATAGAAAATCAAAAAGCTACAAATCCGCTGAAAAACCAAGCAGACTATGTTTTTCATAGAGACCTCACGTCTGAACAAAATACAGCTTGTACATATTCATAACTCTCTGTGGTGCTGCTTTAGAATAAAAGCTGGGGAGATGAAATAAATGCTCCTCTATAGTTTTTGACTCACTTCTTTCCCACTTTGCTCCCCTTCCCCATCTCTGCTACATCCTGCTCTGCGATTCATTTTTATTTAAAAACTCTGTGTGGCAGGTACCTACAATTCCTGCTCTCTGTGACTCCTGGGCACAGGATAAAATTGCTATTTTCTCTTCTCCCAGGAAACATAAAAGATACCACCAGCAAGAAATTTGATACACTTGTCATAACTATCAATCCCCCAAAACAAGCTGGGTATGATAATATTCTCAGAGAAGTAGGATGGAGGACTTAAATTCAGGTTTCTACAAAGTTGTCAACATCTGCCTGTTTTAACAGAGAAAACTCTTCATCTTACTGGATAGATGTCCAAGCTTTACATTTTCATTTATTTTGGTAGACTTGAAAACCAGCACGTTTTGCTGATATTAAGCCAAATTAAGCCTGGAGTATTTTTGCTCAGAAAAAATTTTTTTATCTTGACATTTTAAAAATAAGAGCTTACTTTGAAGACACACAAGACATGCAAAGGCAAACTAATGGTGACATCAGTAATTATTAAAACATATAAATGTAACATTATACATATTATATAAGCACCTGAGATCAGTAGGGGAAACCCAGACAGTGTTTCTTGCAATTGGTGTGAAGACGGCTGTTGATACTTTTAGGACTAAGGAGATGCTCCACTTGGTCATTTCTTAAGAGGAGGCACTGGGGAGCTGTGGGGCACTGGCAGGGAGCAGCCTCTCTCCGCTGCTGCCAGGGAGCCCAGGACATGGCCCCACCAATGAAAACTAAGGACCAACACCAGGACCAAGGAATGAGGCAAAACAGGCCCTGGAGGAGAGCCCCCACAGGCACCCAAGTTTATCAGCACCCACCTTTGAGCTCTGGCTCAGTGGTGCTGCACCCCACCGCCCGGGAGCTGGGGAGGAACCAGTGCTGGCTGCAGGTGTGACGGCCACCAACGCAGGCTCCCCATCCTGCAGCAGCCACACCAGATGTGCTGCACTCTGTATTTGTGCCTGCTGCAATATTTGCCACAGGAAGGGCACCGAGGCCTGGCCTTGCTCCCCACCTGGGTCCCCCAGGCCCTCACCAGTCACATTTGCTTCTTGTTCTCTGGTGCTGGCCCAGGAGCTCGCAATGAGCAACACCACCCCTCGAAAGGCAAACACATCAAAAGCCAGGACCATGCAAAGGCAGGGCAGCAGCAAAAGGAAGTCTCATTCAATTCTTGTCTCTTCCCTGAGGAAAGACTTTATAGCACTAATCACAGTAATAAATTACCTGCAATCAGATTAGCTATTTGTTCATCACATTCCAGTTTTTCCTTCTTGAAAGGCCCTGTGGCATTGCACAACATCCACTCTCTCTGATAATATTTCTGAAATATTTTGGCATGCTTTCTTTTGGCAGACCTGCCCTTTGTCTATAATCTGTTGACCTTGTGTTTAATGCGGAAGCATAAACAGTCATCTTCAAAAATCTCCTACTCCATGGTAATTTAGTTTTATCTTGACCAGATTAATCTCTGTGTATCTGCATCAGTGCTGCCTGTACTGCACAACACACAGGTTGAAAGGCATTTCCTCATTTTCCCTCACTGAATCTTTGTTAGCTACATTTGGTCTTTATTAGTCTGATCTCCTAACTATCAAATCTTCCATTATGCATCAGTAACATTATTCATTCTAATTTATACTGTGACTCTGGAAAACAATTAGAAGAATCCATTTCCAAACTAGAAAAAGTGTGATCTGTTTGCTGGGCCAAGCACTTCAGAAACCCCAATTATTAACTTCCAGCATAATAACTGAGTTTATTTAAAACACTTAAATGCTTAACAGGTGAGATCAAAAGGCTAAAATTACAACTACCAGAAATTACCAGGGCACTAAGTCTGTTAAGTAGAGGCACTTATACTGGAGTATTTGAAACCCATATTTATGTGTACGTACACACACAAAACAAGGTGTGCGTATGTGTATCTTCAAAATATATCTATTATTTTGGTTAAGATGTTTTTCAACATCTGCTCTCAACAGTACAGATGGCAAGGGCACAATGTAATCATTGTTCAAGAAAATACTGCAATTAGACAAGTTGTTCTCTTCTGGAAGCCAAAAGGTCAATATCGCTCTTGCTCAGCTAAAGGCGACGATGGTTAACTCTGAATGACTTGTAAAAATTGAACTGTTTGCAGTAAATACATTAATGAGGGAGTCTCAGAAAATTTCTGTGACTTCTGGTGTAGCAGGTCAACCTCAAGCTACAGTCCCAAGTACCTTTGTCCCCCAGTGGTTCACCTTTACTGCTGTGCCATGACACCTTCCTGCCAACACAAGGACTCGGTGGACACACAGCAGAGTGGATCAGGAAACTGATGTAGCAAAAAGGAGTGGGGGGTCTGTGAATGCTGCTAAGGCAGAACTTCTATCGCTGGCTGCAACCACTTACACCACTCCAAGTGTCAACTAAACAACAGGCTGACTTTAAATACATCTATTACATGGGACAAGGGGGGAAGCTTGGGGGACAGGGGGTTGTGTGGCTTTTTTAACTTATGTAAGTAGTCATTTCAGTGGGCTTCTTTAAGTTCACCTTAAGCACTTGGATCCTAGGAAGCCTTAATCTGTTGAACTACCATTCCCATTTTAATAGCATGCTTCATATGAGTACAGTTTAGTCACACAACCCAAGTTCTGTAGAGCTGCCAGACATGAAAAGGAGTCTGCCTGGCAGTGAATGTTAACTGCTGAGTCCCTATAAAAATAGAAAATCACATTATTTTTTGACTACTGTTACCTGTAAACCCCACAGGGAAGTAGGGGAATAAGAAATAATGTGATGCTAGCTGTCTATATTGGGGAAGAAACCTGTATTTACACACAAATGATATGCAAGTGCTTTTGATGTGAAGCTCTGAATATGCATACGCATGCATTAACTATTCAAACCACACAACACTTCCATGAAACATGAAGCTTTTTTCATGCCTGTTTCATAGCCTCATAAACCCTTTGGCCATATGCTGAGAAATAGGCTGAGAAACTTTGAGGTATAAATCTTAGCCCCCTCAAAAAGAGGGAAAACTGTACAAGAGAGAGAGGTGTGTGCAAGTGAATCATCTCAAATTTATGGTATATTGTATATGCCTCAAAAATGCAAAACTGGTTATGGAGCATTCACTTATAACCAACCCCATACACATACAGGGATAAACACGGAAGGAGTGGATTTTGTGTTGCTCCTACAGACTTCCAGTCCCCTCAGCTGCAGCTGCTGAGGGCAGCCAGCACAGCCCACCACTGGTCAACAGCCGTGCACCTCTTCCTAGAGAGGTTTCTCCTGGAAAGCCCTTGGCATCGCAGGGCCATGGTTACTCTCTCTTCCCAGCATTTACAAACGCACAATCACAACACACAGAGGTTCCTTTCGGCTTTTTAAAACAAAGACAGAATACCTCAAAGGCTCCGATCTCTCCTTCAGCAGCAACAAGTGAGTTAGACTGCATAAGTACAGTTATACAGACTTGAGCTTCCACAGGATAAGCTGGACTTATCCCACCAACAACCCACTTCAGGTAGCAAGATCCAAAACTGGCTAAGAAAAACATCTTTTCTAAGATGAGACTGACCAACTGACCATGAAAATATTTTGGCTGTTTTAATAAAATTAGCCTTCACAAAAGTCCTCAATGGAACAGCTCAAACTGGTATCAACCAACACACTGGCTGAAAACATAGCACATGAATTTCTATGCAGTTTAGCTCCCCGGGTCTGTAGAAACCTACACAATGAAACAATTAAAAACCAAAAAAAAAAGCAGCAAATAAGAAACAGAACATGCACAAAGACAGAATATGCTTCTAAAACAGTACAAAGAACTGAAGTACAGGATCTCTCAAAATCTTCCCAGTGAAAAGTATTCCACCATCAGTTCAGATGCCTCTTTTTTTTTCTTTCCCTCCAGTTTTGGAGAAGAAAAAATAAAGGCAAAACACACATGGGCAACACAGCAAGAGGAGAGGATGAATAAAAATTTAACTGTTTTGCCTTTATGCAAAGAAAACATCAGATCTCAGCACTGGGAGAAGCAAAGGCTGAGACCCTTGAATTCCTGTGATAAATCCAAAGCTTGTACATTAAAGCTCCCCTTTGTTGAAAACACTGTGTTAGACACAACAAAACAGAAATGTTAGGTAAGTGCAAGCTCTGCCTCTGACCTTTCCCTCTGTAACCGTCAGGCTTCATTAATTTTCACAAGGCCTGACAGCTCTAGCGTTAATACTCACACTTGCGGATCGAGCCACACAGCAGGTTCAGAGTCTGCTACCTTCTCCTCTGAAACTCATGCATTAGGATTTCTTCCATGCTGGCAATGGAAAACCAAGTCTAAGAAACATTAAACACAAAAAACTACGTTACAATAATGCCAAGGGTGAGCCATAAACCCATGAAAGCAAGGAAGCACTGAGCGAATCTCGCCTGAGCACCTGTAACTGAGCTGAGCAGTGCCAAGGTGCTCCAGGACACGCGGCCCTTTCCCAGGGACCACAGGCACAGGTGCTGCTCCACCTGGACAGGCACTGCAGAGCAGTCTGATGCTGCAGCATTGATGGTGCCTAATACCAAGTGTTTCCACTCCTTCTCTCTTCCACAATTAAATGTAGTGACTTTTGCACAACACTGGGCGAAAACATCCCCACGTGCAGCATGAGCCCTGCAACAGGGCCAGGTGCACTGCAGAACCTACTCAACTACAGGTCTGACTTAACCATGCTCCGACATTGGTGACAATTCCTTGCTTTTATGTTTTTATGTCTCAACCATAACATTATTCTAATGTAACTGTTTGTGATTAATATCTTCCTCCTGTCCGTTAAAATGAAAAATGTAGCACTACATAAGTGACAAGCTTTTGTTTCCCTTCAGTGTTCCACGGCTTCCTTAGCATTATTCTGACATAACTTGTCCTGGGTTTTGATCTCCAGCTTGTTTTGAACTTCACTGGGCTACTGTTACTGAAACACCTTTATTTTTTTTTAAACATGGAAAGCTTCACTAAACTTTTAACAATTAATATAGTATATTTCTTTGTTTTGAAACAGAATCTGAAGTTTTTGTTCAGTCTAACCTCAAAAGCAAAAAAAAAAAAAGCCTCCAGATTCTGCAGCTCACAGCACTGCCAACTTTAGGTGTAAAAAGTCCCCCCAAATTGACTTTAAAATTATGAAATCTGAAACACAAGCAGCACAGATTGCTTGCTAGTCCCTGGAAAGGCTTTCTTTTCAGGCTTTTAATTATGCAACCTAAAACATAGAGCTTTCAAGAGGAAAAAAAAAAATCATGTAACTTAAATTCAAAGGAGCTGGCAGCTGTTAAATTTCTCTTTAAATTTAGCAAATTCTGACACACCCCCCTACCTGGAAATTTCAATAGCCTTGTTTGTCCCTTTCATTTTTTCACGTGCTTCTTGCATTAATGGTAGTTCCTGCTCCTGTCGTCTTTCCCAGAGCAAAACAATCCCATGGCTGTGCTGGTGCTGTGTGCCCCCTCTGAGGGATGCTTTAAGGGAAATGGTGCTCACTTTGAAAATTATAAGAGCTTTTGAGGTGAGAACATCTTTTGTCTGGCAGAGCTGAAGGGTGTTTCCCTAAACAGAATTACCCCATATTTACAGCTACAGCAACACTTGCATCAAGCCCCGGCAGTTTATGGTCTCTGGTGCATGTGTACTGTAAATACAGAGAAATGCATTCTGTTTTGTCCAACAGAACTTCAGATTTTCTCTTGCAATTAAGATCTTAATGTACCAGGGCTGACAAATTTTAGACCAATTTCAGCACATCATGCGGTTTCAAATGGCTGCGACCTTGAACTCCAAATACTAATGCTGACAACAGGAGCTTAAGCTCTGCCTTCCCAGTACCAGTAGGGCTAAGTAGAAATGTCCTCCTTGGACTTAATTTAGACTTAATTGAAAAGGAACATTTTTGGTTACTATTACATTAGGCCAAAATATAAAAATGAACCCTAATACTATCTAAATCTAATAAGAGAAAGCCATCTCTCTCTCAAAATTTTCAAAGCATTCTCTCTAAATGCATCACAGATCAATTTACATGGTACTTTTGCCAATAAGCAAAACAAAATCACAGGTTCCAATTGGCTTAACTCATATTGGAAAGCGCGAAAGCAAATGCTAGAAAATGCAATTACTGCAAACAAACTCCATTTTCTCCACTCAGGAGGGAATTTCGGAGAACATTTTATTGCCCTCAAATAATATTTCTAAAGGCATCAATACACAATTCTATTTTCTTTTCTGAGTCCCCCACACTATATAACCTAATCCTCCATAAAGAAATTCACCAGATTTTGAAATAATATATTGGTTGTTGATATTACCTTGTGCACACACATGCTGTATCAATTTAAATCATTTTTCTCCATGAATCTTAAGATTATAAAAAGCAACTTCCACTGCCTGACACAAACAGATCTGGACCTATTTCCCATAACATACCCTTTGTCTCTGTAACCTACAATTCCAATTAAGTAATTTTTTTCCTCCTAAAATAAATGAATAAAAGCCACCAAAAAGGAGGTCATCTTGAGAAACAATTATACAGAAAGTAATTAAGCTATTCGTAATTATCACAGACAATGTCTTCGTATTTTAATGTACATGTATTTTCACACTGCAAAAGGCCAGGGAAAGCTAAGGACAAGATTTTCCAGAAAAAGTGAAATCTTTATTTAAAAGAGAAACAAGGTTTGATATCAATTCTTCACTACTTACTTAGTGAAGGAAATCAGAATTATGAATACAGGATCCAGATCTAGATTCTGCCCCAAATTCTTCTACCTTATTGACAGGGACCTTTAAACAAGCAGCAGAACTTCCTTTTCTGCCCACACCCCCCCCCACCAGGATCCTTCCAATATCTACCTACCAATCTTAATATGAACAAATAAATACACCAGCCAGGGAAACATATGATCACCAAAACATTTTCCTGTTTCCCAAGTCTTTGAGCTTGTTCCCATTATTTGTTTTCTCATTTTCAGAAGAAAGTCTCTGAGACTTACAAATGCACAAAGCAGTAGGAAATCACCTTCCTTTGTCTCACAGCCTGGTAGAGCCTAGTCAGTATTTCTGAAAAAAATCCCTCCTAATATCTCTTTTTTCTATATTCCAGTGAGGTATTCAGAGCATTTCTTATGAAGAGAAAAATCTCAAAATATACAAACAAGAAACTTCTAAAATCTATGTTCTTTCTATGATGCATTATATTCTACATCACTGCTTGATTTTATACATGGAACTGAAATCCTTCCTTTAAAATTATGATTTTTGAGTACGTTGTTGGTAAACTACAAAACATACTGAGGTTCATAATTAACCAACTATCAGTACTAGTGTAATGTGGATAAATATCCGTAATGATAAGGGGAAAGATAAAAAGCAGGGATAGCAAGAATAATCACAAGGAAAATAAACTTAAAGAGAAGAAATAAGATAAAATGTTTTTTTAAATATCCCAAAGGCTTTAAAAGCATGAACTACTGCCTAAAAGCAGGGCAACAGCTTTTTAATAACTCTGAGAATGTAACATTCTCCAGTGTGCTAAAGCAATTAGCTGCTTTTGAGATTTTACCCTGTGATCAAGGCTTGTGCTTTTATTTGTAAACATTAAAGCATAAGAAGCAAGTTTGATATTCAAAGGTAGTTTTATACATATTTTCACGTGGCAATGCTGATGCTTGCTGGGAATTGTTTCTTCCTTTTCTGAGTTGGAAGAGCAGAAATCTAAAGCTTAAGCTAAACTCCACTTCTAGAGTCCAATATCCATGCGACAACATGGAAAGCACTGTGTTCCAGAACTACCTCCATGGTCCTTTTCTGAAATGTTTATGGAGGATAAAACACAGAGAGAAAGTGCACAGAAAATGCAAACACAAATTACAGTCAACTGTAAAATATTCGGGCAGGTCTTTAGGAATCTCCAGTATTATTTTCTGAACCCCATGTTTAAATTTATTATTCTAAATAAAGCTAAACATTCCATTACAGTCTTTCAAGATGAACTTGGATACCAGGAATCTCCTGAGCCCCGTAAGGAAATTCCTTTTAATAACCCAGCTCACAGAGAGGTTTCTTAGCTACTAAAAGAGACAACCAAACCACTCCAGCTGTTCCATGTTATTACAAGGAACCGAATTCCTCTTGTGCAGGTTTTTTTCCCGGCCATCTAGAATTCCCTGAGCAGAAGGGCACAGAGCCCCAGGTACCTTCCTTGTGAGTTTAAGCACAGGGACATACACTGAACACCAAAAGGGGAGAGAGAAGGAAGCTTGAAGCCTGATAAATGTTTAGAGTGGTAACTATGGACATTGGTGCCAGTGATTTCTGAGTTCCCTGTCTCACCCCTGCTACTGGTTCTTGCCACCTCCTCTTTTCTGCTGGCTTCGCAGAATTTCAATTACCAACTTATTATTGGTTGTAATTTATGTTACAGCATCCTAGGACCTCACAACTGATAGTTCAAGTTCAGACTGAAGTTTTTTTTTAAAATCCAAGTCTTTGAATTTCAGTGGAGAAAACTATGTGCTGAAATACCCCCTAACTGTCCTTCCAAAGGCAGGACAAAACAGAAGAATGAAAAACAGTGTATGTAATGTAAACTCCATTCTGCAACAGAGTTTGCATGCTTTTATTTGTGACAGAATTCAGGTAAAACTTGATCTTTCCTGCTCTTGTTATAAGGAGATAGGCCCTCTGCTGCTGCCATCTCTGCTCTTCGATAAGGATAATTGTAAGCCACTAACCTAGGAGTGAAATGTTTTTAAATCAAGTTAAATGAATGTGTGAGATTTACAGTACTTATCATTGTGCATTTGAATTTACAGTAACGTTTTCACAAGGTGCTTGAAAAATTGTATGATGCAGCATCTGTACTTTAGTGCAGAGAAGGACACTGAGAATTCTGGTCCACGAATAAATATTTCACTGTAATTAAATGCTATGGTTAATTGTTGGAACATGCGATTTTTCATCTGGTGTGATTTCTGCAGAGTAGGGCCTCTCTTGACTTACCCATTTTAGCCATCTTTTCTAGCCTTTAAAACAAAAAATGGGATGAGAAACCTGCTGTAATAAGGCATGATATGCAGACTAAATTTTGCTGAATAAAGCGACAACTACAGTTAATCAGAGCCGGTCATTAAGACAAAGCACTCAGAGAGCAGCTATTTCAGTCCCTTAGACAAAGGTAACAATTTATTCCTTATTTATACTCCTTTCTGCCAAGGTTTTGCCCTCTCACCTCACAGGCAAGCATCATTGTTTTCACAGCTGGCCTCACAGAAGCATTTGTTTATGAATAGCTGTATTGCTTCCACTCGAACTGTACACACACTGGTAACTCACTCCATTGCCAGACCCCTTCTAACACCAGAGCAGGGGCTCTCCCTCCCCTGTCCCTGTGCAGCCTGGATGCCCACCGCTGCAGGGCATCTCCTCCTGCCTTTCCCACTCCAGCTAATGGCACAGGACTGCAATTTACAGCAAGGAGACAGCAAATGGTGAGTGGCTTTCTGTACAGTGTGGATTACTTCGCACGGGGTTTTATGAGGGGACATCAGTCCAGGACCTTTACTCTCAGGACCACAGAATGGCTACAGCTACATTATTTTATTCCCGGCGACCACTGAAACTTGCAGCAGGGACAGAGGAGAGCAGAAGGAGCAAATTCCTTCCCCACCATGCTCAGGCGACATCTGCACGAAACCGCAGCAAACTTCATGTCTGCCTTGCAGCTTTTCTGCTCATCTCTTAGTAGTGAAGGCAAATGCCAAGTGCTGCTGAGGGACCAGGGAGCCTTCAGAGTAACATATGGGGGAGAGCAGCTCAGGGAAAAGTAAGGACACGTGGGTAATTTTTTATCATTTGTAGCTCTGTTTTAAACTAGAACCCTTTGTGTTGGCTGGTTACACCAAAAAAATGCAATGGCAACATTCAAGAGAAAAGGAGCTACTGCACTCTGATACCCAACCTGCCCTGTAACGTGAAAACTTCTGGTTCATGAGAAAAGATGCATATAATTCTGAGGTCTTTATGGTTCGCTCACCAAAAATTACAGAAATTCAAAGTAGAGAGTGTTCCTGAGCTCTCATTTCTTAATTATATTAACTTGAGAAGAGATGAAGCTCTGGGAAAAGCAGGCAAAAAAAGCAGGTCCAGTACTTTATATCCCTGTGCTCTCATTTTTCTCCCTCTTCTTTGTAGTCTCCATCCCGCCCCCAGTTTGATGTTATTTTGTTCTGCCCTGTGTTGGTTTTCCATCTTGCCTCTCTCCACACACTGCTGTCCCCTGGTGTGCTGCTTTGTTCCTTCTCCACTAAAGGTACCATCAGGAGCCAGTTTGGTGACTGTCACCTCTCAGCTGGGGTGCAGGACGAGCAAAGAGACCAGAACAGCTCAGTGAAGTGGGGCACTGAAGTGACCTGAGCCTCAAAGTCATCACAAGTCCTGAGAAACTCCCTTCCCAGAGCTGTGGAAGGGCTGCCACAACCCAGCCCTCCCATGAGCCCAGCGCTGAGCCCAGCCTCGTGTCACGGGGCGAGGCAGCAGCGTGGGTCCTCCCAGCCTTGTGCAGGGGTTGACCAGGAGAACGTGCTGCCCGTGGGTCTTGTAGCCACCTTACAGAGCAGGTGCCATTATTTGCTGTCATGCCCAGGATGACAGAGAAGGACGAACAAAACAGAAGTTCCTTTAGCTCTGGGAAAAGGGGTTCTCTTCTTCTTTTTCTCCCCACTACCAGAGTGCCCACAAATATAACACCCGTCCTCCAAACCAATATACTCCCTAAATACGGGCAATTAAGATTTCAAGCTCTCCTAGCAGGCGTGACAGGGGTGGATGGGAGAGGTGGAGTTGCACAGGTTTTTCTTTCACAGCCCTTTTGTGCGCAGACACATCGTTCCAACACAGGATTTGCCCAAGCTCAAATACTCAGCTTCAGCTCGCTGCAACAAGAGGGTTAATTAACAAGCCATGCAGGCTGGTTATAGCCAGCAATAAGCAGCTCTCTATTTTTCTTCAAGAAAAAAAGAAGTCAGTAATTCTTGGAACATTTATTAACCCCGTAGTATAGGCAATTACTGTAAGATAAAGGTCTGCCAGTGTTGCATTACCATAAATTGCTGCATGTTGCTTTTCTACAGCACAGTAATGTCCACAACCAGTGTGAATAAATGCTAACATTTGAGTTTTAGGCTTGATTCAACCCCCTTGATCAAACCCTTTAGCAGGTCTTCACTCTCAGTGGCTGTTTGGCCACAAGAATAATAATCATTTCATACAAGCCCAAAAAGCCCAGGATGCTATTCCACTGATACACTGTTTTGTAGCTCAGTTTAAGGTAATCTCACATATTTCCTAATATGCACAACTGAAAAGAGGAAGGCAGGTGGGAACTACAAAACCCAAAGATCGTTCCTGCTGTCTACTAGGTTTTGTAGTCACATACAACATAAAAAAATAGTGGCAATAAAAAAAAAAAGAAAAAGGCTTTGTAATAGACAGAACACTGCCAACCAGCTTTAAATTGAATTACACAGCCTGCTAATCTTTATGATGAAATAAAATTTCTTTGAACACTACACATTATACTAAAATCCACAGTGCTTTCTCCCCAGCCCCAAACCCTCTCCGCTCAAAGCAACTCCTCCACCCTGAAACCATTGTTCTTTCCAGCCTGGAATGTGACGCTCTCCTAACAGAAAGACTTACTTTAATTAGCTGCTGTTAATATGGTGTGCATGGTGTGAAAATTTAGGAGAGAAGTATTTTTGCACTTTGTATTTTTGATGCAACATTAAATTTGCAAGTGAAGAAATAAACTGATGGCGTACAAAGAATCCATCCTTCGACTGCTCTACACTGAAATCATTCTCATTACGATATGTGGCTGTGGCAGCAATACTGGAGGAAGAATCTGATGAAAATGTCTATAAAAGTTTATATTTGAGTGGTGTTCATTGTTTCATGCCTGGTCAATACAACAGCCATAAATTTCTTTTCTGTTTCAAAGTGGATTTGCGGGAAAGGAGGAATTGAAAAGAAGGATTATTTGGGGTTTTTTATAAATTTGGTTTCACTATAGCTTGTTATAAGAAACCTGATCATCCCCTCCCCCTCCTAAGACAACATTAGCAGCCCAGGGAAGCAGATCCAAGAAATGACCAAGCAATTATTGTGATTGAAAATCCATTCAAGAATTGTGCAATACTTTGCAGTGCTCACTGGCTCCTTTCTTTCATTGAAAATTACCAAATGAATATATTAGTTTAAACTTATAAAGAGCCACTCACTCCAGAACATTATTCTCTCTGAAAGCACATTTTACCTGAGCCAACTTTTCTAATGGCTGTCAAATAACACCTTTATATTTGGTTTGACTGACCATGGCCATTCGTAAAGAGAATTTTACACTTTAGAGGCAAACACAGTTTAAAAACCGTCCATTTCTCTATAGACCATTAGGAGATAGCAAAAATAGGTTTTTGTGAAATCTCTTTATGAAGAATTGCCAGGAATAACAAGAGCAGAACAAGAAAGAACTGATCAGGTATGAATGAACTTACACTGCTCCTCAGGCATAAATTCCATTTTAGTCAGTGGAAATTTTACTGCCTCAACATTCATTTTATCCAATTGTTTCTATTTTACCTTCTAAGTTATACTTCTGGGGTTCTGTTTCCCACAAAGCATCTAATATCCGACCCAGAGAGGAGGATAAATATGAAGAAGCAGCTATTATAACCATGGCACAAAAGGAAAATTTTGTACTTTTCCCTACTTTTGTTTTCACATTTCACAATAGGTTGCTACATCAAGAAAAATTATTCAGCCTATTACCCAAAATCAACATGGTTGTATTTTCCCACTATTTTATAAATATAATAAAATGAAACATTCAAACTATTTTTGTATTCCTCTGAGAAGAAAAAGCAAAGATAAAATTAGTAATAGTACATCATAAAAAGGTATATGCAAGTAAAAGCTGAGCACTGATGATTAATTCAGTCAAGCCATATGGGAATTGAAAACAAAAAAAACCAAACCAAAACAAAAAAAAAAAGTACAAATGGGAATTTAACCATGACATTAAACACAGTTTGAGTTAGAACAAAAGCAAAGGAAATATTCTTAAGGAGTAATATGGCAATAAAACCAAAATAATCTAGGAAGAAGTTTTTTAAAACTTTATGGTAAAGACAGAGTGAGATATATAACCCAGAGAACTACTAAATAAGTTAAAAACAAAACCCTGAAGATTCTAGATTTTGCATTATAAAATCTGGGGTTTTTTTGAATGAAACTGCATCAACGTGCTCCCAATTCATAATATTCAGCATCTAGAACTCCTGAGCATGCAGACACACCAAAGCTGTGTGTGCAGTGCACCTCCAGGTCTCTGGCACCCTCCAGTTCAGAGCATTTCTGGATGAGGCAGCCTATCCACACAAACCCTGATGGTATCAGAGGGACAGAGAATGCCAACTCCAGCAGAAGTGTCACCTGTCCTTAGCACCAGCTCAACCTCTTATCAAGGTATCTCCATCCCATCCCAGTGTCTGAAGCCTCAGGAAGCTTCTCACCAGAGAGACAGAGTTGTTTTCAAAATTAGACTAATAGATTTTCCAGGGAGTTTCTTCCCCCTCTCCCAGAACAGCTGTGCAAAACTCACACATACTTACAGGATTAAAGCTACCTCAGCATTTTCTTTTCACTTGCAATGAATGCAATTTTTTTTCAAGTGCTAAGAGATTTGTTTATCAAAATGGTATTTTATGTTTAGTCAATTATTCATTCTAGCTATAACAAGTAGAGCAATATAGAGTTCAAAATATGCTCCAGATGGTAAAAATACAAATCGGAAATAAATCAATTTATAAAAAAGGAAGATATTTGTTTTTATTGCCGTAATTTAACTTTAAAATATTCACAAGCTTCCTTCTGGTTCTAAATTACTGCAGAATACTTTGAGCTAATATCCCTCTGAATCTGGAGAAATTTAGAACTCACTAGTTTGGTTTTTTTATAAAATAGTGTGATGTCAGATGCCAAAATAATTCACATCAGAAATATACTTTTATGACGCAAAAGCCCTCAAGAACTAACACTTCATCACACTGAAACTGTTCTCAATGTACATTAGTAAAAGGAACACACTCACTCTAAACCCTCAATGAACCATGCCTGGAGAGGAGATGAAGCCAGATAACTAAGGCAGACCAGAGAGATTGAGAAAGGATAAAAGTGGAATGTGACCCTGCATTTTTAAACAGTGATAAGAAAAGAGCTTGATCTTACTATTATACTATTCTGGAACAGTTCATTTTTTTTCAAATTGAATTATGCTATCTTCAATATCAAACACATTCTGGCAGGTGTCTGGCTTAACAGTTTTGAATATGATTTCAAATTTCCCCAGCACTAATGCATAAATTTAGAGTGTAGACTGGAACCAAGTGTCTGTCCATAGTTCTGAGAGCAACACCACATTTCCATTTCATCATCTATTCCATGTAACAATTCCAGCAGCAATTCCAAGGTGATGCTGCTATTTCCAATAACTAATATTCATACAAAAATGAACTTTAAAATAATTGACAATACTTTGCTGAGGACCATATATGCACATATGCAGAGTGTAACAAGAAAATCTCTGCATTAAAATTATACATTCTTTTCTTCTCACTTTAAGTAACATGATCAGGGAACTACAGCACAGAAAAAAAAAAAAAGCTGTTTTTTTTTAGCTCTAGCAACAATGTTTACACTAAAGGCATGTTACAGGTAAAGAAATATTTGTTCCAGTACAAACCCATATGTATTTTGCCACTAAACCATTCACAAAGTTTCTACAGTCATTACCCCAAAGAAATTATAGGAAATAAACATTCAAAACAAAATCAAGACTTAAAAACCATGAAACAGTCAAGTTGCTAAATCCTAGAACAACTCAGGAAAAACCTAGCTGAACTCTACCTTCTGCTCCACAGACAATAACCAGCAGTAAGTTCACTTACTGAATTTATCTAAGTCTACCACTGCAAGATTTTGCCTAGCTCGTGCAGTAATACTCTTTATAATAGAAACCTTGCATGGGGGGGAAAAGCAAACAAACCAGAACCAAAAAATGAACACAGTGTGATACAACCACTAAACAAAAAAGTATAAAATGGGATATTTGAGAAAAATTCCTAAACTGAATTCAAATTATTCACACAAGTAAGGATATGCACAATCAGGCCCATAGTAACTAAGCAAAACAAACATATCAACTCATTAAAGATCTATCTGCCTGAATTTATCTTTGCTTTCTCTTCAGTTCTTATGAGTTATTCAATCACTTCCCATCACCCAGAAAAGGAAATATTGCACTATGAAAACAGAGCTATAATTAGATATTCTTCTATTTCATTTCACACATATGACTGAATGAGAATGGATGGGAAAAATATGAACAGAGATAATAATAGTAAGTTGAAACATTCAGTAGAAAATATATTGGGCACAGAATAACATCTCAGTTCTTCCTCAGCACATAATGCTGTGTTTACTGCAAAATTTGTTAAGTTACTATAAGAGATTTTTAATGAAAACAATTATAAATTTAAAATAACTGTGTTTAAAGCATTTAACAGTCCCTAAGGTCAAGTGATTACAGCAGTTACAAGACCCGAGGGACATGTTCACACCAAAACAAAGTGAATAAATTACCTCAGCCAGTGTATGTAATCACTAAGTGACCACAGAGGTTATTCAGTGTATAAGCCCAGATGACTTCCATGCAAAACCAATAATGAAAATGTAACAGCCAAAGGGAAAAAGCATTTAACTAGCAAAAGTTGCAGGAGGGGTTGAGAGCTTGGAAGAATGGGAAAGAGAGTGTGGAAAGCAAGTTCCATGACTTGGCTGTCGAGACAAGGAAGAAGGATGAGTGTAAATTAAACGGACAGACAAGATGCCAAACATTTTTCCCAGGTGAAAGACCCAAATTGTTGCAAAGGGATTCAAGACTCAAAAAATATAAAACTGCAGATCTGACAGCAGTGCTCTCAGCCATGTGTAACGCTGGGATATGTAATGTCCAGTGAAGTACAAGCAAGGCAGGAGCTCAGAATAATCATCTTTTAACTTTCCCCTTAGTTTTACTGCCAGAAAAAAATTATAGACAGTTACTGTGTCTTAGTTACCCCATGATATAATTCTAATGGAGGCAAGACCCTGTTTTTTACCACACAGTAGGTAAGATAAGCTGCAGAATGAAAGAATGAAACCCAGCTTTGATCTGGCTTCTCTCCCTCATGACATAAATGATACAGATGCCTTGTCTTCATTACAGCTTCACAACACAATTGCCAGTGGAGAAAACCACACCCAAGAAAGGCAGGAAAGCATTTTTCTATATGGATAACTTTGTATTTGATGGCAGATCTCAGTGTATAGCTTTGGAATAAGGTTCCTACCAACTATGGTGAAAAAAGATGCCTCCCACCACGCTGAGGAAGCAAAGGGAATCCCGCTTGTTCCTGCCTGCCACTGGTATGTATTTTTTAAACTACTGCACATCATCACCTCACATCCTTGAAGATATTAATCTTCACAATACACACAGTAAATAATAACAGAGTAAATGGTAAAACACAATTAACACATTTTGCAGATAGGAGTCTGAAAAAAGTGGCAAAAGGACATGCCTGACTTTAGTGTTTTGATTCCTGGTGAGGATGCACTGAAGCAAGTATTCACCAACATTCCCACAGGTGAATCAATCTGCTGTCTCGCCCTGTGCCAGGAACCTAATAACTGGTATAATCATATACATATATGAGAAAATGCAAGTGGACTCTGTGCATGTAAAAAAAATTTCTCTGTATCTGAAATATGAAAGCCTGAGGCCAAAGCCAGTAGGCCCTCACACAGTCAAAGCTTCCAGTTTCAGTGAAACTGACTGCAAAATCTGCTTTCTCAGATAAATACTATACTGTCTTCTACAAGAACTATGCACACATGCTAAGAAAGCCCCCTGGTAAACTAGTGAAGCTGGAACAGAACCTACTCAAAGGGTTATAATTCTTCTGTTGGGAATGTTAAGCCAAGGACCTATGTGTTAAAATATCATCATAAAACACCTGTTAGATACAAGGAATGCCAAGTGGCTGCCAACAAGATTCCCCACGGGAGGGTGAAAGCACCCTGGCAGATTATTTGGTTTGGCTTTCTGCAGCACTGAGTGTTTTCAAATGCCAAGCACTGGACACAGGCTCTGGCTGTATCGAAACAGCATTTGTGAAATTACTCAAGGGCCAAAGAGGAATTCAGGTGGCCAGGCACTGCTCTTAGCAATGCACTCAGGGTAGGCTGTGGAGGTCTGTGCTCTCCAAAAGGCAATTCCTCTTCTGGGGCTGCCTGGCCTCTGCAACAACTGAACCCTGTTGAACAGCAGTGCTGCCCAGCTTCTCTGAGGAACGAAGCTCGGTGGGACCCACCCCTCACTGCAGGGAAGCTGAGACTCCCAGAGCCTTTACCTTGGCTACTCCTCACCTGGCTTGTCCTCCTCCTGCACAACACCAACATGTGCACAGGATCCCACAGAACACTCAAAAGCTTAGGAAGATGATTCCGACTGTGTCTCTTCCCTCATCCCATAACATACCTACCTACTTCTCCTACCACTTCTAACTTCCATTCCTGCAATTACATGCCCAGAAAAAGGACAGTTTTGAGCTTATCAAATCTAGTATCACTTTCCAGAAATAAGAACAATAAAACTAAGTTACAGTGATATGATTAGAAAGCCCCACTCCCACATGCACAGCAATAAAAAGAAGGAAAAACAGTCATTAAAAGAGGGTTGTGGAAATCAGAGGAGGTCAGGCAAAAAGAAGAGTATGAAGAAAATGCAAAGAAGGATGACAAGACAGACAATGTAGAACTTCTTCTATTTAAAATTCCTTTTGTAAATCCAAATGTTCCTTACATATCTCTTGAAGGGTCAGCCAAGGAACTCCAATGCAATAAAATGATTCTATTAAAGGCACATAGAGATGCTGCCATCACACAGCACAGCAGTAAAGCCTGATGACAAAGATATGCTTTGAAATATTTTCTATATAATGCTGTAAATTCATTCTAATGCTTTTTGAAAATCAGCTGCTCAAGTCACCTTCAGCTCTGGATATTTCTAGACCAAGAGGTGACATGGCAGTGCCCAACCAGCCCACCAGTTGCATTTATAACAGGAGCATCCCACACAAGTTCCCCTCCTTCGTTGTGGTTTTCTGCTGCTGCTATTTAATTGCCCTCAATTCAAGCAATATGCTGTCAGGGCACTGCTGTCAAATACAGCAGAATGTGAAAGGTATGCTACCAAAGAGATGCTGGCTGCCCGTGATCAGAGTTAAAATGCCAGTACTCCAACTCACAGGGGCAAGCACGTGAATATCACCCCCAAAAAAATTCTCCTCTTCCAAACAGTATTATCGACTCTGCCACGCCGTATTGTGGGAAGAAGGACTTTCATCATTTCCAAGCACGCTGTAACTTCCAGCGCTGCCTTAAGTTATAGTAAACCCAAAACACAGTGAGCAGCAGTTTTGGCTGTGGATATAAAACCCCCCAGCATCAACTAATGGGATACTGTATCCTTTGTATGAGGTGCCACCACCTCGTCAGCACTCCCATAGGGCTACACCGTTCTTGCTGTGCAAAGACAGAATCTTTTCCCCAAGGTAATGCAGAAATACAGCAAAGTCTCTAAATTTGTCTTAATTAACAGAATTATACTGAGGCTAGAAACAGCACATCACATGAGGACAAGTGAAGTAAGGGTGGGGGAGATTTTCAAGTGCCCTAATTCAATTAGGAGGCAGTGACTGACACTTGGACAGGAGAGGTTAATTGGGGTCACCAAAACGCAGTAATTCCTTACCTAACCAGTCATTAAACTTCTTAACCTCTGAGGGCAGTCCCAGCTCGGTGAAATCGCCCGTGTGAAGAAGGATGTCCCCATAAGGCATCTGGATGCCATCTGTTCTGGAGTGTGTGTCTGAGACGCAGACAAATCGCGTGTGGCCCGCTGGTTTTGGAGTGTCATACGGAATAGGGTCGACCCTAAAGCAGACACAAAGATCTCATAACAGTTACAAGGTTAAAACCCTCACATCTATTATTTCACATATCAACACACATCTCTCTCCACAAAATGCATACACACACACACACACACATATCCATTGACACACACCATGCTCTGCACCAACACTGCCAAAAATCCAGGAGGGACCACAGTGCTGCTTAAAAACTTACCTGGTAAGAAAGGAAGATTAAAATATACACAAGATATGGCCACTTTCTGATACTAAAGTTTATTTATAAACATTGGAAAATGGATTTAGGAGACTTTGAATTCAGATGTTTCACACAGTGTGCCTTATACATGAACAGGTACAGGGGCCATGAAATAACAGGTCTCACAGGTGGGCCAGGAACTGGCTCTCACCTGAGCTGAGCTGCTTAGCAGCTGATTTTGTTCAAGGGCATAGGTACTCCCACAGATTCCAGCACAGAGTATTTGTTTGCACGCAATAAGGTACATTCAGGAGTGCTTTGATGAAGGCTAGAAACTGCAGAACCGAGCCTAGTGACAACTTCCCAAACTCGTACAAAATCCTGAGCTCATCTTCCCAGAATCTATCAAGTCAGGAACTGATGTGCTATCACACTAAGCAACCACATATAAAACATTTTTTTTTTCTCTAGCCAACAATGTTAAAATTTTAGTTCAATTGGTTATTTCCAAGCTGTATTTGGTAATTTGATCTTATCAACTACATGTGACCCATCATGGAGGTTTGGTCATTTGGTTTTGCAGATTTTTTTTATTATTATTTAAGCAGAATAGAGAAAAATAATAGGTAAGATAAATGCTTTATGCATACTTAGTGGTTAGAAGCTTTGATTTGCAACAGAATAACTTAAATACAAAAGGCAACCCATTGCCTACTTTGGAATAGCAATTATTTCTCTGGAGAGTTACCATAATTTGATTTGCTCAACACTTGAATAGCACAGCATCTGGATTAGTGCCACAGAAAATCCCATCCCAATTCCACAAAACTTCAACTCATTCCATTGATGTGCCACTTTGATCATGGCTAGAGCTTAGCTTCAGCTAGAAATTTTGAGGTATTTAGGAGTTATGTCAGAATAATAGTCCACTTACATCTCACATTATCAGACTAGTGAAACCAAGCTCTAACTACTTTAAAGCATCCATAATAATGCCGTTCTAAGACTTATTTGGACAAACTGGCACAACAGGCATTCAAAAATCAGTACTTGAAAGTAAAAATAAAATTAAACAGGTTTTCTTAGTTTTGCTCTCCACACTGAAAAGAAAAACTAGTACACATCACTGTGAACTTGTTTGTCTTAAATCCCCACAGTTATAATGAGATGTATGATCAGTAATAGAAAATAAAGCACAAACCTTAAGAAAATACTAACTTTTGAAGTATTACTTCAGTTTACTGAACTGTAAACTAAATTAGCATTTCATTTTTACTATACACTGAACTGTGTGAAAACTTATACCAGTGCCTTGAACTTCAGCTCCCTACACAGGTGAGAAAGACCAGAAGCATTCCCTAGGGTGCAAATCAGTTCTCTGCTCTGGGGACTTTGAGAGTGGTTCCAGAAATCAAACTCCATATGGGTATGTCCTGGTCTACGGTGGAAAAATGTCCCTGTGAATGTACTTACTAACAGGATTTTACTGAGTTAGAATTTAACTTTGTTAGAATTTATTAATTATATTATACTAATTATTTATTATATTTGTTAGAATATTAACAGCTAAAATATTAGTGGGGGAACCAGTAGGGGGGAGATATTTATTAGACTGCATTTTCTGAGGCACCATAATTAGGTCTTTCCAATCAAGCTGTGTTTACCATAAAAGTACCATACCTCCTTGACATGGGGCACTGCATTAATTTGCAAAATTCAGGCTCTCCAAGATGATGTTTACTTTAAAAACAGCTTCTACTGCCAGCTGGACTGGAGGGAAGAGACAGTTTGGTAGATAACTCTTCTTGGGGGGTTGGTGTTGTGCCTCCTATTCCACCCAAAGCACCAGGTACAATGACCCGAGCCATGCAACTGGTTGCCACTGCAGAAACCCATGACAAAAATCTAACTCCAACAATCAATGGATTTCTCTTCTCAGCAAGGGTCTGAAATTAATAAGGTTATTATTCCAGAGAAAAATTAATTTACCCATTGAAATTGCACTGGCAAGCTGGGCAGAACTGCAATCAGAGGCTGTAGTGCTTTCCTACATGGTGTCTTCCTTCCAAAATATGGGGGTCTCCAAATCAACATTTCCCTACTTCCAAATGTGTTTAGTCCAGTCAACAAAAAAAATGAGCACCAGCTTTCATCACCACCACATAACTTGTTCAGATGCTCTCTGCATGAGCTGTGACCAGCACTGTCAGCCCCGGGGAGTCCAATTTTGTTTGTACACAGCAGCTATGCTTTTGCTATTCCCTGCAGTTTGCAGCCAAACAAACCCTGTTCTGCTTGAGGCAAACCCTATTAGCACATGACACTGAAATTGGTTCAAGATTTTTCTATTCATGCAATGACTTACTTAGAAAATTCTATAATCAAAATTCATTAAGTCCCTGACTCTTCTTTCTCTTCTTTACAAACACTGTGATGTTGCCAAGTAACCTTTTTTCTACATCTTAGCTTCCTTCTCTTATTCAGTAGTGCTTGCCTACTAAGTATTTGAAAGTGAGATACTGAAGGTTATTGTGTTCAGTCCATCAATTTATCTTACTCAAAATAGTGCTTCAAGAGAAACTTAATAAAAGTGGTGTTATTGCCAGTCCTAAAGGCTCAAGTTTTCTTTTCATCCACAGCTACAGCATGGCAAACTGTAATACAAGCATCTCCTTTTCCACTGCGTCCCCAGAGGATGGGACTCTGAAGGCAAGGCCCTGCCCTTTCACAGCTTCTGGTGACACACATTCTTCACCAGCAGGTTCTGGGCTGTGAACATCACCCATTCTTCCCGTGCTCTGATCACCTCACAAACCAGCAGCTGGGCATTGCACACTGGCATTTCTAAAACCTCTGTGATAGTTACGCATCTGACCCTTACTGCAGTTCAACAGCAGATAAAAAATTATTTCAGCCCTGTCCACCACCATTCTGCTGAATCAGAACATGTACCTGAGAAATTCAACTCATTCTTTACCTTTGCTCCAAACACAGTGCATCCAGCTAACCTTGACACTCTCCATCAGCACCAACACTTTATTTTGTTCAGTCTTCTTGATCTGGCAGACTGAAATGCTGCATGGATTATTTGTTTACTGCATTTGGAACAGCGTGCTCATGGAAAGACGCAGTAAGTGGTATTGCAGAATAATTTAAAAGTTCATATATTAGGTACAGTAAGCAGGATTATTAGGTACAGTTACTATATTAATAACTATAAAGTTACTATATTAGGTACAGTAAGCAGGAAATACAAAACAACATAAGTTGCACCTTAGAAAATGAGGCACTTGGCTATTTTTTCAAAAGTTTATGTAAGACCCAGAACGAAATCCCATAAGGCAGTTGAGCAATGACTGCTTTGTGAGATCATGGCAGTAATGTAGGATCTGTCACATTTAATGCATTTATGACAAGGGTTCAGGAATCAGAAGGGACAATGTAACCTTCATACACTTCTATAAGAACCTTGTTTATCAGATAAGTACTTGGCTTTACTAAACTGCCCTTACCTCCAGTGGTTCTCGTTTAGAGTAAGAGTCCCTCAGGTACAAACCTCAAATTTACAGTTCCTCACACACTGCTGCAGCTGCATGAAACAACAGCATTATCCAGGCTCTGATTTGGCTCACTCAGGTATCACTCAGCAGTCCCTTCCTCCAAACCCACAGGGACCACGGCACTTCCAAGACAGTGGGTAAGTCAAGGAGTGCTGCCCCTTGCCCCTGCAGCTGTGCACACAGCAGCCCAGTGCTGCTCCCAGGGACTGCTCCGTCTTGGGGTTGTACTCTGTCCTCACCCATCAGACAGCAAATTTCACCATGGCTTTAAAAGCAGGAGATTAAATAAGCAAGAATGAGCAGCACAAACGATATTGAGAGGGTTTGAACAGCAAGGTAGTGGGGGTTGAATTCAGGAACTCACAGAACAGGAGCAACTTGGGCCTTTCACATGCACAGAGGCAAAGGACTTGATTTAGGATGTCATGCTATGGAACAGACATGTTAACTGTGTATTTCAGCCCAAGCCTACACCAGTTACTCATAACGATGTCTTATAAATCAGCAGCATTAGAAAGCTCCTCTGAGACAGGGCAGTGGAGCCCTCCTACAGACACAGCTGCAGACACAGCCACACTGGGACCCTGCTTCAAAAAAATTCAGAAAATATACAAGCACCATTTTTCTGAGAGGAGTAAGTTTTGACTGTAAAGGACAATTCTGCATGGGTGAGTTCAAAGGCTGAAAACAAAGGTCTTGAGCTGGGTTAGATGGTCCCTGGGAAAGCCTGTGGTTGGAGAGCCAAACCCCACAGCCTGTTCACTGCCCTGCTCTCTCGGGTTTTGAGATATGCAGACTCCAAATCCCCTCTTAGAGAGGGATTCCCAAGAAACCAATTCATCCATGAAGATGGAATAAAAATCTTAAACATTAAGCCAGGAAAAATTTCCCGTTCCTAACATGGAGTAAATCACTCAGATGAATGCAGCACCTACGCTGGACAAAACATTAACAGATGCTGAAAATTCCTCCTCCAGCCCCACTCCCCACAACTCAAATCAGCATTATTCCTGCTTACAACCCACCACTGCAAGCTGGTTCTGCTGGCATTGCTACAGGTGAACGAGTCAGCAGGCAGCACAGAAAACCACATAATTTTACTCTTCCCGGGCTCTCCAGATGCATGAATATTCTCATGACATACGGGCCCATGTCCTTCCTAGACTGTGTCACATCATATGCTGGCTTTTCATCTCAATAATTACTCCACTGGGTATATCTGTGACTGAATTTGTGGGTTTATTTTTTATGACACCTAAATTAGTATTCATTATACATCCATTTAAGCACAGACTTCAAGTCTGTGTGCCACATAAAATCCATGTGTGTTGTTGCACTTACTCTGCTTTGGGAGTCACTTGGAGACATCCTATCTAGTAACTACTCCATATTTAAAACATATCTATAGAACCAGCTTTTAAAAAGCATCCTACTCATACTTCCTGTGAATAGTCATCGTATTTATTTATGGTTTAGCTTCCTCTTGTAAAATTTCATACTCTTCTTGTTACTCCTATTTTCAAAATTTGCAAACCAAATACTTCTTCAAAGAGCTGATTAGCTTGGTATATTTATTTTAGGATTAAAATACAAATATTTTCTGCAAAAACACTTCTAAAAGCTTGTTTCGTACTGCTGTTAGTTCCCCGTCCTCAGCTAAGGCAATGAAAGACAATTTTTTTTGAAATGGGAAAACAAAAACAATATCTTTTCTATATCTTCAGGTTTTTCTTTCTTTGAATTCATACCTCTGTCTCTACATGCACTCCCTCTGGCATGGAAAATTCAGGAGAAAAGAATGGGATTTTCTGTGAAAACTGCTTGCTACAGTGCTTAATGTATTTGTTTCTGTATCCAAGTCTCACAGCTTTGTTATGCTATGGTATTTGTTACTGCTCTTAGAGCCAGTCCCAAGTCCTGGAATAGGGCTATCATGTGAGACCTGTGGCTTAATTAATTTTGTCAAAATTTATCAGTAAGTCTCTCAGCTGAAGAAAAAAAGCATGAAATGCACCCGCATACCCAGCAGCATCCAAGAAATGGAACGAAAGTAAAAGATGTGTAATTGTTCTTATTTAATAAAACAAACAAACCAAACCTCAGGTTATTAGGCCAACTTCATACTTCTCGACTGAGTTTTTAATGCCATAGACTAGAAGGACTATATCAGACTGTAAATGTGTCTACATTTTGAACCAAAAATTTAGTATCTTAATTTACTAATCTCCAAAACATGAACATAAATGCAGTGTCATTTAAGTTCCCTTGTCAGAAAAACATTTACATGCCCATACACACAGAGCTGATTTTGTGATACAACACATGCTGAAGACACAAAGCCAAATACTAATTTCCTCTCAATAAACAAAATTAATGCCAAAATATAGTATTGCTTTAATTGGCCACTGTCAGCCATTAATTGTTTAAATCATACATATTAATGCTTTTGTTAACTTGACTCTCTCTTCCAGTATGGTCAAACACCAAGCCAACATCTAGTTTCTTCTCTGACTAAAGACAAAGGGATGCAAATGCCTTTCAACACTCTCACTGGCAGATTTTATTTGTATAAGCACACATATCTAAGAACAGACTACCCCAAACGTGCTAGAAAGTCCCACCTCTTCTGGAAACCTCCATGTACATGTGTCACCCACCAAAGCCTTAGAGGGTTCTGGAAACTGTAAAACAGAGGTCTGATATTTATTACAGAAATGGCATTAATTGTGTCTTGGTGCAATGTGGAAAAAAAATAAATTACATTTACAAACCCACAGGAGGATTCAATGTACCGCTCAGCAGCTTACTGCTAACGCTTCCAACAATTATAGCTGCAGGGAAATGATGGATCTTTTTATTACAGGTTCTGGAGCTGTTTTACTTCCAGGGAGATTTATGAGATTAAACAGAAAGGACCTATATTACCCACTGTCATCATTTGGGCAAATTTAAGAAAACTCTCCTTTACAAGGAATTTATAATAATACATCTTCTCAGCCTGTTTTAAACCTCAACTAATTAAGAGTCCAAACTCTGCTAATCCCAGATTCTGGTCAGCAATAAAATCAGAAAGGGCTAAAATCCAGATTTTCCATGGTGTTCTTTGAGGGGCAAATAGTCAGCTGGTCTTTTCTGAAGTACCTAACGTCTGCCTCTGATATTAATGGGAGTTCAGAAATGAAATTGCTTGAGCACTTTTGAAAATCCTATTAATCATCACTTTGCAGAAAAAATTTCTTTTTAGTCAAAAAAATACCTTCTAAAATTTAGCTATCAGTGGCTTTCCAAAGCTTAGAGAAGCAAAACAGAACTGGAAAAAAAGTACCAATACCAGTATCAGCATCACTCCAAGGCCCAGATAAAAGTTTCCTTTAAATAAAATAGTAAACTACCATTCTTATGCTGGCATGGTTTCAATTAAAATTCATTAAGGAGCACTTTTCCCCCATTCTTTTGCTGCTGTTGTTGGGGGACTGCTATAAATTATGTCTTCCTCCCACCCTGACAGAACTTATTTACTGGCAAAACTGCATGTACTAGGAGGGAAAGTTAAGCTCTCTGCACTGAAAGATTTTTATTTCCCTACAAATAAAATACAAGCTAAGCAAGCTATAATAAAATACAAGGTATACAAACACCAACTCATGAAATATACTCAGAAAGTACAATCTGGCACCCCAGGTTTAGATCCAATTTTAATTTAAGACAATGAGGTTTGAAAAATACACATTTTGATATCTTTAGCAAGAGTGAGGCTAAATTAATGTGTGGTATCCCTCCAATCATTTCCACTGCAGGAATCATAAAATGGGCTGGATTTACTTCTAGGACAGAAACCACGGAGAAGGCTTTAGCCCTTGTTTCACCAGTAGAACAGTTTTTCCAAAATGTAATGGAAAAAAATGCAGCCCAAAACAAGCACAAGCAGACAGATTACATTTAAGTGGTTTTGCTCTAACCTGACATGCCATCTTCCTCAGAAATTAGGACAATTCTGATCAGAAGGACCAAAGTCACAAGGTTCTGTCAAAATAGAATTGTATAAGCATGTACTGCAGCATGTATTCCATTTCTGATGCCCATTTATATTAAGAATCAAATCTGGAATGTCATAACCTGTACAGAATTCATGAGCATACTTTGTTATTTTTTCCTTGGAGATGATAAATTCAGCAAATAGACAATAACTCTTATGTAATATGGACACTGGGCAACTGGACCTGAAGGTGCATGAAATTTTGAGAACTCATTCTCTTTAGAATTTGCTATTAAATCTAAAATCTATTTTCATGTTTCAGAAACAAATACTCAATGTTTAGGTCCCCACAGGATTAAGCCCAGAGTGTTTGCAGAGACTCACTTGAGGCTGGTCCTGATTCTTTTCCCCCCAACACATATTTGGTGTAAGGTATAGTGGCTACTTGAAATTTCGCTGACTTTCAGCTCAAGAAATACAAGTGTTCTTTTTTAAGCCACAAGTTAAGTATACAGTGCAAGTCAGAAACTCTGCCCTTAGCCTTCTCAGTCATTTTGCTTTCTGACCTGCAGGTATCACCCTCTCCAAGGGAGGAGATGCAATTCAATCTCCACGCAAGCAAAGGGCTAGCCCTCTCCTAAACAGACTGCTAATCACGAGCCTCTCTGCTGCTCTCTCTTATGGTTTGGCTTCCACAGGGATGATGGAACTGAGTCAAAAAAAGCCTGTTCGAAGGAGAAACAATTCATGCTGGGCAAACACCACCAGTTCCCATTTCTGAGTTACTAAAGGCATAGAATGCCATCAGCATGCCTGTGAAATTGTCACTGATGTTAGTAGGAGATCGGTGAACAAACAGACTGGAACATATAACTCAAAAAGAAATCTCCTAGCAGTCATGCAGCATGACATACTAGTTTAAAGAAGTAAATTGGCAGACATCGTACGTTATCTGCAAAATGAATTTGTGTATGTGAACCAGTACAGAAATCTGTCTCTGTTAGGATGTACATTCTCTCCTGCATCTGAACTCTAACAAACTTCTTGAAGGTATTGCTCATAAAATGCTTCCCATCAAAATCCGAGCATCTAACACTGTGTTCCTACTAAATAAAACCCTTCATAATAGCCATGCTGTCTTAAAAGGCCCTATACCACTCAGTCTCATGTATATGAACTATTTCAGCCCTTGTCAAAGGTTTCTTTTCATTTGTCTACCTCCTAAGGTTTAAGAAGCTTTGTACAGGAAAGATGATAATATACAGACACCATTTAGCTCTCCTTCTAAAGTTAAGTCCTAGTGTCTACTAGGAATAGAGAGGAGATTATTGACTGCCTTCTGCCAACACCAAAATACAGGTTTCTACTCAGCATCCGGGTTAACAACAAGCTCAGTACCTCATTAAAATGGTTAACTGGAATTAGGTAAGCTTTCATGTTCTGTAGTCACACAGCTGGCCTAATCATAGTGTATTCCTAGAAATTCCATTGCAACAAATTTTGACACCAGTTGTCTTAAGCTCAACTTGAACTCTAGATCTAGACTAGTGAGAGATTTGAATCAGTCCCAGGGTGTATAGAAAAATATACATTTATCTCATATAATTTTCTTTGTTGCAGAGGAGGAAACAAAAAAAAAACCCAACCAAAGAAAACAAAAACAGAAAAAAAACCCCACCTGACTGCCAAAAACAATTTCTGCTCTTAAGATATGCTCTCAACCTTTCACAGAAACTTTGCTGGAAACACAGAAACGTAAAAGACAACTTTGGGCCTAAAATTCTGCTGGAGAGAATTTAGCACTTTAATCTTTCTATCCTTTATCTTTCCAGTGCAATTGTCTTCATTACAGCTAACAGCGTCTCCCTGACACACGTCTAATGTGAAACCCAGTCCCAAACAGAACTGGATTCAATCAACAGAACGCCACAGTTCCTTGGTGACTGGATTGGAGAGGGCTGCAGTGCACTGCACTGTAGATACTGAAGGCAGGTTCTTTTTATAAAACACTGTGCCAAATCCATTCCCAGCTAAAAAGATTCTACCAGATAGGTCTCTCCGTCTTTTCTCCCTCTCCAGTACTAAATAACTTATGACAAGGAAACCTCAGGTCAAATAGTATACGTTCCACAATATTTCTAACATAAGTTCAAGTGAGAAAAAGCATGGTAGATAAAGCTGTAGCAGGTGGGGCAGAAAAAAATCTCCTGTCTGCACTAGCAGAAAGCTGCACAAAGGTAACTAACTCCAGCTGGAGATACTCCTTGGAAATGCACGATTCATTCTGACTTGCTTTCTCCCCCTTTTTATTTTTTTTCAAATGTCACTTATCATTTGGTGCTCTCATTCATTTTCCATGGGTGCTTATATATGACAGAGGCTGCTGAACTCAGGACCACCATCTTCTTATAGAAAATACAAAATACCTCACGGAAAAAAAACCCAGCACTGACTAGTTTAGTTGCACCATCACTTTAACTTGACGGTGGCATTTATTTGACACACATCACGTTTATACAATATTATGAGAAGCAGTGCTGCAAATATGATCAGGAAGTTTTATCAATAATGTAGTTAATAGGCAGCATGTTTGTGGGCAACCACAGTGCTACAGGTTATCTAAGAACATTTGCGTTTTGCTTATACTTCTATAATAAAAATTAATGACTTAAAAGTCTTCAGTGGGAATATCTAGGACATTCATATTTATCAGAACCGTTACTGGCTTCTGCAGTAAGCAATTATTCTTATTGCATTAAACTATTTATTTCCAAAGATGTATCCCCAAAAATCAAATAAATCCAAAAATGAATTATAGTCAAGATAGAAATTTACCTCAGGGATACTTTTAGAAAACTCAATTTAAAAACACATTTACTTTTGCCTCTGTGCCAGTAACAAAGGCAGGGGAAAAGAGGGAAGAACAACAGAATAATTTTGCTTTCAGTGTTATCTACAAGACAATTCCAAAGCCAAACAAGCTGAAACCTCTCAAAGCTTCTATATGTGAATGGTAGTAAGTCGTTGTCACCTGTGACCTGGAGGTTGTTGCTAATTGTACAGACCTACTGAATAATACTTAATATGCAACAGAATATTGTTTTCAATGTTGCCCTTGAAAGCTTTGAAAACTCGCTGCTTCCAAATCCATATGTTGAGCACTACCAATATTTTAGTTGGCATGACAGATGTAGGAGCACACGGCAGAAAGTAATTTCTATGTCAAATACAAAAGGCAAATAGTTGCAGTTTGAAATTTAGAGAAAGAACATCACAATGAGAAGCCTCAGGAAGGAGGAAAACAAGCTGCAAGCTGCACCACATAACATTTTACGATACAAAATGAGATGTGGGCAATGTAATTTCACTTACGTGATTCATTTTATAAGCAATGCAAATGCAATCTCACTGATTATGCTCCAAAACAAAAGAGGGAATTTCATTACTTCAGCCAGTGCAATTAGACATGCAAAAATCGCAGAACATCCTATCTGCAGCAGAACAAATAGAAACCATCATTTCACATTTAGATGGGAATAACCAAGGTGGGTGAAATGCATTCTGTCGTGGCGGGTGCTGGGGAGGCATAAACTGAATTGTGCAGCATTGAAGGTCACACAGTCTGTGGTACATACAGACTCATGTTCAGAGATTCATTCCACCAAATAAATGAGTGAGAAGGTACCACAGAAACCCCATGACATGAGGTAAAAAACCCCCCAAACAACAGTAAAACTAACCAAAAAAAACCCAGCCATCCCCCCCCAAAAAAACAAAACACCACCAAAAAAACACCCCAAAACTCCACACCGATTTTTTATACAAGAGTCCATTTCAGCTTTTATTTATCTTCTGGTTTCTTGAAGCTTGAGAATAGGAGGTTACTCTGAAGTAAGTCAGGCTATGTGAATTAAGAGTACCATTGCTTTCCCTATATGGCTCCCCGGGGAGTCTATTTATTAGGCACAGGCCTGTTTTCTGATTTAGCTTAAGCACTTTTCCTAGAGAATATGACTGTCCACACCAAGAGGAATTTTACCAAGAGTAACAGCTGCAGAACAGCCTTTTTCTGTAGGAACTGTCTTGAATCAATTCTCCTAAATGGATACACAGAACTGATTTTCATCTTCATACTCCTCTTAGTACTTAAAAGGAGAAGAAAATTAAATGTTTTTAATAGGTATTCCCATAATAAAAGCTTCAGAAAAGCTTCAGCTTCTTGAAAATTAGCAATAAAACTGAAACTGATGAAACCAAAATACATAAATAGATGGAATATCAGGGCACTCAGCTATACTGACTTGGGTGCGTTGCTTTTTGTTTAACAATCAAAACCACTTTTGCTTTGACTAAGAATACATGTAAAATTGCACCCACCAACCCACCCACAGTAATATTTCTCAGCATGTAAATTAAATGCAAGTTCTTCTCCCTTTATCCATTATGGAGCAGGAAAAGATACCTTCCAGGGACAGACTACAACAGAATTCCACAGCTCTGCAAGGCTATGGGGAAGTGCAAAGGAAAAAAAGAAAAAAATGTTTCTATGAGTTTGCAGCAAAAAATCATTACTAAACATTCTGTAAAAGACACAATGATTGGGGCAGTTTGTAAGGAAGCAGGCTAATTCACTAAGTTTCTTAAGGAGACAAAAGAGAAAAAAGCATGCAACTGTTAAAGCCTGGGAACAGCTGTCTTAACCATTTCTTTCTTTTCATCTGGAACCACTGGGCTGTCATTTTTCTTTACATTTCTGCATTCTGGCATTGCCAGTGAAATTTCCAGTTGCACAGCACCAGGGCTGCTTGTGCTGGTGCTTACTGAAGTCAATAAAGTCAAAGTTCACAGTGACCATAATAGGACAGGAATGTGAGCTAAGTGAAACTACTTTGTTCACATCAATACTGTTACAGTCACCTACATTATACGAAATTAGCAGTTAAGATCCTCAGTTCTTTGACTGAAGTGACTAATTTCCTGCAACCTTTCTCCTCCTTCCTCCCTCCAAATGTTTTGGCAATCAAGAACAGACTTACAGACTGCTTCATAACGAATATAGCCCTTAAGGGTGAAACTGGCAAGATACTCCAGTCTGTTCCAGAAATCCCTTCTGCAATTCATTATTCCATCTAGTTCTGCTCTACTGGTTTACTCCAGCCTATAAAATCTTGAGCTCCTTTATCTTCTGCAGACTGTGAAGACTTGAGACTAACTGTACTCCTAAAGGGCAAAATCATCTCTTTCTAGAATTAAAAGCTCTGGTCTATCTACCTTCTGGAAAATCAACTGCTCTAAATCTTTTCTCACAAAGGGCTTTGCCTGCATGATGCTGTAGAAACTGAATGGTGACATGCTCAGAGGCATTCCGGTAGCAACTACTTTTGCCTAAGAAACCATCTCTAGCGCTTGCTTTTTTCCATTGGTATTACCTACAGTAACAAGAACCACATCTATTCCTCTCCTTGTCAAATAACGATAGATTTTTTAAATAATGATCACCTTCAACTGATGAAGAGAATACCATGCAGTTCCAAAAAGCTATGCTCATCTCGCCCACACAAATGACATTTTCTTGTCTGAAACATCACGATCTCCCCAAAGACCATTTCTCACCAAAGTAATACTTTGCTGCTAGTATGACTTGATAGCCGCATACCCTTCACAGTGTGTCACCAAGAGAGCAGCTAATACAACTTAGTTTAACAGGCACAGGTGCATATTTTTTGCAAAACAGCAAAATCACTTTACTTAGATTGCTGACATTCACTGTGTCACGATACCTGTCCTTATAAGCCACTCTGTGCACACACCCTCCCCCCAAACACAATCCAGTAAGCTGCTCTGCCCTTGACTTTTGCTAAGTAACCAGGCCCAGAGAATAGCCTGAATTACAGACTTGCATTTGAACTACACCTCAGTTTGAGGCAACCTGCCAGGTGTTTGCACCACCAGCCCCAAGACATCAGTAAGCAGGGGCTTGCCTTGCTGTGCTCGACCCAGGCAAGCCAACTATCTGAAGGGAATCTAACCTCACAGGAATTTAACAAGGTCTCTGACTTGTGGCATGTGCCACTCACTTTTTCAGTTCCCAGCCCGATGGCAAAAATGGAATTCCAGTCAAAGCATGATGGGAACATGTTTATATGTGGAGGGACAAGTGCAGTGTGGTACAAAGGGAACTCAGCCCTGGGATGTTACATCTGGCCTGCCACCAGTTTAACAGATGTCAGAGCTGCACTGAGGCTACTACAACGTACAGCCACTTTTACAGGTCAAAGTAAGTATGGGAAGTGCTGCTGACTCACAAACTATGCTATCATTTTTCACACTGCTAAGCAAAACAGATGAAAGTGTTAACCATGAAAAAGTGTTGTGTCCTGGATTTTCCCTGATCATTCTCAGCATGTGATTCTCTCTTTTATGAGTGTTCCACCAAGCTCTGACTCATGGGAAATAACATCTTATATCAGGAAGCCTATCAAGGCCCTTGCCTTTACTATCCAGTCCATTCACAGATCCGGTAAAGACCACTATTCCTTCCTCTCCCACTAAGCCAGAACCTATATCTGGAGCCTATAGACAGGTGGCTGCTCACATCCTCCCAGCCATCCATTACCAGCCATGTGCTCAGTCAAACCTCCTCCCAGCCCCATTCACAGAGCAGCTGCTCTAACAACTGCCTCGAGCCAGTACTGTGAGTCAAGACTTCAGGCATCACAGCCTAGAAAGAAGGATTCACACGACAGCCATGCAGGCCTAGGCTGAGATCTCTGTCCTCCTGTGTTCCACCTGTCCCTTCTCATGGTGTGCCTGCTGACTTGGACTAGTCCTGGAAGCTGCATGGCCCCTCCACGGGTGGATTCAGCTCACCACATGGGCACTGAGTGGAGCACAAGTGAAGCAACAGGAGCACTGGGACACAGCTGCCTCCTTTCTGCAGAAGCTGCACACTGGATCAAGACAGCCATTTTCCCAACTGTTAAGCAGGGTGCGTTTTTTTCCTATTAAGGCAAAAATAAGAACCTCCTTGGTCTAATGAGAGTTTTCTCTATTTGCAGATACAGTTTGATCTTGCATCGCATGTTTGACTTCCAGATGACTCCTTCTGTGGTATTAGGCTTGAACGGGAAACAGACTTCTAAACAGGCAAATTAAAAGCAAACAAAATGAATGAAGAAAGAAAAAAAGGAAAAGCAAATATCTTTACTATATTTAGATAATAAGAGCCCTGGCTGCAGTTTCTTAATTGTGCTATGGGGCTGTATTTCACAACCTTCTTCGCACCTTCCGTTCACAGCATCTCAGTCCTAACCATCCACACTTCTTCGTTACTTCATTTTTTTTTATATCTTCCTTGAACAAAACTGTATCCTCACATGGTCTCATGTAGTTACTTACACAATAAAAGCACCAAGTGACCACGTTATACAAGAAAACCCAAACTATGCTCTGCCCAATTTTACAGACTGCTTTTTCTTTGTTTTCCTACAACCATTTCATTTTTTCCTGAGGGACAGGCTGATATGAATGCCACATTAACTGCCAACCTTATGAGAAGAACATTTCAATCACCCATTACAACTAAGAATCAGACCTCTAAAGTCCCCTGGCCAGGCTGTTTCATGCCCTTCCAGTAACCCTGCAGCATGGCTATCACTGCCACTTCTTATCTTATCGCCTGTTCAAACATTGTCTGCTAGGGGCAGACAACGAGCCAGACCTAAACAATGATGTTAAATGAAGACTTCCTCCCAACACAGTCTTGAACTTCTGATGAAACTGATCACTCCTCAGCAAGATAACAAACCGTGTTGGGGGTTTAAAGGCTTTAAAAATCCAAGTCAAGAGAATGTAAATAGGAAGCAGGCTTCCAAAAAACAGCAAAGCTCTCACTGCATGCAAAATTCTCTCTGGGCGTCAGGTAACCACCAGCTATATGTACACGTATTCTACACATGTAGAAACAAATTACAAATATACACCATGGGGATGGTTTGATTCCTTTGTTTTTTAAACACGGGGGAAAAAAAGCTCAGACAAATTGTTTTCTGTTAAAAAAAATTATAAAATTAAAGGAGGCTTTTTAGCTCATTAGATTTTAAAACACAGCTGAAGTGGCAGCAACTTTTCCAGAGCAAAGAACTCAGTATTTTTTAATTCCATTAAAATTCAGACAACTCTGCACTAGAATTTGATGCTTGTTAGAGAAAATAAGTGTTTCAATGTTTTTATAAGAGTAAAAAATCTGATATATATGAAACAAAACAAAAAACTAGAATCTTGGAAGTAGCAAGACTTTTGCTTCCATACTTTTTCTCTATCCGGCTACTTCCTATCAAGAATATAAGCTTTACTATCACAATCTGTGCCATTTTTAGGCAGGTTAACATTAGAAATACACTAGCTGCACTGAAGTGCACATTTAGCTTCTATTCAGATTAACTGCCCTTTCTTCCAGGGAGCCACAGGTAGAAGTTCTAAATGGGGATTTAGGGTTTTCAAGGATGGAAGACATCCCGTCCTGTCCAAGGCCCCATTCATTCCATCTGCAGTGGGACCATGCCCACAGCTCCACCAAGGCCGCAGCATGGGGAAGCTCCAGAGTCACTGTGGGGTCCCACCCTCGAGGAGAAGGGAGCATCCAAGATTTGTAGCTCGTGGTTGAAAGGAACAACAAAAGTCATAGAAAGGCTATTAGTAACTAAACACTTGGCATGAAAGTTGGTATGTTAGTCCCTGACCTCCTTGTAGAAGCAATGTAAGTGGGTTTTTAATAAAGGGGTAGAGTTAAGTGGGGAAGGTGGGAGAGAGGGAGAAGCAAGGAGGGAGGGAGAAGGAGGAAGGGAATCACGTGTGCTGGCTCCATCATTGATCCTGCAGCGTCCAGGGCCCTGCAGCACATGCACAGAACAAGCACAGGCCCCGGGTTTATTCTTATAGATTATATAGATTATAGATTTATATCAATTTCTCCAACCTGGAGATAAGATTTTCACTTTCTATGCAAATTAGTTATCATGCACAGTCAGTTCTTCCAGACCTTTCTGGAAATGGGCTGGAGGACTTTGGGGGTGTTTGGTGGTCTTGTTCCCCCCCTACAGTCCATGCCCATTCTCAATCTCATTCCTGCGTTTGTGCTGTGCTTATCTCCAGGAACTAGAACAAGGACATTTGTCCCAGGAAGGTGCTGCCTACCAGAACACAGTCCCCTTCTCCAGCCACGTCCTGTTCCTTCTCACAATATGTTATTACCAGCAATCCTTGGCTGTTATTACCACCAACCCTTGGCTGGCTCCACAGCCATCTGACTATGGGTGTTTGAGACATGCACATCAGCCCCTTCTGGGCTTCTACAGACCCTGTCCTACAGTGCAAAATGGGGCAGTACTTTTGCATTCCTGCACCAGCCAGTGCCTTGCATCATCACCACCGTGGCAACACCAGTGGACAGCTGGCAGCTCAGCACTCTTCACACTTCAAAGCACTACTCTGGCCCTGCAGAAAGTCAAATTCCCATTGATCCCCACAGGTGCACTCAGGCCCTTCAGGATGTAGAAATTATCTCATATTATTCTTGTAACCTTGAACAATGTTGGAAAATTGTTTATGTCTTGTTTGGAAATTACACAAAAGTCTTATGTGGGTTCATTCTACACTTGCACTTCACCTACACAGTGAACTCTAAACCATCTGACACCACAAGACACATAAACCAACCATTTCATAGCTGTGTCTCATGAAGTACCTTTGCAGACAAACTGCTCTCAGCCACACGTTAAACACAGGGCCATTACTGATCTGTGCAGGGATACAGATCAATAACCTCACCTTTCAGCAAGTGCCAACCTCTGCAGCTCCCAGTCCCCTCTTGCTGTGCCTGGTTCCTGCTTCAGGCTGTTGTGCCATGGGTACAGCTGTACAGGGACAGATGGTGAACAGGACTGGAGAGCTGAACTGGGCATCCTACTCCCGGGATTTCTCTGAATTATGCTACACGTACAATACAGACATGTGGGTGAACAGAGCAGCACTGCAAAGGAGCGAGGGCTACTCCAGTCAGCAGCACCACCATCCCAAACAAGCAGGGCCAAAGAGCTCTCATAAAACCATTGCTTCACATGCTCCTTGGCATTATGAATTCAACAACAGTGGCCTGAACCAGCCACACTGGATGTTACAACAGAAGGTAGCTTGAGCAGCCTAAAGCAGCCCCAAGTGCAAATCAGATTGCTGGCCCAGTCAGGAGTTTAACATCACATCTGAAGGCAGTGGCAAGCCTTGACTAGGTGTGCAAGTGAAAGCTTTCTTTCATCAATGATTATGGCATAAAAAACAGACAAAAATACCACAGGAAAAGAAAAATTTAAATATTTTACCCTTTTTAGCAATATAGTTCAGTTCAGGAGAATATTTCATGGCATCTCACTGTTTCTGCAAGGACAATGAAAGCAATCTCAAAAACCTTGATCCCACAGAAACTTGTCACAAAACTTCCATGCACAGACGCTGCATTTCACCACTTCAAAACATTTCCCCAGGAACAGTTACAACCTGGCCTTTCAAATGTATATGATGGGGCATGTGGCCCAGTGAAAACACACATTATTGAAGTTCTACCCTCTTTATCATTTCCATAAACATTTAAGTCACGTGCTGCAGAGCAGCATCACTGAAAGCTCCTTCAACTTTCATTCCAATAGAGTCGGGATCAGCCACTTTCTCACTAAGTGCAGGAAGCAGAAGAATGAGAAAGCAAGTAAAGCTGTCAATACAGGGAATTGTCTGTATGCCATTCCTCTATAAAAACACGGGCACTGTAGAACCTTAAAAGTCCTTTTCAGACACCATGTCACTACCAACAGCTAATAAAACAGGAAATTTTAAGTCAAATACTGTATTAGCCAAAACTACAACAATAAATAGCAAAGTTGCCATGCCTTGCATAAAAATGAAACCCTAAAGAAACCTAGAGCAGTTTGTTGATACCATGTGCAGTCTAGGCTACATGCATAATGTAACAGTGCAACTGCTAACAGCAGGCTCAGAGAAGATAATTTACACTTGTTTTTACGGACATGAGGAACTGATCTTTGAAGTTGTCCCTAATGAGATTCTACTTGGCCCTAACAGCATCCTGAGAGAACATGCTGGTTTGCTCCCCTGCATCCGGTGCATATTTATGATGCAAAATCCAGACCTATTTAAATTGCACATGTGGACTGGTGTCCCCCCGTGCCATTGCAAAGTCAGATTCTCACAGTGGGGGAAATACCTACTAAAATGTCTCAATTTAGCTTCAAGTATTTTCTGTAATTATCCATACCACCTCTACTAAATACCAAAAGATACATGGGGATTAATGAATATGGTTCCTTTTTCCTTTGTACAGTTGACCTCCTAACTTGATTTGAGCTGCCAGGTCAATTGGCAGCTGTATCATACACTGCACAAGACACATCCAAACTACAGTCATAAGGCTCCCCAGAGAAAATACAAGTGTAGCTGTGCAATGGATTTCAAAAACACAGGCAGCAGCATAAGTAAGGCAAATAGGAAAAGGTTTTTGCTGTGTCCTGTGTAGTCACTGCTTTCAGACTACACCCTACACCCACCTGCTCTTAAAAGCCCTTCCAGTTAAGAGATCTACAAGAACCATTGCACCAACATCACCAAAATCTCAAGTTGCAGCTAATGCAGTAGCCATAACATCTCCTACATCTACAACATGCTGTGGTACAGCTAGCAAAACCTGGCAATGGGGGAAACACAATATTCACAGAGAACGGACCTTAACCCCATCACGCTCACAGAACACGGGGCGCCACATCTGTAGTGACACAACCCTTCTGCAGTACTGGACCAAAAATGACTGCAAAAGTTGGATAAACATGTAAGAACATTTGTTTAAATGCTGCCTGATGTACTTTTTGTATGTGAGTCCCCGGAGCAGTGCTGCAGGCGTCATTGCCCACTTTGGGCCAGGGCACTGACCCATGCTTGGCAACAAACCAAATAAGGACAGCCTAGATTTTACTCTCTCTTCCATACTTCTCCCAGATATAGCCATCCATATACCATGGTTCTTGATTATCACTGCTGCAGGTCAAAGTATTCAAGTAAAGTAAGTGCAAACTAAGGCAGTTCAAGAAACTTTTTCATGCTCCATTCAACTGTTTCTTCTCCAGTATAACAGCTTTTGGGAGGGTGCTAAAATCAGAAGGCTGGTCACTCCAGCAGCTCCCCATGTAGCTGAAACATGATATTACTTCAGTTATACCATCAAAGAATCAACATTTTAACTCTTAATTTTCTGTCTTTTCCTGTTTGGAAGATAGAGAGGGGGGAAAAACAATCCATAAATTCTTTGAACATACCTGTCAGTACTGTCCACGCTGTACGACTACAGAGCATGTTGTTTAAGATTAGATGACTCAGAGGACAGATAGCAGGATGCCTGATTTTTCATTTAGAGCTCATTATCTAATAACACACTAAACAAATAGAAATTCTACCCCACTGACAGCTGTTTGGTGCCTTAAAAAAAAAAAACCCCAAAACAAAAAACCCCCAAAAACCAACAAAACACCAGAAAGAATTATGCTTTAATTCCTATAAACAACCAGCATGGCCACGCTTCCATGCAAACAACTACAAGGCACAAGTCAGGAAGTTCAAAATCTAAAAATCTTTTTTGTTAGGTAAATAATAAAACACATACAAACACGAAAGACAGATTCCAACCCTGCCACCACAGCAATACTGTGATATGTATCACAATGCTGCACTTCACGCTAGGGCAGGAAAGTCTTTAAACACATATGCAGGCAGTAAAATCGTAACAAAGTAAATATGGCTGCGGGTGCAAGGTGTGCTAAGAACTACACCTCAAGCCATCATCTTCAGTCTGGTTATTTCTGAGTATTTCAGATCATTTATACATTTCTCAACTTCCATTTATTCTGTGTTGGTCACCTCCAATACATTCCTCCTGCGTTTTATTGTATAAGTGTCTGGACCCAAAGAAATGGTGCTGTCTCTTTACAGACAGATACACAGAAAATTGCCATGTCTTATTCCAATTCTTCTATGGGACCCCATTTAATTGGAACTAATTAACAAAAAAACTCTACCAACTTCCTGGCTCTACGTATTTCAGTTTATACCTTTTAACTCTTCTCTGAATGAGATGATTCACAAGATGTCTTTCTCATTCTGTAGAATGGCATCTTAAAAAGCTTCTGAGAGGAACATGCACTGAAAATAGTGACAGTATAAAATGATGGCATGAACTGACTATCAAGGAAGCCAGGTGATCCAAAATTAATTTTCAACTTCAATTGATATTTCTCTTGACAATCTAGACTGGATGCAAGGATTCTTTTCAGGAAAATATGCTCTGTAATAACAATATCTAAAATGAACGAGCCAGAACACAAAACAAAATCCCCCTAAATACAGACCATTTTAATTCCTTGAGACTAGGGATTTCCTTTCTATTCTCACTCAAAGAAAATGAAGTCTCCATTCTACATATACACATTTTCAAACCAACCTGCCTTCTTGCAGGCATAGAACTCATGGTGATAGATAACAACAAATGAAAACCCCACACGTTAAAGGTCTCTGTTTTGCTGCCAAGGTGATGTATCAGGTTTGGAGAGGAGCAGTGTGTGTGATCCTTCCATTAACACAGCAGCACTCTCAGAAAGCAGCCATGCAGAGTAGCTGAGCAGAACGCCACCAAAGGTCACAGTGGAGATAAAATAAGGGGGGAAAAAAATCATATACCACCCCAAGGATTACCATCAGCATTTTAATTCTCAGAGGGTGTTCAAAACTCCTATTACAGCATTTGATCTGTGCAGTCTCATCATACATTTCTAGGAGAAAAACTGTCTTAAGAACTTTATGCAAACAATTAAAAAAACCTCCAAAACACCTAACAAGTTGCAATATGAATCATAACTCTCTCAAAAACCCAAAGAGGGTACATAAGTGGAAACTTTCGAGGTAGAGAATAGCAATGAGAGCAGAATAAAATTAATTCTTCTTGCAAACGTGCCTTCCTGTCAAAGCTGCAAACATCCCTGTTTAACAAACAAGATGATGGAAAGTCAAACTAATGTCAAGAGAGATATAACCAAAATGAAACAATTATATATAAAAACTTTCAAGTAATTCAAAGATTACACCTGGGCTACATATAATTTTTTTCATGTATAATTGTGTATTTTTTTAGTTTTAATTTATTCACTCCCTTCCAAGAGGAAAAATGAAGGCCTGGACAACTTTAAACTTACAAAATAAACACACCACAAAGACGAAATTTCCCTCTTCCTTAATATCTGTCAATTATCATAATCCTATATGTACATTGCTAACAACCAGAGAAAAGAAGTCCTTGAAAGAATCGTTGCTTAAAACCGAGGGAGCCACTTAATCTGGCATTTTTAAGTGACAGGTCCTGTCCCACTGGAAGCAACAATAACGTCACTAATCACTGCATTTTACAAGTATAGGACAAGGCTCCTATTTATTAAATATGCTGGACTACATGAAATTCTAATTCTAAACATTATTTTCCCCAAAACTACTAATTCACCATTCACAGGAAAGCAAATAACCCATTGTTAATGCTCACTGCTGGCCAAAAGTGAATGTGCGTTAAGAAACAAAGAAGCCTAGAGTAATTAAAAAGTAATGACTTTTTTCTTTGTGCTCCCTATATAAAAGGAACAGGAGGGAAGATATACTGGACTAGCACCTTTTCCTTCCCATAAACTGATGCAATAGCTAAACATTTAGGAGTAATGTGCTGACCTTCGTGCTCACAGTCACTACACTCAATTCCTTATAGCAGAGAAATTGTAAACGTGGTAAATAGCAAGTTTCCTGGCTTACAAATACATCAGATCAAGTCCCTCTATCACGCTCCTTTCTCCTTCCCTCCCCCATCCTCTCTCCATCTGCTGCCCTCCTGGGAAGGGAGCGCTACACTTAATGGCTGTGTGCTTTTAAGTCTAATGTGCTGGATATAAGTTAATGCCCAGTACAGTAAGTGGAGACTCTGCTGCAAGGAAGCCTCTGGTGCTGTTTTTTCCCTGTCAACATCCAGCAGAATTTCTGTAGCCCTAATGTCAGGCAGGGTGAAAGGAAAAGAGGGCTAGGAATATGAAATCCACAACCTGTGACAAAAACAAGTCCTGCAAGACATAGCCCAGTAATTTAAATAATCTTTTGGTAAAAACAGGGGACAGTTGGATTTTATTTGTCACTCCCCTCAACATAATGATTTAAATTCAGAAAATATGCCCATTATAAAATGGGGCATATAAAAATAGGGGCCAGCATCTCCCTGTCAGTGGAGAGTACACAGGTGAACACTGTTGACAGCAGAAATAAAATGGGTCTGATCCATCAGTTACGAAGCAGACACATGTATTTGGGGATTATGAGCTGACCTGCTCTCCAGACATCCTCTCTGCCCCATTCCAAAGGCTTCAGCAGCAGCAGCAGCACTGCTCATCCCCCAGCACTTAGTGACAGCGAAGAGCAGCAGATCCTGCAGGATACATACCGCTCGTATGCTGGGAGAAATCTCCAGGTTTATCGAGGTTATGACCAAGCTTTATGGTCAACTCTTCAGGAGACAAATAAAATGACTGCAACACCAGGTACCTAAACTTTATTGTTTGGAATCCAGACTTGCCGTTTTCTGCTCCAACCACTTGGTACTGCTCCGGGAATGTTACTGGGTGCAAGATTATCCTACCCTAACTTTTACTTTGAAAAAGGCAGCAAAATAAAAACCATTAAATGAAGTCTAGTCACATTTACTACAGGAAAGAACTGGTTTGACTTCAGTGTTTTAAATGCATACATGTTCGCTGTTTTATTTTATGCGATCTTAATTTGCTGTTTTGTTTTTTTTTAATATCTTTAGCAGTTAATATATCGGTTTATATTGTGGTGGACTTGGCAGTGTTAGGTTAATAGTTGGAGTTGATAATCCAACTTAAACAAATCCATAATTCAGCCACAGCTTCCTCATAATTAAAAACAACCACACAGTAACACAAAACTTGCCCTCTACAATACACAATCTAAAAATTGTGACCTTAATGGCCCACAACAAAACTGAAAGTAAATGGGTAAGATTGAATTTCCAAATCCCATCGAAAAAGCTGTTTGCATCTGCTGAAATATCTGCTATGAAATATGTTCATGCATATATAAAGACCGCCTCAGCTCCTTCCTCTCTTTTGTGCTGCTCTGCATGTTCACGTTACAGAAAAGACCTGAGAGCCTGTATCAGGCCCTCTGCAAGCAGAAACAACCTCGATGAAGTCCATAAAACTACAGCTGCATGTGCCAAGTATGATTCAAACCACTGGAAACAAGAAGTCATTGCTCCAAGGACCAAAACTCACAACTTGCTGGAAAATCCACTCTAGGGACTTGGGAAAACCTGGTGTGAATTATGAAGTGAATGATTTTCCCATGCAAGACCGAGGGGACTTCCTACCCAGCACTGGCACTCCCCTCTCCTTGCCGGCACGTATCACTTGAGGGAATGCAGGTAACCTCAACAGCAGACTGGGCTGTGCTTCCCAGCAGTAACTTTACAAGCCCACTGTTCAGAGATGCAACTTTTAAAGGCATCTCCCTGCCTCACTGTACTTCTGCTATGCCTAGAAGCATTTATTTTCTCAAGTTACGTCATGGCATTTTACAGAATTCACAACCAAACTGTTCAAGTGTTCCTTTGGGGAAGAGACACACTAGCCCTCCATTTCTGAATTTTTCCATGGATACCAATGTTAGGCAACTGACTCCAAAATTAAGTCACCTCTGGGAGCTCAATATCAGAAACATAAACTCAAAAAATTACCATGCCAACATTGAGTGCAAAAATCAATGTCCATGACCAACACTTCATCACTTCTGAAATAGTCTTGCATCAAACATAAGCTAGCTGCATATAATAATTTAACATATAACATAGACATCTAAACTCCCATTATTTACAGGGATTTCCTTTTGCTTATTTGCCCAACAAAAAATTCTAGCAAGGGTTTGTAAAAGAAAAGAGTAAGATGTGTGATAGGTAGCTGCAGCACTTTCCTTGGAATAGCCATGTGTCACAGGGAAAAGGAACAGGCTCCCTCATCACTGCTGTCCGGGGAGACCGGCCTGATCCTGCCACTAGGAGAAAACCATGAGCCAAAAATTCTCCAATGGGATTTGCAGAGTGGGGCCTGCAAATTTAGTTATTAACTCTCTGTTTGGAAATCTATGCTCTAGAAGTTGTTTCACAGGACAGATTGTATTCTCACCCTTCAAGCTCTAAATAAAAGCAAGAATCTGCTGCTTCCACAACAATATCCCTACCGCCCCAATATTTTAAAAAAAGAAATTAACAAGTTTCCAGTGACAGCACAACATCCTGATTGCAACATATATACATCTTTTTTGTCTAACTACTTCACAGCCAAGAGCTTCCTTGGTGAGCAGCCTCTCTCCAGCACAAGGTACTACGGTAGGAGCCACTGCTGCAAAAAGCACTCCTGGTCAGATCCCATCACGCATCTCCCACAAGGTAAGAACACAGTGTGTGTTGTACATAAACATGAAAGTGCAGGTCAACTGTGTCTCAGTATGACTGACCACTAAATGAACCGTACAGGTAACACTGTAGTGTAGAATCAGACCATGTAATGAAAATTTCCTTTGATAGTCCTCAGCTACTGCGATGGGGCCTTACAGATAGAGTGTTTGTCACCTGAAGGCTCCTCTGCATCATTAATACAGCATAAAAGAACACCAACACGCACGAACATAAAAACCTTTTTCTTTTTCTCCCTCTCAGGGTTTACCAATAGTGGCCAGACTGACTCTACAGGGTGTTTTAACAGCACACTTTCACTATGAAAATCTTCATATAGTCTTATTTCTGCAAGAAAGGTGAACAAATATCCCCCTCCTGCTATCCTTGCCCACTGGTGGATCCATAAGCACAGTGCCAGCTCCCTGTGCTGGCCACCCCTGTGACCCTCTACTGGTGGGGCTACACCAAGAGAGAGATCACTGCAAGTAGCTCATTGGAAAAAAAAAAAAAAAAAAAAACAAACCAAAAAAAACCCCCACAACCAACCAAAAACCCCGCGCCACTACATGGACATTTCTAACCTGGACTGTTCCATACAGCAGCCTCCAAGAGGCTCTGCCCGTGCTCCTGGGGAGGTGGCAGAGTGTGTGGCACAGGGGCAGGAAGGAGCAGCTGGGGAGCAGCAGGTTCAGCGCAGAAGCCTTTCTTTATCTCAGGGATCTTCCCCCCCCTTCCAGCCCTGTGAGCAACCTCCAGGCACAGCTTTTCTCATTCAGACAACACATGGGAGCTGCAGAAGGCTGATACCTCACACTGAGGGACTGATGGATTGATTCTGATAGGCACAGAGACTGCTCTGGCAGCCTGATCCCAGCAGCACAAGAGGTAAAGGGTTTATCACCAATTGAAACCAGGCCTGGCTTCGGTCTCAGGGCAGGGCAATGTGGAAAGACAGTAATAATAGGGCAATGGTGACAAAAAAATGATTTTAAACCTGTCCTACATTTATAATAATAATAATAATATTGGCACTTTTACAGCATTAGCCTTCCAGGGACATCAGGCCACTTTTTTAAAGGTAGCTTGGTATTATTCCTTTTTACATTGATAAAAAGAAAGGTCAGAAATTTAATCTATTTTTCAAGAGTGCTTAGCATATTATGACTGCACTGTATAAACACAATACAAGGGGCCTAATTTTGAATTCTAATTACAAAACTGTAATTCCTGAGCCTTACATCACCTCTTTATGGACACTTTGAGTATGTTCCATGCTCCAGCATCCCAAAAGGCTATAAGCATAGCTTCTTTAAAATGTTATTTTCATTTTACATGTAAAATTTAAGTTTGGAACTTATGTGATGCTTAGATTTTTGCACAAGTAACTTTGAACAATGTAAAATCAGTAAGATGGTAGAGATCTTCACTCACACAGATATGCACAGGCAACAGTAAGAGTTTTCTTAACGACTATTAAAATTGGCCTCGTTGCCACACGGCTTCCATTGTTCTGCGGCAGAAAGACCACAAAACACCATCAGTGCCCGGCCCTCTTCTGGAGTGGGGGACTATTTATTTACCTGTTGTAAGGGTTTTCACCTCCACTGTCTCCCTGCCTGTATTCAGCTGGAATCCTCACAGGCACTGCAGGGAGAGCTCAGCTGCCTCGGGGCAGCTGCTGAAAGGCTCCTGCTCTTGGCTAAAGAAGAACAGGTTTGTTTTCCTTCACACACGGGGCTGGAAACTGCTGCAGTCAGTGAGGGTCCAGCCAGGGAAAGGAGACTAAACCTGCACCAAGGTAAGCTGCGTGTGAGCCATGACCCCAGGAAAAAATCCCTGTGTCAGAAAGTAACGCTCAAGTTTTAAGCTCACTCATTCAAAGTATTCCTGCTTTCACAGCCCGAGCTTTAATGTCACTTGATTGTTTCAGAGAGTACTGGTTTATTTATTTATTTGGAAAAATAAGTAGTGAAAAGAAACCTGGGTGGTCATGGACTGTGTATGCTTTTGTACAAAAAAAATAAAAAAAAAAGAAAAAAAGAAAAAAAAGGAAAAAAAAAAGAAAAAAAAAAAAGGGTTATTAATGGCCAGAGCAACAACTTCCAGCAAAACCACAACTCTGTCACATCAGCATCAGCTGAAACAGCCTGCCCAGTCACACGAGGCACAGCTGACTGTTATAAGACTGAATCTCTTATTATCTCAACCAATAATATCACATGTACTAACTCCACTTTTCTGTAAATGTCAAATGAGTCCATATACTGCTAATGACAACTCTTTTCCCTTCCCCCTGAATCTCACACACCTTACATGAAACAAAAATCGAGAATATTGCAAATCAAATGCATGATTTCCCACTAATCTCAGTGGGAGTTTATAAAGCCCATTAAATGCAGGATGGTTTCCCCAAGAAAAAAAAAAAAGCAAGATCCTCCCTCTCAAGGTTAGTAGTCTAATAAGATCTCTGGGTTTTTACAATGTAAGGCTTCGTCACAGTTGAAAGTTTTTTCTTCTATGAACAAATAGCTGTGTTTTTATTTTAATATTATTATTATATGTATACATTTACACACAGACATTTACGTACTTTATTCAACCATACGTATATTTCTACCAATATAAAACTCTGCTTATACTCTTTGTTTTAAAATAAGAATATTCACATGGGGGATTGCTCTAGTACAGAAAAGGCAGTAAAATTATATAGTTACAGATTGAAAAATGTATCTCCAGGTATGAATAAACTTATTTAGAAGATTTTTGCTCTGGCACAGAAGCCTCTATCTTTCTTACTCCCCTACTACTGAATTTAAACCATAACAAAGTTTTAATATGCATTCAAACTACCCTAAAAACAAGCCACTAAGCCATGCTGGTGAGACCAGAGGAAACCTAATGAACTCCTCTAAAAGGCTCAGCCTACAGCAGTCAGGCTACAACTGTTTTATCTTCACAAAACTCCCTCATCCTCACCAGATAGGCCTGTCTAAAGGGGCATTTTCCACAACAGATACACAAGGTTTATTACACTCTTCCCTTTTTTTTTTTCCTCTGCAGGTAAATGGGGTGTTGTTCCTAAACAGGAAGATTTTTATGTCTGGTTAAAACCTAAGTACGTAGTTTTTCATTTGAATTCATCCCCAGGCTGCATCCTACTGCTGCTCACTGGTATTGTTGGTACCACCACTAGCAGCCTCACACAGAATATCTCAAAAAGTCTAAACAGGCTTAAAAGCTGGTTTGGTTTTAAAAAACAAACAAAAAACACCCCCCCCCCAAAAAAAAACCCCACACCTTAAACACACACTTATACACTTATACACCTAAGGAGCAAGAAGCACTTTCCTCTTTAAGTCACAATTCTTGCCAAAAAAATTTGAAAGTATGAAAACTTTCAGAAGAATAATAATCAACATGAAGCACAGGGAAGCATATTATAGCTGTTATTTATTATTTTGCAGCTGCCCTTGAAAGCAGGGAACTAAGGTGATGCAGTTAATTAAAACTAACTGAAAGCAAACATTAATTGGACAAAGCACTCAAATACAAACACTTCATAACATTCAGAAAGTAAGTGAAACCTGTGGGTGGGAGCATCGCTTCAAGATGACAGTATTTAAAATTACATCCCTTTATGCAAAACAACTGTGCAGCAAAAATTGCCTTTAGAATACCTGTTCAAACATTAATTAGTCAAGAAATAAAATAAAAAGGCTGGACAAACTGATTCAAAAGTTATACTGACAAAACTGCTGCTGCTGCCAGCGTAAGCAAAGGGAGCTGTAACGAACACACTGTTGTTTACCAGACAGTACACTTAAACACATTGACTAAGGAGTGCTGGTATAAAAATACACATAAAGATAACTGTCCCAGCTGATTGAACTACATGACACTGTCACAAGAAAGGCACAAAATGAAAGTGGGAGAAAAAGCCCAGGACACGTGTCCCATGAACAGGCAGAGTACTGGCAGTAGTGCCTTACTCACCACATATGTGCTGGTGATATTCCATGGACTCTCCTTTACTCTGTGTGAAATTAGAGTTAGGTCCAAAGGATACGAGAACTTGTAAATGGTTCAGTGTAGGCCAAGAACCCAGTTCTCACCTTTGCACATGAAGATGCACATCCATAAAGAAATTATTTCCAAAAATAATATTTTCTTTAGCAAAGAATGCTGTCCTTAAGCTGCACCCAGCTACTGATTTATGGCATGCAGCAGAGTCCTGCAGCAATAGATTGCCCTGCTATTCACACACACGTCACAAAACTCAGCTCCCATGTTGCTTTACTCATTTCTCTTCATCCCATGATTTATAAAATAAATTTTTCACTAGAGAATAAAGCCTCTTCAAGTTCCCTCTTTGGAAAAAAAAAACAACCCACAAAACAGAAAAAGAAATCAACAAACCAGACACATGCAATACTTTAAAAGACAGCAACAAAGAAAAGCAGACTGTAAAACCAAATCAAATCAATCCTGGCGGCTGCAGCAATGTGGCACTAACAGAGATATAACAGGGTAAAGAGATCATGGTTTCTTTCTTAATACTGCTTTTACCATTTTTCTGTTCAGATTTCTCACTTGATGACAACCTCTTTCAGAAAAACACACAAAACTTCGATTACAATACATTGAAATGACAAATAAAGACTCCATCTGAAGCTACCACATAATCCAGTCTCCCCTTTCCAGAAACAACGCTACTGTTCTTATATCACACAAACCCTCAGCATACCCATATCTTCACTTCTTTGCTTTCCTCTACCCACCTGGTAGGATCCTGTCTTTTCTTTCTTAACAGGTTTTCTAAAACCCATCATTTGCTATCCAGACTATACCTGAACTCACCTCCTGCACTTGAACATTGCTGTCTCCGCTTCCTCTGTGAATCTGAGACTAATTAATTTCCATTTTTTCTAAATGTTGATCTCCCTTTCATGTGTCACAGCCTCTGCTGAAACCAAATTTCTAATTTTAAGGAAGTTGCAGTATTTAAGTTAAAAATTATTTAAAATACTGTCACTGTACTGTACTTTGAAGTTTCAGTTTTTATTTCAACTACAGAGTTTTTTGAAACAAGAAAAGTATCTTTCAAGACATCCATCAAGTTAATATCATTTAAGAGATACACTGTCCCTTAGAGGAGTGCCTATATAAAGGTTTGTGAGATTTTTAAACAAAGCATGAACAATTCTTACAGTGTTGAACACCACACTTAGTCCTAAATTCAGCTCCCACTGAAGTCAATGTCATAGGAAGGGGTTCTTTAAATCTGCTTTCTGATTTTCTTTTGTTCGCTTTGAATTCATTCTCTAAATAAGATTTGTACTTAATGTCAGTCAGAAGCACAGCCTGGAGTAAAAAACGTGCAACAGAAATTTGCTGATCAAAGGTCTGAAAAGTGAATCAAGACATGGAAATGTTTCTAAAATCAAAGTTACATCATCGTGGTAGTATTAAATCAAATCAAATGTAATTAATGGAAAGTTTTTCACCTTGAAAAGTCAGTCACATGCACGACAGACACTCTTCAGCATCCTTCCTAAAGTTGCCTTTAAGAACATTGTAACCACATGAAATCCTATTAGAAGGTGCTGAACTCCTACATTGTAACTCTTCCGGCAGGCTTCTACATAACAAAAATGCAATGAAGTACCATACAACTTTCCCCCCTTATTATGCAAAATCCTTATCAAATTCAATAGTGTGACATGGTTCAAAATCCTGCCTAACAATGGCTCGCAGGATGTCAAGAGATGTCGGCTTTGTTTTAGTTTCACGTGCTTTTCAGTCTTTTAATGTTAAAAGAAAAAGAACCTTCACATAAATAACCGATAAAGATCAAACCCAACTGAACAATGGGAAGGAAATTCAGAGTTGAAACTGGTAGTTAGCTCTTTGCTAAGCAAGCAGCCCATTGTGCCTAGGTGCTGCGGGCAGAGCGACCCTGGGTGCCACAATACCCAGGAATAACAAGGTGAGGGAAGGAACCTCCAGCTCCCCACTTCCCATGGTTTTGTTGGTTCGGGCCAGGGCTGTTGTTTAAAGAGACTATTTGTAGTTCTTCGGAGAAACTACCGGGCAGCCCCCGACTCCTTTGTGCGGCAGGTTGCAAGTGGAATGTGGAATGCGGCACACGTTCCACTCGCAACCAGGAGGACAAAGGATTCACTGATCAGGGGGGACAATTAGTCCCAATCAGGCCTATTTCGCAGCTGAGTGTAAGCGCTGGGGGAAGGGAGCTTAAATTTTAAAGCAATGGGTCCCTCAGGCGAGTTAAAGAGAGATCAGTAAAGTGACAAGCTTGAGAACACGGGGCGAGTTCCACCGAGGTGGTGGCACCGAGCCTCGGGCACAGCCACCTCCAGGAGAGGATGGAGCACGGCTACTCCGTCCTCAGACACACCGGGTAAGAAACCCAATAATCATTTTGCCTTTCAGCTCCAATGACTAACTAACCAAATTTCTCAGTTTTCAACCCACTCCTTGAGCAGCAGTCCTCTGTCTCAGCACAGGCAGGCACACAGCAGGCACACAGGCAGGCACACAGGTCGGGAATACTCACATATGCACATGCGGAGGCTGGAATCGGCTCTGATTGATGTTGTAGTGTGTAAACGCCTGCGTTGGGTTGGAGCTGTATTCATCCACCGTTATGGTAACTTTGCCTTGTGAAGGAATTCCATGAGCCATCCTTCCTCCTTATGGACATGAGCAGCTCACAACTTCCCAAGGCCAGGAGCAGGGTAGGGCATCGTGATCCAGGCAGCTCCCGATTCCCAGCAGCTCCGCATCAACTCTGTGACCTCTGCCAGGAGAGAAAGACAGCACATGCTGCTATAAGCCATGAGATGCAAACACACACAGACCTATTACTCTACGCTGTCCTGATTTCCATTCAGATTTGAGATCTTTTTCTATATTCTTGATGTACCCATCACCCTCACTTTTTTTTTTTTTTTTTAATTACCTCATCATCCAACTCCATCATCATTAGACACATCCAAAGGATGAATGCTTAAAGTAAGGCTTTATCTTCAGGGGGTGGGGGAAGGGGGAATAAAATATCTGTGTTGAAAGGTCCAGTTAAATACTCCCCATTTCATATCCTTTATTTTAAATAACATCTTATGTTAGTTGCAACCACGAAAACTCACAAGTGGACCCAGTTTCCTGAAGGACAAATGACTTCCACAAATATGCAGACTTGTTTTCAAGGTGCTGTTGTAGCTTTAGAACACTGAGTAACAACTGAGAGCCTTACAAGAAACTGATGTAAAGAACATACTACAATTGCATAGCAAAAGGTACACCCAAATACCTCTGAATCTAAGTATTTATTTGTCCAGAGAAAGGCAAGTATCTAGGCAATGTTAACAAAATATCCATATTATAGCTCACTAGCATCGAAACTTGTTTGGATACACTGTTACCAGACAGTAAGGAGTTATCTGACAGACTTAAGCGCGATTTTACGCGTAAATACTTCCGCATAAGATGAAAGAAATAGGCTCTTCCCTCTCTCTGCATCCCTATCTTTCACTTCTTCAGAGTGCTCTTAAACATATTTTGCTTTAGGACTGGATGTGTACTGTAATATTAGCATAACCCAATAGCCAGAAACCTCCCAAACACGCTCCATTGAGTTTCTTGCACAAAATCTGAGCTTCGATTTCTTCAGTCAATAAACTGAGGATACCTCAGCTGCCTTCCTTTCAGAGGGACTCTGTGAAAATTGATCAGCTGATGTTCGAAGAATACTTTCAAGATGAGCAACTTTTTAAAAGCCCCATTTATGAGGCAGATCCTCAGCTGGGACACGCTATGCTAGCTGCAAGGACTTACATGACCCTCAGAATTCATCGATATTCCTCCCTTTAGTTGCCACATGCAAGAGTGGACTTTTCATATCCGGCGTACATTTTACAAAAGTAAATCAGTGCTTAATGGGAAGACAAAGAGATGGGAAAGAGAAGAGAATGACTTGAGCCCTGAGCATCAGACTAAGCAATGTTTTTCCAGTGCAATTTTCCTGGACTTCTCTAGCTCCCAGATAGAAATGTGCTTGCCATGTGTAACATTAAACATTTGAAATCTTTGATTTGTATTCAAAATATATTTTTAATACAAAGACTAATTTCCAGTTTGGCATGAAGCATGATGAAAATGCTCTGCAAATGGCAGATGGCCTGCTATAGGCCATTTATTTTACTATTTTACCACCTCAGGCCTATGTAGGCTTCCATATGTTAGTTGGGTTAAGACATTCTGCAACCTGCATTCCAGTAACAGGATTCTATCCTTCATCTTCTTTAGCATTGGAAGGAAAAAAGTATATTAAAAAAAAGGAAAAAAAAAGAAAAAGATGAAGATGAAATATAAAGCACCAATTTAAAAACTCACTAAAGATGGTGCAGCATTGTAACTGTGGTGATGGTCTGGTCTTCCCCTGTAAGACCTAGTAGACCTCTCTTGTGAGAACAAGGTTTCAGCAGCAAAAATAAGCAACGGTGAGCTTTGCTGAAACAAATCTTTGCTGTGTTAGATTCGATGTAAGATGCTGCAACAATTGCTCACATAATGTAGTGGTTACCACACCAAGTTTGCAGCTGTTTCCTGAATCTCCTTTACAATTATATTTTAGTGTTATTTTGCATAACAGTAAAACACAACACCTGCTTCAAACTGCAGTCCTGTTCCAAGCACTGCAATTCTTTTGAGATAGAAACTCCGAAGAGTGCAAAACACAGAGCAGCATAATTGCCCTGTACTGAAAAGTAAATACAAATGAAAACATCTTCCTGCCAAAGAAATGACTGTCATTAAGGAAAATGCTGGCCATCAGAGCTCCCGGAAAAAAAACCCTAGAGTTTTTCTTTTACACTGCAAGAACTTTAGAGCCTGCATATATTAAGGAGTAGTGTGAAAATTATATGTGTAATGTTATTTTTTTTCTGCAATTAAAAGCAACAATATAAAACAATGCATTAAACCAACAACAAAAATATGCTTGGGCTTTCAGAAAAGCTAAATGACACTGTTTTCAGCAACCCAGCATAAGAAAGGTCAGAACATTAAGTTTCATATTATAGTTCACTCATGGAAGAAAAATCTAATTTGTTCATGAGAATGAATTATACATAAAGATAATAAGCATTTTTTACAATGTTTATAACAGTCCATGTTACAGAAAGAAATTACAACTAACTGGCATAAAACAAATGACAAGAGAATACTTAAATAGCTGTATTAAATACTTTTAAGTTGACTCTCAGTAAGATTACAAGTGTGTAAGCCGCAATTGCTTCCCATTGTTCTAATCTCTAATCTTAAAAATAAATCTCTGCTTAATTTAAGACAAAGCTGAACAAAGCGTCCTTTTAAAATGAAATTCAACAGCAAATGCCAGACTGGAGGTAAAAAAAAAAAGTATAATTTGAAGCTGGCTTCTGTGACAATTCTCTTACTTTCCATTTAGTACTCCATAGCGTACTACAGCTCAACTATCTAATTATTACCTTCTTTACTGTGAACATCTCTGAAGAAAATAGAAGAAAGAAGCTGAACCTTTCAAAACTTTAAAACAAATGTATTTTAGTCCCAAGATTAAAAAAAGAAATTAAAAAAGACTTCTTCGAATCACTACCATTCTTCTTTCTCCAACTATGAGCACTACTTGAAGGTTACACACAGGAGATGAGTACAAAAAAATAAAAGTTGCATTATTTTCCCATCTAGCAAGTAAAACAACGTGTAATGTCTTCCACACTTTTCGAGGCAGTTTTAAGTCAGAATGACTTAAATAATAAAAACCTAAATAATGATTTTTCAGCATGTTGCATTTTCCCAGATACAGGCTGTTATCCTTTTCCAGCGTGGATTTGTACCAGCAGCAAGACAGGAGATGTGCCATTGTACACATCTGCCCAGTGTTACAGGTATAAACCGGCACTTTTTCGGAACAGGGCTGACCCAAACTTAGGTGCAGCTAATTGTAAATCTGAACACTGCTGCCCTGACAAAAAATTGCCACGGAATCTGTACAGGTAAGTCATTTTAAATGTAACGTTACACTGCACGGAGAGCTCCTCACACGAGCTCTGCGTACGTACATGCACACGCAGGCACGCGAGAAACCCATTTCCCCAAATAAAATATTTACGCCTTCCTCATCTGAATTTCAAAAATTTGCCTCTGGCTGGGCTCTGGCAGTAGCAGAAAACGCTGAAAGGCAGGAGCCGGGAAGGGTTAACCCCGTGTCAACACCTTGTGTTGGTACATCCACTATCCAGGCGCTGTTACAGCGACACGGCACGCTGCACCCGCCCGGGGCGCGGGCACCGGCCGCGCCTCAGCCCCCCGAGCCCCCGGCACTCACGGTGCGCTCCCCGCGCCCCGCGGGGATTCGGCAGCGGCCCCACAGTCCCCGAGATGCTGCGCTGCAGTTTGCGGACAACTCCGGGCTCCAGCTACCCATCGAGTCCGGCGGAGGCAGCGGGGGGGCCGGACCCCGACACTCCCCCGCCCAGTTTCCCCGCCGCCGACCCCCGGTACCTGGGCTCCCGGCCGCTCCCCACCTCCGCCCGCCGCCGGCTCCCGGGCCGCCCCGCGCCCCCTACCCTGCCCTGCCCCCGCCCCGCGGCACCGGGGGGCATTTCTGCCCTGTCTGCGCCGTACGTGCCGCGCCGCACAAAGTTCACACCACCCCCGTCCCCGTAGTTGCCACGGACCGAAATGGCTGTGGGGGGGAGGATGCCGGAGGGAGGGATGCGATGAACTCCACAGCAGCCACGGGCGAGCGCGGCGGG
>VXAD01003990.1:0-262235 GCA_013399195.1 Dicrurus megarhynchus | reverse complement strand
GCGGCCACGGCCGGGCAGCGGCAGGGCAGCGCCGGAGCCCACCGGGCCCCCTTCCCCGCCGAGGGGCAGCCCCCGGCTCGCTCCCCAGACACGGCCGGCCCCGCACTACTCATCGCCCTCGTCCACTGCCCACAGAGATAACAAAATAAATGAGTAACAGCAGCAACAATTAAAAAACCAAAATCCTAGAAACAGGTTTTCGCATCTTCTGCCGCACCTTTTGTCACTGGGTGTTAATGCGGTGCCCTGCTCCCTTGTAGGTAAGCTCACCTCAGCGACCAGAAACACCAGGGTTCGCCTTTGAGGCCGAACATTGTCTTAGGGGAACTGGGGCTTTTCCATGGAAAGATAGAATCAGGGATGTGGCTGTTGGCTTTTTTCTCCCCCCCTTTATTTTTTCCCCCTCCTCCCAAATCCACAGCAATTGTGTCAACAGCCACAACAGTAACAAAGTAAAGATTAGACGTGTTTGTTCTTTTACTTTCAAGACAGCTAATGCGAGACTTCCAAAAACACATTACAATGAGGAGAAAAATAAAATAATAATAATTAAAAAAAGAAACAAAGGAGAAAAGGAAAAAAACCCAAATATTTTTAAATAATCGAGCAGACAGAAAATAAATAGCAGGCCTCTAATAGTAAGTTAGTGACCTATATATTTTAAGTAAGTACTTTTGACTCTAGCCAACCTTCAGATATGCATGGCAAGTAGGCAGTTTTTTCTTTGTTGCTGAAAGCCATGAGAAGGGTCCCCTGTATTGCCAGGCAGAAATCCACTGGGATGGATTGTCCCGTTTAGAAACATGTCAAATTAAGAAAAATCAGCCTGAAAAAGACTAAACGGCATAAGATTTTTTTTTCCAAAATTACCCTTTCAGTCTGATTTTTTTTACTATTGCCATTATCCCTTCTGATAGAAGTAAGACTTTGTACCACCAAAGGAAAATTCCTGTTTCAGACAAAATGGCCCACAGATGAATCGTCCTCCTGACCAAATCAAATCAAAGCAATATTTCTGGGGAAACTTTTCCTGGAACGGAGTCTGAGGCCGTAGTTTCACAAATATTTTTAGCTGACTTACTCTGACACAGCTGTAAAATAAGCAATCCAACATCCAGCCTACTTCCCCCTCTTGTGTCCCTGCACTCGCCCTCTTGTGAGAACAGGGAACCCCACCTGGGAAACCAATCCATTCAGCACCAGGGAAACACATCCTGGTTTGGTGTGGGTCAGTCTCCTCATCCAGTCCACTTCACAACCGCACAAATTCTCCTGCTGGCACTAGACAGGGAGTGAGATAAGCAACTGAGGGCAGAAAGAGAACAGGATAGCTTCCCTGGTACCAAGGCCAGCTTCAGTACAGAAACATGGAGGGGGAAGTGAGGGGGAGCAGGTTGGACCCTGAACCTGCTGCATCCCTTCTCCACAGTTGCAGCAGAAGGACTTTTCCTGTAGTTGTGTCCTTATACATCTGGAGCCCCTGGCACTACAAAAAGGAGCTTCTACCACAGAGGGAGAAACAGGGTAGAAGCCTGGGCAAGGGACTGGCCTGGGAACTAGAAAGCTCACAGACCTCTCTGATAGCTGGTGAGAGATCAGGCATCACCCTGGTGTCTCAGTGCCCTGCTACTGAAATGAGCATTTACCTGCCTCACTAGTCCTTATTCACAGCAAGCCGTGTGGCCTGAAAGTTAGTGGTACTTGGGTTTTGCTCATATGAATCCAGAGTGCGACCTGCTTCTAAGGTCACATCTTTTTTACAATACTATGTGCTCAGCAACACCACCAAGCTGTAATACAGTCATCGGGAGCACTGTTGTTAATATATGACTTGACAAACTTTGAAACATTTTCTGTTAGGGGCATACAACAGAACTTTTCCCTTTTACGAACTACGTGTTTTCAGTATGCTTTCCAAAGAGGTACTCACTTTGGAAATGTGCTGGCCCCAGAGTTGCTAAAAGAAGGAAAAAATATTTTACTTAAATTGATTAAAGGGTTTTCTGAGGAAAGGAGTTGAATTCTGTTGCCTTTCTTCTCTAATTCACAAGAGCAGCATCGAAATGCAAGTACATAAAAATAAAATATCTATATTATGGCTGGAACATGTATTTATTAATACACACTTGACAACTGGATTTCAGAGATAAATTCAGAAACCTAAAAAGTAAATGAGATGTTTATTTTGAGTATCACAGGACTGATTTTTCTAGCTGGGTGAAATTCAAAACAGTGAACAAATAGTTTTTCCTTACCTTAGTACTTCCTATTTATAACACTAAAAGGGTATGTTATACATGAAACTTTAGTCATGTTCAGAGTTGGCCCTGGATTTTATTTTTTCACTTTTAAAAATCCAAAGTGAGCATCATCAAATGTATAGATTCAGGAGATGCATGTTAAAAACTAGAAAACACTATAGTATCAAGAAAAGCACACATTCTTCACAATCTATTATGTCATCTTTAATACATTTCGTAGGTATCACTGCCTCCAGTTTCTGTCAAGCACAGGACAGAGCTAACAGCTTAAGAGACACACACAGGGTAGTTCAGACACCCTGAACCACAGACACCTACCTAATTTTGCTCTTTACTTCAGGGAAAATCTTTCCTAAGTCTCTGTAAAGCAGTACAAGAAAGTATAATTTGAAGTCCACCTCTGAGCACTCATTTGTTAAAAATAGGATTTTTTGAGAGATCTTTTACACAGAAAGGAATTAAAACCAAACCTATTAATTGCTGAATATAGTTGGATAGATTTGAAGTTCTCCATTGCTCTCTTCTTTCACTTGTAGGCCGTAAGTCGCAGAGCATTTGGTGTGCCTGCTGGCCAACAACATGAAAACAACAGAAAAACAGGGGGAAAAGTTGTTTACTTATAAACAACAAACAGAAAAAAAATCCAGAACAGGATTCCAATTTTGCAAATTGTGGTTTTTAGCTCTTAGATCTTCTTAACAAAATTGCAGACTGAAACTAGTAGCTAATTGAATCCTAAAAGCTGAGAAACCCCCCAGACCTCATGGCTTTGGATTTTCAAAACCTGTCCCATTATTATTTTATCTAACTTCTTCCCTCACAAGCAGGGCCCCATACAGTAACCGTTCAACACTCCAGCAAACACTGCATCTTCAGAAAGAACCCATGGCCTTTCCATAGAAACACACCAGCTTTTGGAGGAAGATGACAATTGCCAAAAGGAAGCGAAATTTGAGCCTTCTGTCAGAATCTGCAGACATAGAAGAGCACGTCATTATTCTGCTAATAGACCATCAGGTAAGATTACTGAAGGAAATATCACTAGTGGCCCTCTGGGCAGTCTTTTTATATTTGATGGACCAGAACTTTGTCACAGGATAATTCTTGTCTGTTGCCTTGCCCCTCTAAATTAAATTAAATTAAATATTTGATTGGAATTTTCCTGCTTGCCCTCTGTAGAAATAAAGTGATGCAAAAAATGCAGATGGAGGTGAATTGTTTGTCCTTCTAAAAACTCCCAATGTAACTGATAGTCAAGGTACCTGGAGAAGAAATCATTCCTTTTTTTTCCTGAACATTCTACTGAACATTCTTTTTTCAGAATTAAGAAGGATACATGGCTGATTTATCTCTTCAAAAAAGAGAAGGCAATGACTTCAATTTTGTATGTACATAACAATCCAAGCGTTGTTTGATGGAGAGCAGAGTGCAGAGGCATCACTGCAGGAACTCACAGATGCTGAAGGCTCAGGGCACACTACAAGGAAAGGTTTTGGGGGGTCACACTCTGGTCAATGAGCTGTGGCAAGGAAGACACAACTGTGGGAGTACTGTGAGGTGTTTTAACATCCTATTTATTGCATAACAATTTACCTGTTTAGAGGAAGGTGGATGTCTTTTTCCCCAAGTGGTCATTTTATCATTTAATTAATTTATAATGCATTGAGCCAAAGCCAATTCATGAGAAAACCTTCAGTTTAATTCACCTGCAGTTCAGGCACTCAAAGCCCATTGCACCAAATAATTCCAAAACTTGATGGTCTGTCAGAAGACAGGCATTAGTACTACAGTAGAGTGTATTACAAACCTCTCATCTCCTTGCCCTTTAACTTACGTAACTCCCTTCCCTCTTCATCACATAGATTATCTCATCCTGTGGCAGACCCTGGTCACACACTGTTCCTGCTCCTGATGTAACATGAACTGTGTCCCCATGAGTCTGAGAGTCACAGTGATACCTGATGGCCTCCTGTCTACACTCTAACTCTACCATCTCCTTCTGGCTTTAGATTCAGTGGAGTGGTTTTCTATCACACTGAGCGCATTTTTCAAATGTCAAACTCCACAAACTGAAATTCCCGCAGACAGAAAAATTCTTCTCTCTATTCCTGAGAAAACGTCACTATTGCATGGAAAGTTATGTATGAAATTCTCAAAATCAGTCAAAATTCTACACGGAAAGCAAACTGCAAAACTGAATTAGGTCTTATTTCTCTGTGCAAGTAAAGCATTTTACATGGTAGTGCAGAAGAGAGAGCATTACTCCTGTGCTATCTTGAAGATATTTTTTGAAGACTACAGATTTACTGGCAAATTCATCTGATGATGATGGTGACTATTGTCAACAACTGCTCAGAGTTAACCTCTTTACATCTAAACAAATAGAGCTTCACTTCATGCCTTACATAATTAACTGTATGCTTTTGGCAGACATAAAGAACTGTGGTCTCCAGCAAATCTACATCTAGTTCCAGTTTATGGAATCCAGATTCCCTTTGGGTCAGAACTGTGGTGCCTTTATAGAAAATTGTAGGATGAGCATAACAGAAAGCTTTTAAAGGTGTCAGGTGTTCCTACATGGACATCTTTCCAATCTGAGCAACCAAGACTCCCTAAATGAAGGAAAAGACTTTCACAGTCATCCTCAGGAGCCTTGTCACTTTAAATGTCCACAGGAACACCACTGATCTGAAGGTACAAATAAACGTAAGAGCCTGAAGCCAAAATCTTTACTATGTGTTAATTATCATCATTATCAAACTCTGCTACAGAAAATACAGCTCATGTTGCTTATGAATCCTCCCATTCTGTGGGGAAAGAGCAAACCTTAAATTCACAGGCCATGCTCTAATGTAAGATAGGTATCTGGAAAGAAATGGCGAAGGTCCTATGGTATCCTCTCTGGTCAATGTTAATTTTTATCCCTTGATTTATCATTTTAAAATCAATATTCCATAGCAGTTATTGTCTAGATTTTGAAAGCATCCAGGCTGAAAACACTTGCTAAGAACGGAGGGATTCTACACTCTTTGTTTCAGACATCCTAGGAAAAGAAATCCTGTATTCCAGTTATTGTCTGGCATTTGAGTTCAGTGTTGGCAAACCAGCCCCTGCATGTCTTTGAGGCATATGGAAATTGATGATGAAAGTGTCTAGTATAACTACAAGTATAATTTGATGAAAACTGGAGCAGTGAACTGTGAGAAACTGCTAAATCAGTGTCATCAAACTCTGCTTGAAAAATAATGAAACAGAAATTCCACTAGGACACAAGTAATGCAGTGCAAAGGCTGTGAAACCGGAGAGCAAATACAGAAATTAAGGAAACCTACCAGATATTATTTTAATTGTTGTTTTTGAAACACATGCCCAAAATACAGTACAACTCTCCTGTTCAAATTCACTTTACGGAAACAGTGACATCATGTCTCCTCCAAATTGTTCAAGCCCAAAATCTTGGCACAAGCTGTTCCAATAGAATATCATGTTCAGCCCTGGCACTCTCGCCTGTCTACCCATAACCATGTGCAGAATAAGAACAGCACCGTGGCTAATGCAAATCCCAGTTATAGCTCGAGTCCCTGGGGGCAACAGAAAAATACCAAAATAGAAAACATATTACAGTTTTAAAGCAATAAAATTACTGAGGGAAATAAAACAAATATAACCTCAAAAGTAAGATGACATTTATTGCCTAAAAGTTAACAATTTCTGAAGCTGTAGAAGTATAAATAAGACCTGAAGATGGCAGTGAAAAGATCCTGATATTGCTTTATTCATACATTTTGAATGAAAACAAAACAAACTTACATAGAAATCTGAGAGCAAGAGGACAAAGAAAGGAGATATTGTAATTTTTTTTATATTATATGTATGTTTTGTTTGCTGATGTTTGCCTACATCAGTAAACACACTCAAATTACTGAAGAAAAGAATGATTCTATTCAGTTGTACCCATGTTTTGAGAAAGCAAAATGTGTATGTATGCCCAAGAAAGGAATAGAAGCATGCATATTCGTAAACTTGCCAGAAAATTTGTACAGAAAGATCACAGGGAGACAGAGACAGCTGGAAAAATTGGAGCAGGGGCTCTGATTTTCATGCCAGTGTTACACCTAATGCAAAGGGAATGCAGATGATGGACTGCAAGCTATATGTTATTCCTCCTGACACTTTGCAGTGTGCTTGTAGAGCTGAGCAAGGACTGGGAAGTAACCAAAAAAACCCCCAACAACCAAACACAAAAATCCCCAAAAACCACACAAATAAACAACAAAACAAAACAAAACAAAAAAAGAGAACCAAATTATAGAAACAGTGCTATTAAAAATAAAAATATTTATTAATTAAAATATATCACACTTATTACAGTCACATCAACACTTTCATGTACAAAAGACAATGTTAAGGTCAAGCAGTGGATACCAAGCACTAGCTTCTAAAATTTGAAAATTTAACATACACATGGCAGAAACCATGAAATGGAACATGACCAGGCACAAACATCTCTTTAATGTCATATATCATATTTTGAAAGAATTATAATGAGACGTTTCTGCACATGGATTTATTCAGATTAATTATCAATAAGCCTAATTAGAAAGCTGTGCTAACACATATCTAGACGATTCCTTTCTATTAGGGAATATACAGATAGGAGGCTTAGTAGAAAAAGGGGAAGTGGAATCCTGAGAGACCTTTCTGGTAATACATTCAAGTTTCTAAACTAATCCAGGTGTGATTTCCATGGGTTCTGATATCTTTTCCCATGAGGTGACCTCAAAACTTATGTGTTAAAAAGTCACCTTCTCTGTTGGTTAACCCAAAGTATGCAGTTTAGGAGCCTCCTTTCGGTGTTTCTTTCCCCCTTCAGACCTATTGACCACAATTCCATCTTTTGCGGTGTTATTACTGCAATTTAAAACAGTGATCATACTCTAAAAAGTGCCTTCTAAAAGAAAACCAGTTTATAAAATCAGTTATAAGTCTCAGTTAGAATTTAACCAGGGTACCTTTGTGTGCCCCATGGGAGGGTTCCTGTGGATTCCTGTTGTGCATTCAGACTTGCACACAGCACAGCCTTTGGCAGTAGCTGGGAGAGGCCGAGAGAAGCAGAGGGTCTGTTTGTACCAACCTCATTGTCACAGCGACCCACCCACTGAGATGTCTCACCTCGGGAAAGGAGAAGTGAAAAGGAAAAGATTATAAATACAAAAATGGCAATGCAAAAGACAAAGGAAAAAGTAGGGGTTCAGTTCCAACTTTTCGCAAGCCCGGTGGCATATCCAGTATAGGGCCAAGCCTACAAAACACTTCAGCTTTTAAAACAAATCCAGACACAAAACTTTTCCAGATCAGCTTGTGTCTCTACCCACAAGCAAGATAAGCTAATAATCTGACTGTGATTTTTCCCCATTTAGAACACTCTTAGCCTTAAGAAGGTCAAATCTAGAATAAACCTCGACAAATGTGTATTTAAGCTTGTGCCCAAGCTTCAGACTAAGGGCTATACTTTATGTTTTTGGGTCAGGAAGCAGAAGATACAGGATCACCTTCCCACTGAAATCCTTGGCTTCACTTCTAGTTAAATTGATAAAATTGAAAAGAGCACACATTCTGCCCTGCCTTGAGATCAAACTCTTATTTTTGAGATTAGACATTAGCTGTGGATATGAAAAACTTTTATTTAAGTATACATTCTTTTTTAGCCAGCTATTTCATATGCAAAAACTATTAAGCCATACTATTTTATCCACTGTTGTTGGCTTCTTTCTATTCTTTCAAGTTTGGTCTGTCATAAAGCTCTCTGTAAGCTTAAAAAGAAAATTTCCTACATATGGGAGTTCTACAAAGGGTAAATTACTTCTCCATATCTGGGGGTCTCTATCAAAATGAATAGTGTGAGCCAATGAACAGCAAGGGAAGAGAACACCGCTGTCAGTCCCTGCTTTGATTCCTTCAGACCAGAATCTACCTGCACACACTCAGGTTACTTTGAAGCATTCCCTTATTTTCTGATGGATTTTCATTAGTGTGCTCTTTTCCATGTATTTGTCGGATCTGAACGCTGCAGTTACCCACGTTCAATACTGCCAAATTAACAAAGCAAAAATCAATGATTAAAGCCCACCAGCCACAAGATTGCCATAGTCTGCAAGCTGCTTAATTTCCATTGCTTCAAATACTTTGTTCTTGTTACATTGCTGTAAGAGTCCCTGTGCTGCAATTCTATATTTATTTCAGAACGTGTGTAGGTACAGCACAGGCACTTATGGAAAGCTCCTGTGGCATTTCCTCTGAGTGAGCTCTGGTCTCCCCAAGATGTGTGTGACCCGAAATCTGCACCCACAGGGAGCTCCTCCTGATATATCTACATCCTTCTGATACATATCTGATAGATATCCTTCAATACCAGGTCTTAGAGCCTCTGACAGAAGAGAACTCCAAGGGTTTGGTCTCTGGGTTCTTGCACATGTTGTAATCAAAAATTTATTTCTTTGTGTGACTCACAGGAAAAAGAGGCAGGCTGACAGGATTTTAGAAGTCTGGGTTTAAAAATGGAAACAACAGGAAAATATGCTCCTAAACTGTCCAAGAACTGATCCAATTGCCACCGTCTTAAAATACCTCTGGCCATACCGGTACAGATTTATTACTATTGTTTTGTACTTCCCTAAGAGGAGTGACAGGATGAGAGTCCTCGGATGAGATATTTTATCTGATTTATCAAATGGCAATGTTTTGCAATGACAAACTCTAGCTACAAAATCCGAGGAGTTGGAAGGGCTCAAAAGATGCTGTCGAGTAGGTACACTCTCGATAGACTAACATTTCTCTTTCAAACACGGGGCTGAAGCACAGGCTTCTCACAGAGCCAAAGGCTCCTTCCAGGCCTAGTGCAGCACACGTTGGCAGTTCTCAGCGGCACTGAAGCAGGGCTTTGAGAAAGATGGATTTGATTCCTGTCCAGTGCCTAAAGCATCCCTGCCAGCACCAGCATCAATCCCCTGCAAACCAGAGCTCAATCTTAGATTTCTTTCTTCCTACCAAATCCCACTCTTTTCAGAGACAATTTGGGATTTTCAAGGAATGCAGGATCCATTTCCTTTCATGTTCTAAATAAATATTTAGAAGTCAAACTCGCTCCTCTGAAAGAGGTATGAGTTTTGCTGTTAGTTTAAACAGAAGTGAGAGAAAGTTGCAGACTTACAAACCTGCACTTATCAGAAATTTTTCCTTTCTTAGGCTTGGATTTTGAGTCCAAAAAGGTCACTTCAAAAGAAAACCAAAATGTAATGTACTTGGAAGTCTCCCTAACAGCGACAAGAGCAAAGGTGTCACTGTTGTCACTGTGTAACACAGGATGTTGATGATGGTGTCATCTAAGCTGCACAAATCTATACAGATTCTCTTTTAAACAGTAGCTGGTGCTAAATCCAAAGTTCTTATTTGTGAGTTAGAGACAGACTCCACCAGCACTCAGTGATTTATGCTGCCTGGTCCAGAACCATGCAGCTTCAGGATTTTTTCTTCTGTTAAGCACACACAGCAATTTGAAAGTCTCATCCAAGAGATATCAAGGGAATCCCAGCCAGCAGTTCATCCATACACAGCCTCCTTTAGCAAAGCCAGGATTTGCATTTTCTATTCCAAGACAGTTGTGAAGTAATGGACCTAGACATATTTTATTAACAAACGTCTCCACGTCCAATAATCCACTTGTCAGTATTCTTAATTTGGTCTCTCACAGCATTTATTTGGTACAGAAGGATGATACATGCTTTATTTTAAATAGCTACACTGAAAATGAATATTAGAAAATCCTATATTGTATTTTACCTGTCAGAGGTCATCAGAAGCTATATTTCAAGAAAACTGAAGGCATTAGATGTAGTTTGCCCAGCAGATTAATACTGAGCTGTGAACTTTCATCCTCTGCAGCAAGATTTCCATCCAACTGACACAGAACTGACATGAAGTAACACTTACAACCAGGGGGATCCAATTTAGACAGAGTTCAAATGGTTTCAAGCTACTCATAGGTCACAGAGGTAAAGTATGCATAAGAGAGCTGGCTTTAATCAGAAGGTTTTCAGAAATGTCACACCAGAAGTGATGGGCCACGTTAAAAATGAGCTGAATGTTAGGCTGAAGAGTTAAATTACCAAACATATTTAAATATTCCAAATATATTCTTTAAGATACTTTCACAAGCCCAAAACACTTTGTGGGGTTTTTTTCAGAACAATACAAAAAGACATGGAATTCTACCTGAGCGTAACAAAACCTTCTCTCCTGTGTGGCATTATATCTATGATGTCTATCTTCAGAAGTTTTTGGGGAAAAAATGTGATCCAAATCTAAAACAAAACAGCTTCATTGTGGGTGACAACTTGGGAATAATTCAAAAAAAGACTCAACATTTTCTCCATAATGGTGCATTAGAACATGGGGAAATTGAGAGGGACAGGCAGGATTATAGTGAGAGAGAGGATTTAGGAAAGTCCAATTTTAATGCAGTTATCAAATGCTGACCTACTTGTGGAACAGGCAGGTGGAATATCTGTTAAACATTTCATACCAAAGAACAATGGGAAAATGAGGGAACTCATTGAAAGACATGTCATTGAAAGACCATGTGTTATTCTCTTGAGACTTTTAAAGGTTACATTCCACCCAGAAACCCCTGAATCTGTCAGGTGTTCCTATTTCAAGTTTGTCTGATCAGTTTGACTGCACCCAAATGAGCCCAGTGCCCTCCTTTTCAGGCAGATAGGCTGTGAGCTTTGTCTCTATGCCATTAGGTATGACATGAAGTAAACTGGGAAATAGCTTGGTAATACAAGGGAAAGCATCACACCTTCTGTTCAGCCATCACTACTGGTTTGCACTCTGTTGAAGAGCTGCATCTCAGCAGAAATACAACAGCAATTAATGCACAAAGCCTAGCAGATAAGGTATGTTGAGTTTCTGAAGATTTTCACCAAGTTTTGTTATGAAAAGGATTAAAATCCTTACTGCTGTGCTGTCTACAATATTCTCTCTTCAACATTTCAAGTCAAGTGCCAGGAAGAGAAGGGGGAACTTGAAGTCTGTCAGTAGAAATACATTGCTGGATCTCATGTCACATTACAGCAAATGCACCTCAGATCAGCAAAGAAAAACAAGGAACGTGACAGAGTGGGATCCAGGATTTTCTTACCGACTACTCACCCAGAAGCAGCATCACAACCAACAAAAATACACCTTTGAAACCCATTAATTTCACTGCTGCACTGATGACTTAAAATCTATAAGCAGGAAAGAAAACATAAGGAATTCAAACCCAGTGTTTTCTTCAACAGGATAAATTAGGGTTTGTTGAGTTCCTTGCTATTAGAAACCAGATTGTTTTCAGTACCTGGATTACTTCTTTACCTCTGTTTCAGGTAGCTCTTTACAAAACTCCAAAATGTGTGATACAGGCACAACTTTAAATATTGGACTAGCTAAAGTGTCTCCATCTCTGTTAGTAAAATAAATATCTAAAACTTTTCTCCAAACTAGCAGGCTTTTAAAGAACAATCCATCACTGCGCTCTAAGTCCATATCTATTTTTCTTCCTCATACCAAATGAACAACTGGTTTATCACAGTCAGAAAATCACTTGTTTTACAAAGTTGAGTCTTGCATTTGTTGTGCTCACTCACTGGCCAGACTAGTATCACAAAATTATTCCTCAGTTCTAATCACACGGCACGGTCCAATCTCCTACACATTCTCTGTAGGAAAAACAGCTTCACTGTGTGAATAATCCACAGAAACCAAGTATTATGAGACTCTTTCTTTTCTTCCAGTTTTTCAGGTCGCATAATTCTTGAATTATGAAAAAAGGTGATTTTTCTTACTTGTCATTGGCACCTTGTCTTAACAAAATAAGATTCTAAGCCAACAAGGACTAGCACATGTCCCATCACTCCCAATCCTCCACATAACCTGTTCAGACCTTCCTATATTCACTCTGTGTAACTCTGAAGCCTTTGATTATCTGTGTTTCAATTTCCATGTGTAATTTTACAATTCTAAGCTGATGGACATATGAGCACAGGGACAGCACCTAAGAAAAACTGCAGCATACTCCTGTTATTAAAACTTTCTACAAAGAAGTGAGATTCAACTTTCCTTCTTCATTTTTGCTAGGAAAATATACTATGCTGTACTTGGCCTTTTAAGACATCTGAATGACTCATGACATTTAAAATTAAGTTAAATATTTTTCTTAGCACAGCTGTATATGTTTTATTTCATAATTTTGCCAAGATTTCTCATATATTCTTCCAACTATTACAGTTTTCCTTTCATGTTTTTAATTTTTAGTTTCCATGGTTCCACAAAAGAGAAGTTGCTGAATGAGCTCTAAGCTGATGGCTGGAAGTATGTCTTTATTCTACCCCACAGCCACCTAGGACCTTCGATAGACCTTAACAAACCCATCCTTTTGGGCATCTTTTTAGAAGAAGTCCATCAGACTCTAGCTCCAGGTCTCCTCCTGATGCACTCCTTCATTAAAACACTATCCAAGGCTCTCTTATACTCTTCCACTAATCATGAGTTATGTTAGCTTCCTCCTTCTGAATGCAAAAACCCCACAGCAAAAACTGGAGAATTTAGCAATTAGCACATTCGGAACAGAGAAGAGCTGTTGCAGCTTAGCTTTTCATCCTCCTTGAATGACTGCATTTATTTTCACATAGTGAAATAGAGAAAAATAATATATTGTTAGGATGCATCTGAGATCAACTGAATGTAGAATGGGAAACACGTTTAGCTGCACTCTCGAAATCCTTGCTGGCAGAATGTCCTTGTGTGGCAGTGGATGGGGCTCCATTCTGCTGCTGAGTGACTCCATCCCATCCTGCCCCTGTCAATGATCTGACTTGAGTCACTCATCTCCCTTACCAGGGCAGCACACCTGGCACAAAGGCTTCTGTGCTAAAGAAAATCCAATTAGTGCAGAATGCTTCAGTACGTCCCTTCCCCAATGTAAACGACCAGGATTCACCACCAGATCCTCTACTTTTTACACTAGAAAGCATGGGAATTCTAAAGCTTTGCACCGAACTACTTATTCCTCCAGCAAAACAGACTCCTAAGCAAGAAAGCAGAGCTCATCTGTAAGGTAGCAAGCACATCTGTGAAGGCTGACCTAAAACTGCAGAATGAACTGCCTTAGGAAAAGAAAAGGATCATCTCAAATCTTCCCCACCCCCTGCAACTTGTTTCAAAGTTAACATTAAAAATGAATCCACACATGTATTAAACACAAAAAACCCCAAAACACCCCGAATCAAGCATAAGGAGAATTAATAACAAACCCTACCAACCCTCCGTCCCCCCAAACCAGCTTACAGAGCAGATTACCCCACCTTAAAAAATCAAACACCTCCAACTGCTACTGAAGAGGTGGTAGAACCTGAACATAAGAGTTTCTTGCCCTTCTGCAGAGCTTTCTTGAGTGCCATTTAAGGAGCCAAGCACAGCACAGCCCAGAGCAGTAATTTTGCTGCAAAATAAAGATGGCAGAACTATGCCTCAACATCAACATGTTATCCACACCAAGCACTGCTCACAGACTTGTCTTCACACTGCTTTTCTTTCATTGTCTTCCCAGGCTCTACTCAGAGCTTACTCTACTCACTCAAACGAATCACCCAGTTATGGCATGGCAGCTGAAAAATCCTCATAAGAATAATGTTTTCCTCATTGAAGTAAAAAAATTACACAATACCCATTAAACTGACACTGGACAGTGATGCCATACGACATGAGATGTTGCATGTTTTACAAATTATTAGCATCAAAATCTCTCTGTAAAAATAGTGACAATTACAGCAGTTAAGCCATGTGCACTGTGTGTCTGCACACCACCTTAGAGAAAAATCAGCAGAGGATGTTTATGGTAGTCCTAAATATGATTTATCTGTTGATTCTTCAGCATTCATATGTCTAAAGCCTCCAAACCATTAAGCCATCCCACAGGACAAATATCCAAAAACATCCTTAACCGCCTCCATTTCCAGAATAACAGAATGTGTGGATTTGAACATTCTGGCTAGCTGGCTCAAAGGATCAAAGAGTCAATTGCCTGGGAAAGGATGGGTGCTATAAGGGTTAACTTGTGGGCTACCTCAAAACACATTCATGTTCTTTTGCAATAAAACACCAAATTTAATGACCATCAAATAATGGTTGCATGATCTGAGATTTGGAAAACCTAGACACATTCAATTGCTTTCTCTGATTAGGTCTGTACTTATTTGGCATTACCAGAGATATCTCAATCCCTAAATAATTAACCTACAACCAATACGTATGAAATTGCCTCACTAAGCTCACTATCCAGTACTGTTTGCTGTTAAATTAGTAGAATAAATAATTTACACCAAAAAAGTGTGCACAGGATAGTGCCAATAAACCTGGGGGAACTTGTTCATTATTTGCAAGAAAATTGGATGAAACACAATTCCCCAAGTACAAGCCATTCTGTAGAGTAAAAGGTGTATTAGTATTATTGCAGCATGTAGGGAACAAATGAAGCCTCCTGACTGTTCTCTTCAGAGTATGCTCTGTTCATTAGCCTTTTCTCCACAGCTGTATATAAATACTTGCAGTATACTGTGCATATGAGAACATAGGAGACTGAAAGTTTGCATACAAAGTGTATTTTTGTAGAAAAAAAAAATCATAACAATATTGTAGTTTTATCATAACTCATTTCTGAATAAGCAAAGACCTAAAAAAATAGTATTTAACACTGAAATGGCAGCTGTGTATCATTTGGAAAATCCACAAATCATTTTTTCTGGTGGCAAAAGTCACTGTTGCTCACTCCAAATGCTCAAGGAAAGTGCTCTGTAAATTTGTAATTCGCAGGATTTTTATAATTTTCAGATCGCTACAAAATGAAGTGTTGATAAAAGTTATGTCTTGTAAAAACTCATCTCTGCATGGTTACTCCTTGCTCCAGCACATAATGAATCAGTCAGCATCTTTGCACTAATGTTCCTGGGAGCTGGAGCAGGCCCTGCTGGCTAAGAAAAACAATCCTGACTCTTTGTTGAAACTCCAAAACTAGTTTAAGAATAGTTATTCAAAAGGCACGTTCAGAATTCACAACTGAAAACTGACATTTACAAATAAATAAATAAAATTCACTGAGAACAGTTTGGCCCAGAAACTGGTGCTGAGGCCAAAACAAAGTTCATGACTCGTGTGGGCCCATCTCCCAATAGGTTCTGGAGAACTGCAAGCTCCTGTACTCAAACTGCTTGCAGTGCTCCAAGGAAGGGCTTTCCCTGCCCAGCGGGACAGAAGGAAGAGACTCCCCCTGCCTACTGTGGCTTTTGCACGGAAGCACAGCTTCCCTGCCCTCCCTGGGTCACCCTGAGGAGAGGTCTGGGCTGGGAACGGCCTGACCCGAGGAACAACCTCCAAGCACTGTCTGCCCTTCCAGCTGTGTTTTTCTTACGGAGATCCCAGCCTCCTGCTCTTCCTGCAGGCTAGGGACAGAGCCACAGACACATTTACCTTACCCAAGGAAGATGCAGCAGAGTCCCTGGCTGGATCCAGCCCCTTGGCTGAGTTAGAATCAAATGCCAAGTCTCAGCCTGATTTGTGGTGGTGTGTTGTTTTTTTGTTATTTGATAGCAAGTATCCTGGGACGTGTTTTTTGACCTCGCTCTGTATTCATGCTGAAAACAAACAATCTCTTTATAAAACCCCAAACATTTCTCCTCAGATTATGAATCATGTAGTTGCATGACCTGTGTCCCAATGCTTCCTGCAATCTGTCTTATTTAATGCTGAAAGAAATCATAGATATGAATGCCAGCTTGCCTGTTCTTCTAGAAAACAATACTGGGAATACCAATTCTACTCGTCTTTATCCCAAAAGAACAACAACAACAACAAAAAAAATCCAACAAAAAACAGGTTAGCCCTGTGGAGTAAAAGGTGTCTCAGTGTCATTGTTGCATGCAAGGATCAGATAAGCATTTGGTTTGTGCTGTCTCTGAAGACAGCTTTATCCAAATAAAGCACAGTGCATTTTATCATTCTGTAATGGAAAAGACCTGTCACTCTTTGAATATCATCATATGGTCGGTGGCCAGCAGATAATGGACTGTTAAGTGTCAAGGTGACTGGCTTTGAATGTGCACAAAACTAAAAATTATAGACCTGTCATTCCACAGGCAGGCCACAATTAGCTGTCTATGCAACTTGAAATTTCCATTTTGCCAGATGAATAATCAATTGGGTACAGTTTCTCAATATGGATGCATTTTTAGGCTCTTTGCACTTAGGATTTTATCTTTTTTATAAGGTTTTTCAAGTAACTGTGCGATGCACTTAGGCAGAGGGGGTTAGGAGTGAACTGCACAGTTATCTCCTCCCCAAACACACACATGAATACATTCACTAGTATTTTACAATCAACACTTTTTATGTTCATTTCCTTTCACTGTGCTCTATTCTATATTGTTTCTGTCAGAGATGTGGTGCTAAGGAACACAAGCTACACAAAATTCAGAGCTTCAGACTTCCTAGCTGTTTTTTTTCTATTAGCAACATAATATTCTTTTTCTACATTTTGTTATCAGTCCACCCTGATATGAGTTAATAATGTAACCTGACTTAGAAATAATATGTTCTCAATGGCCAGCTTCAGAAAGGAAAATTATTTTCTTTTGGGAGAATTTTTTTCTATATCACTAACAAACGTTTAAGGTGGTTTTGGCAAAGACATTTTATCTGCTAAAACCAGGAAAGATAAGTAGATATATCCAGAATGACTCTTAGTCTCTGCTTGGAAACTAAAGAAGTAACGCAATCAAAAGAGTGGAGAATGCCAGGACATATATTAATGTATGTACTGCAGCCCTTTTTGTCCTGGACAAGTAGCAAGCATTTCATATCTTACAGGCCATTCTGCACTTGAGAAAGAAATTGCTAATAACATTGTGCCTGAACGTGAAAGTAAATAAGGCTAAATTCTGGGTTTATAAACAATGTAACATCAGGACAATTGCTGCTTCAATGCCTTTTTGATATGAAGTCCTTTCTAAAGAAATTTTATTGCACATGTTTTGGTTTTGGATTTTTTTTTTTCTTTTTTAGCTTAGCCAAAGCCACTTGGAACAACAGAAATACATCTGGGATCATCACTGGACATTGAATCCAGCTGCACTACGAAGTCTTCCATTTTTATAGTGCTTCATATATCGATAAAGCCTTCGCATGCAGTCCTGGGAGGTACAGGGGTACTTTGATTATCTAAAGAGGGCTGCTGATCACCAAAGTCTATGGTTGAGCCTGTAATTAAATGGCATATGGGCTGAAGGGATGACTGCCTCAAGTGACAATGGCTTGAGGAAGCCCTGGGCTTCCCTCAGATCCACGCTCATTTCCTTTCTCACAGCACAATTTACTCTTCCCTCATTTGCCCCATTTAAGTGCTCCCCCATCCTTTTTTGATGATGACTTTTAACAGCAGTTATTTGAACAGCATAATTTACAGCAAGTCATGAAAATAGCTGTATGCACAAAGCTGAAAACGTGGCAAATTACAGTGACAGAGCAGGAACAAGAGGCTGGGGGGAGCAGAGGGGAAAGTTCTTAAATTCACACTGCAGAACTACACTGTTAGCCTGAATTTGCTCTCTGCTTTTTCTCCTCTCTCCCTCTAGAAATAGAGGGCTAGGCCATTAGAGAATTCAATTGGTTCCAGATGGACCCTTAACCCAGTTCTTCTAATAAAAACATTTTCCTGTTAAACAACCTGTGTCACATGGAATAGATGAAATTCATCTTTAGTATACCGCCACTGAAGCCTGGAAAGACAAACCTAAAGTATGAGGATCTTTACCTCAAATAAAAAAGGGTAATGCAACAATGATTTATCTCACAATTAGGCAGTGGTAATTAAAAAGTAATACTAGAAAAGACATATAACACAAGTCTCTAAGAAAAGTTATAAAAAAATACATCTGTCTTTTTTAAAGGCAGTGGTCCATTTTGAACTTTTCTATTATATTTTTGGAAAAATCAAAATATAACAGTGTGCCTTTTAAGTCATTTTTGTGAGCTATTTCCATTATTAAAACATTTTGTTTCATTTTACTTCTGTTTTTTAATACATAAATCAGAGAACCAGCTTTCTTTGTATAGAAATCGGTGACAAAAATCTTCCAGTTTCTCATCAGACCACAGTCAATCCTTTTAACACACTGGACCACGACTTTTACTGTTCTAGATTAACATTTAAGGTACCTGAAAAATAAAAAGAGGCCGTGATTTTGCATTTGGTAGCAGGTTGCTTAAGTAGCTCCCATCCTCCTTCCTTGCAGCCTTCGCTCGGCTCCATGTGCCAACCAGTGTTTTGGCTGGCACAGTCATTTCTGTTGCCACGTAGTCAGCATATATTTTATCTTTTACCAGCTGGATCTATTCCTTGATCAAGTTCACTGTACTGCTGTGCAAACAGTTGTGGCAGCAAAAGCAAGAGCTGGGAACAACCTGCCAGGAGGGGGGTAGATGCCCGAGCTGCCTAAGCTGTGGCTGCTAGTGAATAAATGTTCTCAGTACCACAGCCTCTGTAGGCTGACTATCCCAGGTCCTTAGAGAGCTTCTCTTTGGTTCCAGTTGCATTCAAATATATTTTATTCACACATCACCTTTGCAAGCAGTACTGCAATTCCCAATTTACAGCTGCAGAACCGAACTGCAACGATGATTTTAAAAGTATCTTTCAGACACTTAAACTGTGAGTACCTACAATGCTTTCAGAATGAGGTTTTAATTGACCTAGATGCTTTCGAAATTATTTCCTTAAAAAAGCAAGAAAGACATGGTTTCTAGGCTAGCATCCTAACCAGCAAGCTGTCCTGGCACTCTTGCTTTGTGCATTTCCTTCCATCTTCCCACCAGAGATGACTGTGATATAATTTATTACGATCATGAAACTGATTATGCATTCTGAAGTCAGCAGATTTACCTTAAAATAACACAGTGCCTCAGTGAAAACCATTACATGTTCACAGTGGAATCTGTCTGGGCAAATGAAAAAAAATTAAAATGTAACTTGCCTCAGATTCCAGCTGCCCTCCCCCAACACGCACACACACTCTCACTCTGTTTTACTCTGTTACTATTTTTGTCCATTCTGGAAATTAAAAATTTTACAGAATTTGGGTTAGTGGATACTCCCTTTGCGTTTCTGTGGGGACCTGTGCTCAGAACTGTTTGTTTTCTGTTTGATCCTTTCAGTGCTTTGCTTTGGGAAAAGGGAAGAGCTTTGGCACTGTAGCTGGGAGCATTTGTGCCATCTCAGGCTATGCAAGCAGCCTGCATGCTTTGCTAGATGCTAGCAGAGGTTTGAAAGAAGATTTTAAAAAATCACACATTCACATTTCTCTTTCTAATGTCTCTTCACCTCAGAGGCTGCTCTGTGGCCAGACCATCCACAGAAGGCTGAAATCACTCTCAATTAAACCGGCCTTTGGTTAGACCAGTCGCACACACATGCTGCCTTGTAAAAACACTTATTATTTTCACCCAACAGAGCTTTCCTACGGAAGTTTATTAGCCTTGAGATAAGGAAAGCGGTTACATCTCTGGAATTCCTGTTGAGAGCATATGGAAACATCTTGGAACATCAGTTATATGGAAACTTAGGAGAAGGGTAAAACAGGGTAAGTGGCAAAATGAAGACAAGGCATTTGCACAGAGGCATAGATTTTTGAACGCAGAACTGTACAAGCTACCCCCCACCTCCGTGCTTTTGTTTCTTCAGCTAACACTGCTTCTGCAGCTCTGTTCATGATCCCTTTTCCTGTTTGTCCTGGTAGGCTTTTCAAACTGCAAGGGGCAATACTGTGATGCAAGGCATTCACCAGAGCGACTGCTGCTCTTCTCAGTGCAACCTCAAGGAAAAGAATCGCACCAGCACCCCCCGCTGCTGTCTGAGGTGATGTGTGTAAGATGCAGTTCCTCCAGCAGCACTGGATATTATGTACAGCCCGATGATAGTTGGAGAAGTTACCATGACACCAAATCACCCCTGCCCTCCATTTCACTGCGTGGCATTTACATCTCCCTTCGAGGTGAAAACGGAGAAATCAACGCGTACAGCACTAAACAAGCCGGGACCTATCCTGCTCCACCCGGAGAGTGGCCACTGGCTTCACCGGAGCAGGGACAAGCCCTTTATCTGCACCAAGGCCCACGTAACTTTGAACCAAGGCAGAGCACTGCGGCTGCTCCGCACACCTGGCGGGTGAACTCTGGGCAGTTAAACTCTCGAAGCAGTAACGCTGTCAAGACATTCAGCTGCTAAATGAGGTGCAATTAAGCAAAAGATTTTGCCTAATTTCTGATAATGAGAAAATACTTGCTAAAAACTACCGAGCTCTGTGTTCTGCAGCTATTTCACCTCAAAAGCCTTAGGTCTCCAAAAGCCCACTGCTGAAGAAACGCGATTTTCTTTCCTGAACAAGAGGGTACACTTAGGCTCTACGTTAAATCTAAATAATATAGTGACTGCACGTGTCAAGTTCATATTACAAACAGGGGCAGCGTGATGCATACCAAGCAGCGACGCTGCCCCCCAACCTCACACAGCGCTGGTGGGTTCCAGCACGGGAAATGCACCCCGCTCGTTTCCGAAGGGCAGCTCGGGAGGACTCCTGAGCCCGCCCGTGCCACGCCGAGCGCCCGCGGCGGGGCGGCCCCGGGAGGGACACGGGGCCCACGGCGTGTTATTACTGTCTGGTTTGATCGGAGCGGGGGGTGGTCTCCAATCAAACAGAGAAAAGGTCCTGGAGAAGGTAATTAAATCCTGTCAGAGGCAATTATCGGTTCCAGGGCCATGACTCTGGCACTGAATGCAGATGATCTGAAGCTCTATTCTTGTAGAAATTCAAGAGGGCTTCTGGCACGGATCAGTCAGACATAAAGGAAACAGCAGGCTTTTTGCAAACAATGCCGTGCTGTATTTTGAAGCTCTTTGCACATCTTTTTTCCTCCCTGTTCTCAGAGTTTGGTTACCACTGATCAAAAATATTTCCTTCTCCCCACATTCTCATTAATTTAATAGATAAGATTTACTTACGTATTATACACGTAATGACAAGCTACATAAGAGAAATCTCGTTCTGAAACACTGCCCACTTAAAATGTCTTTCATCAAGACAAAACCCCTTTAGACAATAGAAGCATATCAAATTATTGATGTTTTACTGGAAAAACCAAAAGCATCAGAATTGGATTATGTATCCAGAAGGGCAGCGGCTCATCTCTGAATCCCATGGATGCCAGAAGGGAATAAATAAATGACTACTTCCTACCCCACTTTAATGATGCCAACACAAGTGTATCAGAAGTGGCCTGATGTTGAAAAAGACAAGCATTTCACTAGTACAAACAATACACTGTTTACATTTAGTTCCACAATGCCCAAAGTATTATTTATTGTATATTCTTTTTATTTTATTCTGATGTGACAAACCCATCTGAAAAACAAAACCTCCATAAAAATACCAAACCAAAAAAAACCAAAACAAACAAACAAACAAAAAAAACCACCTCACAGCTCTTCTTTATGAAAAGCATTTTCCTGATTTTACACAAGACCTTTTTTCACTCAAGTCTGCATCAAGTTATTATTTCAGAGCCAGATTACAAGCTCAGCTGTGACACAGTAAATCAGGATTGACACCATTAAAGTACATCAAACTACTTTAGCTTTCACGGAGTGCAGAGGCAGGGCCCCTGCCTGTCACAGCCTGGGCTGCAATCACTGCCACATCCAGGCACAGGGAAGGGAAAAAGAGCTGGGGTGTGAGAGAGGGCTTGTGGGGAATCACCCTCAAACTGCAACTGTAGGCCTTCCTGAGCAGGCTTCACTCAGTGGCAATACATTCTGTTCCAAATTATTTATATTCATCTCAAAATATTATTAATTTGATAAAAAAATACATGTTTACTAAGACTTTCCTTTCTCGAGAGTTCTGATTTGCTCAACTGATTTTGTAAACTGCTGTTTAAATACAAATATTGCTGCTGCTAAAACGTTTCCCACACTATAATGTGAGCTCTCCATTATTGCTGCAAGGGCCCTGGGGTTTTTGTCCGGTCGGTTCCCTGGCTCTCCCCGCAGAGGCCATGCACTTGCATGGCATCATTTCATTTCATATGAATGCACACCTGGAGAGAGGAGATTATAGCTGCCGTTTCACATTTCCTCATGCAGATAAGGCATAGGGCTGGTTGAAAGAAATGAATTAAAGCTTTTCTTTCACATTTCAGTCACCTCATAGTGTAGGAAGAAGGTGTGTGCGTGTGTGTGTGGTGGGTCCTATAATCGCTAAGGAGGCAACAGATTATTTCCCCTCATGAGCAAGCACAGCAGAGGGAAACACCTTTCTCCCTCAGACCATGCCTGGAGGCAGATCCTTCTGTCAGCCTGACCCACAGCTCATCTGGGGTCCTGTTCCTGCATCATCATGGAGCCTCATGAGGGTCTCCTTTTGACCAGTGAGCCCACATTAAGAAAACTCAAGAAAGAAAATTGCACAGAGAAGCGTAAAGGGAGAGATGCTCCCATAAGTCTAACAAGTTAAAACTCAAATTCCATGAGTCTTTATAAATCCATATGGGTGCTTTCAGTTGCAGTGAGGAGGGCAATTACAAGTGTAGTAGCAAAGGAATATCTAAGTCCTTATAATTCACCCATTCTTGAATTTCAGTGCAAGATTACTGACAGAGGCATTTCGGTTGGTGATAACCACCACAGTAGTTTCTGGAATTCAAGGCATTTGTCAAGGGTTGAACGAAGCATGAACTTGGTTTACACAACTGTCAGATGTCAGGGAATGACTCCTTCAGTCACCCCCAGCCTCCAGCAGGGTCTAAGTGGTGACACATTGCCTATCACGAACTAGTCAGACCTTCCCCCACGCTTAGTATTGGCAAATTTTCCCCTTGAACCCTTTTGGAAAAGGAAAATTTTACTTCTGCCTAGTGTCTGTGAAGGAACATAATGCTGATCCTGATTTTGAAGAATAATTTTTGAACATAAAATGGCAAAAAAGACCACCAAATAAAGCTTTGGCTTTACAGTGCCATCTCTGTCCCAGCGCTGTGGTAACACAGACCCTCATTTGCCCCAGCTTTAGATCCTCGGCCTTGTCAGCATAAACATGTGCATACCCCTGAACCATTTTACAAAGGCTTTAAAGAATTAGAAAAAACTTAAAAAATTACTGATAGCTTACACAGAACTGAACAAGATTATCCAGAGAACAAGTTGTCTTACAGGAGCTCATTTTCACTGTCATCATCATACACTCTGCTATTCTCTATAAAGGCACATCAACCCCAAAAGATTGAGCTCATTCCCTGTTCTACAGCTGTCAAAGCTGACATCAGGATTCCATACATTTCCTCTGAAGTTGATACCATTCTGATTAATTTCTTCTGAAGCTGATATGATCCTGATTATGCAAATGCTTGGCTATTAGAAGATAAGCACAATGCCTTATATTTGTACCTGTGTTTTAAAACATGCTCATTCATCATTTAACTCTTTCCATATATAAATCTGTGTGTAAGAGACAGAGGATATATTTCTGTTTATGGACCAGTAATTACAAGAAATATCATTAAATCATTAAAAAAATCATTAAATAAACCAAAATATTTGATTATTGATTCACAGACACTGTGATACAAGTTCTTATTTGTATAAAAGCAAATCTTAATCATCTAAGTAAACTAGATATTTTGTTTATAATGTAAAAAGTGTTTTATTTCATGGATTCTCTAAAATATTTTCAAATCTACTCTTACACTTACTAGGAAATTTGAGCAAGAATAAAAATAAAACTTGAAAAAAGCATAAAGAGTGATTATCAAGTTAATTACAAATAAATACCTCCTAAGGTTTTTTTTTTTGCAGTATTTGTTTATGTGTCATTAATATTAATACTCTTTAAAACATAAAACCAGAAAGGTCAGTAAAATAGTTGATTGCACCAACCATAAAGGGATAGATTCTTTAGACAATCCACAGTCATCACATTACATACGTAAATTTCAAGGAGCCAATATCCAATTTTCTGTGGTTTCTTTCTTCCCACACATGTCACACTTCAAATTCGTTTTGACAACTAAACAATGTTTCCTTTATTTCATTATAATTCTCTTATCTAGAGTCAAAGCTTCATGACAATTCCATACAAAGAAACATGAAAAGACTTTCTGGTAGATAGGTTGCTTATTTTAAAGATTTCTTACAAAGATACATTGACAAACAATCCAGCTGCATGGGTTTTCACAGGCAATATCTAACTCTTACCCCACTCACAAATCCCACTGTAAATCCAATTCCCGTGATAAATATTCAACCTCCTAAAAAGTACCCCCAAACCCCAGATTATTCTTCATACCTCATTTCTGCATGTTTTTTTTTTCCTTGAGGCTGAAGCATCTGTGTTAATTCCCTACCATCAGCATATACATTTTTAATTTACTAAATGCAATAAAAAAAATTAGTTGTCATTTTCCCAAGATATATTCACTTATACTTTTTTCAGTTTATGTATAAATGTAATCTCATTCATAATCATGTAAAAGCATTAAAACACATTTCAGGATGGGGATGCAGCCACTGCTTACTAATGCACAGCAGCACAGTGAATTACTGCTTACCCAGGTTCCTACCACCCAGCAACTGCAGAAAAACTGAGGGCTTACCAGAAGAAAGCTGCAAAAATGAATCAGAAACACATTCTGAGACCAGTTTTCATGCCAGACTCAGCGTGTCTCAGAAGGAGCCACAGAACTGCCCAGCTGTGGTCCCCAAAAGGGATGCCCCACCTTGCATTGACTGGTGGAGTTTGAGGGCCCTTTAGTCCTTTCCCTCCAGCTCCACATCCACTCCTGCAGCACCAGAGGTGTCAGGAGATTTGTATGATGCAAGCCCATAACCTGAGGAGAATGAAGGAATTCAGACCTATTCCTCAGTGTAAGGAAGGCTAGAATTGGCCACATACCCTGACCTATATTGGCACCACAAAACTGCAAGAGGCAGAAGGCAGATGTAGAAGCAGCAGAGCAGCAAAGTCATAACCACTAAGGAAGAGCTCAAGAAAACAGTCATAGCATCTTTAAAAATCTCAGCTGGTGTATCCCCCGACCTTATGACACAGCTGAAAATTCCATTGTTGTTGTTCCCTCAGTGCCATGCCATCGTGTTCAAGATGCAGTCTGAGACAGGTGGAAAGACCATTTAATGAATCCCAAACACAGGGAGGGAATGAACCTCCTAAATCAAAATTAATTGCCTGCTATCACAAGCCACATCATCATACAATCTGGCTTATAAATTAATCATACTTCATTTTAATAGGACCTTGGCATCTTTCTCCCATTTCTATCATCAAACAACATTTCTGGCATCTCCCTTTTCTGAGGATAGAGATCTCCTCAGAGATTTCCAGCCCAAATGTCTGCATCTAAGACCAGGTGACACACAATTTGTCCTTGTGCCAGTATTTTCTCTTCTCTTAAGCAGGGAAGGGGTTTTGTTTTGTCTGGTGTTCACTTCTTTAACCTGTAGAGAGCAAGGTCTCCTACAGTTTCCCTTTGCTGGGTTGAACACACCGAGCTCTTTGAGTCTCCTCTCAGCAGAGATGTTCTCCATCCCACTGAAAATCCTTGCAGCCTTTTCCTACACCTCTTTCATTTGGAGCCATGTTGCTGGAGCAGGGGCAAGAACAGCATGCAATAATTTAGATGACGTGTAGCACTGTCACACATATGACCGTAGCAGTTTGCTGTGCCTTTTGGAAATACTTCTCCAGTGCATCAAACTCCTGCCTTTCCTCAGCAACCCACATCACACTGGTTGCTCCCCTTTGTCCTGTGAGCTGCTAATAGAGACTTCTTTTTGTTGTCATTACCAATTGATCACCAGATCTTGCAAAAGAAATCCTTGTGACTAGTTTTTAAAAGCATAGCATCATGCTTTGTGGCATTAAATGACTTCCCCTTTCCATTATCCTCAATCATCAAATTTGTTCTTTATGAAGACAATCTCTTAATAACATAATTTAGTTATTCTGCACCTGCTTTTTTTCTAGTGTTATTATAACAGTGATTCAAAGGTGGCCTCTAAAGAAACTTCCAATCAAAATTTCTACTTTTAGAACATATTTTTCTAGAATTCTTCAGCAACTTTAAAGGCTTTCTCTTATTCACCTCTATTCCTTCCTTCACTGAAGCTAGGTTTAAATTTAAAAAAATCCTTTACACAAATAATCTAATTCATCAGAGAGGTAGCATAATTTATCTTTGGTAAATTCAGTGTGTGTTATTAATCAATTTTAAATCAATCTCCAGAAGTTTTTGTTTGTTTATTCTAAATATCTTCTTTAAGTTCTGAATACTATTAAAGCTTGAAAAACAGGTAGTGACCTAGGCCAACCCTCACCTCCATGCATTACACTTCTTACACAAAACTTTTATTCTTCTGGCTCTTGGCACCATCTACAATTTCACTGGTCTTTAAAAAATAAAAAGGAACTACAGAAACCATAGTTTCACATGCCCTTTTTAAAAAAACTTATTCAGGTTTTTCTTTTTTCCTTCTTTCTTCCTGCCAACTTTTTATATTTTGCTTTCCAAGTTTTCATTTTATTTTGGCTTTATTAAGATTATATTTACATACTTTCTATTCTCATTAAGAACTGTGTTGCTTCCTTGACAACCCCACCACCACCATCCAATTCCAACTGCTCTGGCCAAAACTAGATTATCCTTGGCCTATATCTCATTTACATTAAATACAAGTCCCACTTTCTCTCATCAACTTCTCTTCTTTAAAAATATAGAAAAGGAACTATTCACCATTGATTGACATGGATTTTTTTTCCTCAAGACTTCTTGACTTTGGCACTTATCATGTCACACTTACCAGACAATTTTCCGACCCACAACAGACCTCTTCCTCTGTTCATTGGCTTCTTTCCTAAATTCTAGTGGATTTTTATCTTTCATAATCCTTCAGATCATTACCCAGATTAACACCACAAAACTGGGCCTCAAAACCTTCCTTACAAGTTTATACCCTCTGGCTTAAGATGCAAATTTCAAACATTTTTAAACCAAAAGTAGAGGTTTCTGAGTTTTACAGTCCAAGTGACTCCAATGAATAGCTCTTTACTTTGATGTCTTTAAATAATTTCTTCAAAACCAGTCTGAGATATATTTCTCTTTAATTTGAAATTAATCAAAGGATGAACCAAGCAAGAGTTTTCTCTGTGAACAGCTTCTTATGTACTCACTGCTTATCAGAGCATAGGATTGCCTTTTATTTCTTCTGTAACTACTTGATAAAGAAAACCAGCATTCTCACACTGAATTAAAATTGGGTCCTACCACCAATTTCTCAGTTTTTCACCCATTTTTATGTGTTCTCTTCATCACAATACAGTTCTAGCAGTGCTCTGTCAAACCATGTAACAGGGGTTTTTCCTGCCAACCACCACTTAGCCTGGTAGCACACAGCTCACTACTGATACTTTTCCATTAGGTCATTGTTGAACTAACAGTGAAGCATTTTAGTTCCAAATCCCTTGTTTTAGCCATTCTGTCATTTTGTGTTACTTCACAGGTTGATTAGCACAGAAAGTCCCTGATCACCTTAATTTCAGTATTTCCTACAGGCACACACCCTTCGAGAGCCGTGTATCAGACCCCACTGCTTCTTGCCCACCTTGCTTTCAGCCTGCAGTGTCTGGTGCCCAGTGCATGCCAGCCATGTCCAGTCATCTTACTGGTGAGGCACTGCTCAGCCCATAAACACTCCTGAAGTTCCTCATGTCATCTGCCAGTTCTCTAATTGAATTAGACATTTTTCTCAATTACCTTGCCACACACCTGATTATTGTTGCCACCACCCTTATGCCTCTCCTGATTAATGCTCCTAATAAGTGCCACAAGGCTACACTGAGCTAGGGAAACTGTCATAAATTCTTCTGAAGTTTCATTTTCTTTTAATGATAGATTAGTACACTTTTCATCTCCTTAGTTTCCATTTAAGGGTAATATTATTTCACACAGATATCAATAGTTCTTTATATATATATATTAACACGGGTAAGCTGCCATAGTTGTCATAGAGATTTTCTTTATATCATTTCCCTTTTATTAAAAGAACTTCTATAATTGTCACTCTCCTGCTTGAAAAGGCAGCAGACACTATGGCTGATAATGATTAGCTCAGAGTCTGAGCAATGACATCAATGCAGCCAATCCCCACTCATGGCAATGGGATTGAGATTTCTTTCCTGCCAGAGCTGCAGTGAAGCATTAGGATCTACTGCAAGGTTTGTTGTTTGAAATCAAACACCAAATCATTTAGTTGGCATCTGGTGAATCCTAATAATTGTATAATTATAATTGTATAATTAAGTCCACCCTACAAATTCTCTTGACATTATGGGTACTACTTAAACAAAAGCCCCGAGTAATAGCTCTTATATAAAAGAGATTTGGGAAGAAACTGGAAAAAAGAATAGGGTACAGAAAAAAAAAATTAAAACATTTTTGTTATGGACCTTCCCCAATGCAGACTTTAAAAAATAACAGAATTGTTGAGCAATTTTACACCTGTTCCCTATTTGACACTAGTTTATTACTACATGAGAGAAATACTTCATTTTGAAGCACATGTCTCTTCTTGGGAAGTAAAAGAAGTATAGTTCTAGCAAAGGTTAAGGTTTAGGGTTTTTGAAGAAGTCTTCTTTTTCTGTGATGTTTCATGACCCTTTTACCTTGAAGGAACCCATCAAATGACTCAGGCTGTCAAGAGTATGTTAGAAAGTTTGATTCTTCCACAAAAATATAAAAGTAAAGAAAAAAGTTAATTGCAGGCTGCATGCCTTTCAGAAAGCTGTTTTATCTCTGGATTAAGAAAAGAAAAGTGTGATACTTTGGGATTAGTGTTTCTGGAGATGAGCAAAGGTAGGTGTTAAAAGGAAGTCTCATTAGAAGGACATAGTCCTCTTGCCACTGAACCTCTCAAACAAAATAATATATTTGAAACCATCCAGCTTTAAGAGAGAAAATTCTGCAGTATTTACAGCTCTGCTGTGTGACAGGTGTTCATCTGATGAACGAAACCTACACACAAGAAAGTGATGGGAAGAGACATAGTCAGCATCCTGCTTTGTCCTCTTCTGATACCTCTTTATTTCTGCCTGACCCAAACAGATATCAAAAAGAAGCTGACAAAAATTAAGGTAATATTTGACAAGTAATTAAAACAAGAGAATTAAACTGAGTGTAATTAAATCTCTGTTGATTACTATATACACATTCAAAATCATACAGATATCATTTCAGCCACTGTTCATATTTACTTAGAAGCAGAACTGTTTTATAAACAACTGACTGAAACTGCAGAGAGGAGTGAAAAAGTACTTGCCCAAAAACGAAATTACAGTAATACAGAAAGAATATAGCTCTGGACTAACAGCTCTGGTCAGCTTTAAACCTTATTAATAGTGCAAAAACCTGAGTGTAAAATCTTTCCCTTTGCACTACAGTGAAAAATACACTCAATCCTGACCATCAGCAGAGGCTGTCTGGTAGAACACAGTGCATGTGAATGCAGGCAGGAGCAGAAACCAACCAGCAACAGAGAAAAAAAAAATCAAAACACCAAAGGGTCTGAAATGCTTGCCCAAGCCCTGGTAATACTGACTCAGTGAGGTCATACATGGAGACGTATCCCACATGCAAGCAGTTGCAAGCCTTCCTACCTATCTTGTATTTAATGTCGTGTCTCATATCAGCTACACAGCACCAAGGTGCCATGCAGTGAAGCTCCCACTGCAAGCCTGGAGCAAATAAAATATGCTGAAGAAATAAGGTTGCTGCTTCCCAAAAATATTCTGTTAAATGCTTTGCTGTTCTCTCCCTTCCCAGGCAGCATAAGGGATTATTTTTCCATCAGGAAGAGCCAGGTTCTGTAGTGCATTCCTAAAATTCATCATATTGTGCTAAATAGCCAGAAGATTGCTTACACTACCATGTTCAGCACATACTGCTGGCTTTGTCATATCTCAGGAAAGTTTTGCTGTAGTCTGATCATCAGTGCCTACCACTGTCATTTTCAGGGTACTGACAGATTTTCTGACAATGCTACTCCAGCGTAGCACCATTGGACTACAGATACCAAAGTTTGGCTGCCAAAGCAGAGATTTCTTACTTCCTTATAAGCGATGGTCACAGATGGGAAGAAATTGGCTGTCTCAGACTTTCCTCTATGAATCCCCTCTGAGAATCCCAAATCTGAGAGAGAAAACCGCATTCCAAAGACATGTCACACATATCTTTAGTTTCTATACTCTACGACCCCTTTGCTTAAGGATATAAACTATTTCCCTCTCAACAGGAAAACTATGAAGTTCTGAGAAAATTAGTGTACATATAAAAATAAACTGAAAAGAACTGCTTGAAAGAAAAGCTTTTTCAAATTATTTCAATCAAATCATATTAAAAAATTTATTTCAAATGTACGATACGCTCCCTCTCCAGATATGGCCATATTTGCAAATATAAAAGCTGAGCACAAAGAAACCCAAACTGAAAGAGGACAGTCAGCTTTTTAATTGAACATTCACTGCTGTCACCTTATTTTTTGTTATTCTTCATCTGAGAATAGTTTGAAAGTTAAAGAAGCTTGACCCCAAGAGAATTACTGGATAATAGTGGTGTAGTTTTTCACCAGCAAATTTTTAAGGAAAATAGAACCAATTTTTTTATATGTTGATACATATTGCCAGAATGATAGAGCAAGACTTAGAAGAGAAGGCTTTTGCAGCAGTCTTCATCTCTACTTTTCATTTCTATCTATATACTATTATTCTGTAGTGGGCAAACAAATGCAGTGCAAACATTCCATCTCTGGGGGCTGTGGGGAAAGCATCACAAATCTTTCAGGTGAGAAAGGAGGAAATTCTATTCAAAACATGCATGAAAGCTCCAAGCGTGCTCTCCACAGAAGTTGTTGCTTTAACTCTACAATATTGTACCAAGTGTCATTAGTTATGCTACTGCCTGCAAGTAACCAAAACATGAAAGAACTTGAGATGTCTAATTCATTGAATGCTTTGGGTTGGAAGGGACCACTACTGGCTTTGTGTGGCCAGGTTTTGCTGGTGAGGGGGGGCTGCAAGAGTGGCTGCAGGAAGCTTCCACAAGCTTCCCCCATGTCTGGCAGAGCCAATGCCAGCCAGCTCCAGGATGGACTCCCCACTAGTCAAGGCTGGGCCAATCACAAATGGTGGTAACACCTCTGGAATAACAGATTTAAGAAGAAGAAAAGAAGTATTGTGTAGATGTAATTGTGGCCAGAGAATATGTGAGAGGAGCAGCCCTGCAGACACCCAGGTCAGTGCAGAAGGAGAGGGAACAAGTGCTCCAGGCACCAGAGCTGAGATTCCCCTGCAGCCCCTGGTGCAGACCATGGTGAGGCAGCTGCACCCCTGAGTGCAGGGAGGGCCACGGGGATGCAGAGATGCACCTGCAGCCCCTGGAGGAGCCCACACCAGAGCAGGGGGATGCCTGAGAAGAGGCTGTGAACCTGGGGGTGGCCCGTGCTGGAACGGGCTCCTGGCAGGGGCCTGCAGACCCATGGAGAGAGGAACCCACACTGGAGCAGATTTCCTGGCAGGACTTGTGACCCCCTGGGGGACTTACATGGGAGCAGGCTGCTCCTGAAGGACTGCACCCCGTGGAAGAGTGCCCACATTGCAGCAGTTTGTGGAGAACCATTGCCCACGGGATGGACTCACGCTGGAGAAGTTCCTGGAGAACTGTTTCCTGTGGGAGGGACCCCAGGCTGGAGCAGGGGAAGGACTCCTCTTCCTGAGCAGAGGGAGAAACAACGTGTGATGAACTGACCATAACCCCCCTTCCCTGACTCCCTGCACTGCTGGGGAAGGAGGAATATTCCCATATAGGACCTTAAAGATCACTTCGTTCCAAACCCCCTGCCATGGGCAGGGACACCTTTCACATGACCAGGTTGTTCAGAGCCCCATCCTACCTGGCCCCGAAGACTTCCAGGATGGGGCAGCCACAGCTTCTCTGGGCACCCTGTGCCAGGGCCTCACCACCCTACAGTAAAGAATTTCTTCCCAATATCTAATCTAACCCTGTCCTCTGTCTGTGTGAAGCCATTCCCCCTTGTCCTGTCACTTCATGCCCTTGTACAAGTCCCTCTTCACCTCTCTTGTAGCCCCTTTAGGCACTGGAAAGCTGCTGGAAGGTCCCCCCAGAGCCTTTTCTTCTCCAGGCTGAACAACCCCAATTCTGTCAGCGTGTAAGAGAGGTGCTCCAGCCCTCTCAGCATCTCTGTGCCCTCCTCTGGACAGATCATACTGGAGACTTAGGTTATCATATATTCATACAATCCAGAATAGCATCGCCATCCACCTGCATTTACTGATCTGCACAGGTGTAAGCAGCTAACACAGCTTTGACCAAAACCTTTAGATAAGATGAAACAAGTATTTAATAAAAAGAACAGTTTGTGTGATTTTAGGTGCTTTCTCTGGCAGTAGTTTTGTCCTTGGTAAAATGCAGTTAGACATGCACCATAAACGAAAGCATTGATCAGAAAGTTGCATTACAATCCCAGTTAGTATTGTTGCACACGGGGCTGTTGCAGTTAATTGTTCAAACACAAAATAAACCAAAGAAGGTTTCACCTGTTTTTAATTTTTCCATACTCATGGTATTAGAAAGCCATTAAATACTTGCAATAGCAGTAGTACCTATGTGTTCAATAGCTCACACACAGCTTAGGCAATTAGAAGCTGTTTTATTTGGAATACATTAATATTGGCCAGGACAGCATAAGGATAAGTCATGTTGTTACTTGTGTGAGACTGACTATGATAAGGAGATTATATGAGCTTGGCAAAGTGATAAGCCTCTGTGGATTGAATAATTTCAGAAGGTTGGGAAGACTGGAAGTGCTTTTGCTGCACTGAACAGCACAGAATGCACAGATCCCTGAGCCAGGGCTGAGCAAGCTACCTGCAGAACCAGGGGCAGCATAGTAACACCAGGGTAACACTGTCCCACAGCTAATTACCCATTTCTGCAGTTCACTCTAATCATTTGGAAGAGGGATTGAATGTGGCATAACAAACATCATCAACAAGCAAGGGAAAATAAATAATAAGAACTAAATATGCTGAAAAGAACCAAATCCACAACACCCACCCCGATCATGCAGCAATAATTTATCTGAAAATTTCTCCTGCAAACTTGTAACTTTACCTGATTTATTCAATTCTGTAAACAGAATAAAAGACTGGTAAGGCAGACACACCAGGATATTATTCTAGAAAGCCATGTACAAATGGCAGAATCAGCATCAGTGATTTGTGGCTACTATTGAAGAAATTAGAAATAATTGCAACCTTTCATTACAAAACCTGTCATTTGGTATCTGCAAGCAATTTGGTGTAAAACTAATCTTGATGACTGAGTCATTGCCAAACCTAATAATTTGCTGCATAAACATTAAACCATATAATTGCTCAAGGTGAATGCAAGAATCTATAACAGTAACTGTTGCGGTATCAAGACCAAACCATGCAGTTCTTTTTTCAAAGAAATTGGAACTGTAGGATCAGGCTTTTAATTATTTTTTTATCTTTGAACATAATGTGGGTTAATATGAACTCAAATTTCGGGAAAAAAATCCATCAGTGAAAGACATAATATTTCCATTGAGCAAGCTTGTTTTGGATTACTCACGTGAACTGCTGAATTCACAAACACTGGGCTCAGGATTTTGCAAATTTATAGCTAAACTGCTTCAGCAAAAAAACAATGTCACAATCTGAAGAATCCATTAGCATTTATCACAAATCAGATTAAACCCAACAGAATTTTTCCACATGTAGACTCTGGATCAAACATCCTCCCCACACACAGATAATAGTTATGCCTGGATTCTACATTCTGCTTCCATTTCTAAACATTTTTCCCCTAGAAGAGTTCCTGCCCAGTTTGCAGTTAAAAAACCCCAAACCCTGCCATATATTTTATACCATAAAATATCATTGATCTGTCCCTTCACCACCAGAACTTTCACCAGTTTCTTGTAAACCTAATGTAACATCAGCATTTCTGTCATGGAGATGATATCAAAAAGCTCCATTTGCAGGCTATCCTGTCTTGCCATCTGCCATTGTTATACCCTAATTACTGTATGAATGTATTTTAACACACTGCCATGGGTTTAAGCCCAGCTGGACACCAGGACACATACCTATATGTATATCCTGCTTTTCTGTGACTTCTGTTCCAAGGATTTGGAGAGAAAGGGGGATTGGCAAGGGATTTCAGATGCTCCCACAACATGTGAAAATAAAGTTCAAGTCACAGCATGGTGCAAAGCATTATTGGAAGAGAAAAAGAAAAACTCTATCCTACAATGTGTTGAAAGCTTCCCAAATGGTGAGAGTTATTTCAGAAAGTTTATTTTAGGTAAAAGAAAGCTTTTTCAAGGAAGTGGTAACACAGGATTACACATTACAAAAGGTTGCTTTCCAAAGCAAAGTAGAATTACTTTACTTATACTTCTCTTTTCAATGTATCCTACTTCTCTAGAACAGAGAGAAAATGTCTGGAAAAGACTAGAAAATATCACTTGGTGGACAGCACATATGTATGCATGTGGGTAGATTTATTTTTTAGCAAAACTCCAAGCTAGACACTTGTTCCTTTAAAATATAAAATTATTAAAAGAAAAAACCGTTTCTTCACATTAAGTACTTGAGTAAAAAATATACTGGGTTTCCACAGAACAATAAAGATTCCTCAGAATACTATTTTTTTACACATTTCAAGGAGCCTTGAAAAATTAAAAGTTAGAAATACATTCAACCAATTCTACCCTAAATAAAGTAGCTGCATCCCTAGACCCAAATATGGCCTGTGTTCTTTAGCTTTAATCTGACAGGATCTCAGGAGCCAAACAGTTTCTTCCCCTCCTCTCCTACACTTCTGAATGAATAATTGGGAAATAAATTTGACTGTGATGTTATGAAGAAAAACTTCCAAGACAAATAGACTGATTTTTTACAGTAAGCCTAAAAATAAAATTAAATCTAAGATTTTTTTATTATTATTATTACTCCTAAAAACCTCACAGAGACTATAAAAAACAGAGTTCTAGTAGCTACAATTAAGAACTAAGTCCCTGGAGGGAAAAGGAGTAAGTTTTTACATGTTGAAGTTGTCTCTAGATTCAACCAAAGCAGGTAAAATATTTGATTTCTTTCATGCATTTCTAGTGCAAGTGACCTCTGTATACAGCCAGGCACCTACATCAAGTGTAATGTTAGCCCTGTTAATGCAAACAAGTTCTTTATTGATCTACTGTAGTGAACACTTGAGCCTACACAGTAAAATAACAAGGAGGAAAATCCCTGTACAATTTAAGAAAGGATTTTTTGGTTTGAATTAGTGGTTCTTACAGCTCACTACCATCAAAAGCTACTTCAGTAAATTTCACATGAAAGTGGAAATCTTCAACCATTTTTGCATTTGTCATGATAGTCAAGTGTTTCAAGGTACAAATGATTGAAACAACACAGGAAACAGACCAAAGTTTTATCCTATTAAAGCTATTCAAAGAAGTGATTTCCCCTCTTGCACACAGTGCTATGAATAACGAACAGGCACCATGTGAAAGGTCTAGGTCACATGGGTACCAATAAACCATGGCTTCTTTATGGAACAATAAGAAAATACATACAAAGTTAAAAGGGTAAACTTTACAAGGAAGATCAGTAAATACGAAATCAATTTTGCTCATTTATTCCCCTAATCTTGTCATGCTGTAATCGAGTTTCAAGTTAGATTTTCCCTGCCCCCTCATCTAGAATTTAAGCAAGCAGCATGTTAAATCACTGCAAATGGACTCTGGCTTTCTAGACTCCGAGAGAGTGTGGCTGTTCACTAACGTATATCTAAAAATAGTTTCTTTTTGGGCAAAGCTCCTCTTTGTGCTCCTGAACATTAAATGGTGAGCAGATTTTCGATGGTTGATCCCTGTGAGATGAATTTTACTTCAAATTGTGCCCACATTGCAATTCAATGAGAGAAAGTCAAGTTTTCTTACTTTCATTCTAAACAATGCCATTACCCCACTAATTCATTTAATTGTCTAAAGCATGAAAACCTGTAGGGTTTCACATAAAATATTTTCTTAGCTGTTACTAAGTCAGAAGGACTGAACACTTCAGAAGGCTTCTGCATAAGTCTGAAGGATGAGAAATACTTGCAAGGGTGGTCTTCTGTACTCAAAATCACTGCTATGGTTCCTTCTGCAAAGGTTCCCTCTCACCAACCAGCATTGAGCTTCAGTTACCAGTGCCTGTGTGAACAGAAATAGGCTTCCAAGTTTGTATGGCACTTGAGAACCTTAAAAAAATACCAAAAAACAAAAAAAGGAACAAAGAAACCCCCCATTTTTTTGCAAGCTCATATAGATTAAGATTTTGTGGATAAAATTAAACCTGAACTCCTGGAAGTCCACTATAATTGCTTCTTTTATATCTGGCATTGCACTTCAACTGCTGAATTCCTTAGCTTCCAAGAGCAGACTTATGGAGATGCTGTACTATTTGATTTGGCACTATTCACAAGCCCTGGCAGATGATCAAAAATAGAGGGCACAGAAGAGCAGGAAAAGCCTTAAGAAACTGTCTGGACTGCTGTTGTTACTGCCTCCATAGGCAGAAAACTTGTAAGCACAGAGTAGCTGTATGATTCACTCTTGTTTAATTTTAGACTGCTTTTTTATGTATCTTGACAAAATAAACATCATAAACATTCTTCAACAGATATTGATTCACATCCAGCTTAACTCCCTTCACTTGCCAACAGGTAGAATTTTTTTTTTTCCTCTTTGCAATATTTTGGAATATATGAGTCATATTGTACACCAACTGAAAACTGAAGACAAAACTGTTACAAAAAGCAGCAAGAAGTAAACAGGACAATTTAAAAGGTACTTTAAAAAAAAAATCCCAGATTAAACCATGATTAAAACTGGAAGATCTAAAACATTCTGTGTATAAATACTCAAGGGACATAAAACTGATTTTTGCAACTTCCAGAGGACCCAAGAATAAGCTGGGGAGTCCTGAAAAGCTGCCAAGAAAATTGTGCTCATGTCGACAACCAGGGGGAGTATGGATGCTGAAAAAGCTTCAGCAAGGAATTTCTTCAGCTCTCAGCAGCATTTTGTGAGAGCTCTCTTTCTCATGCAAGTAAATCATGTTACAGTTCTGTAAACTTCTTGCACCTGCAGGTTGTTGTGCACCATTGTTATGGTTCCAACTAGGAAAACATTTAGAGATGGGTGTCTTAGAACTTGGCCAATCACCCTAAGGAGTTGATGGTTGAGAGAACCACTTACATTATGCCATTTAACACACTTTTTGCGAACTAACACATAAAATACTCTAAGAAGTTATTAAATGGCTTCAGCCTCCATTTACCCTGAGCTTGGACTCTGTCGTTTCTCCGTTCAGTGGCGAGAACAATGACAGGGGAGAGGGAGGGGAGGATGTCCAAGTCACCCAGAGGCAGTAGCAGGTTGTCCTAGGATACTTACACATGACTGGAAATTCACAGGAAAGCCTTCCATGTAAACAGGAATCCCCAAATATCAATACAATAATGAAAAAACTTTTACAGGCAGTGCTTAACTCCTCATAAGATTAGGCCGTGTCCAGCGACAGGGCCCAGAGAAGACGTAAGAGTCACTCGCCAAAGTCCCTGTCCCCCCATTTGCTGCCACCAGCAGCAGCAGGTCCTGGAGACAAAGCCCACAGTGCTGGATGTCTGCCCTGCCTGCGCTGCCAGCATGAACCCTCCAAAACCTACATGGGCACAGGATACTGCACTTCTGCTGAGCAGGGTCTGGCTGGAGCAGGGAGGGAAAGAGCAGGCTCACGACTATTAAGGGGAATTAATGCTCTGAGCAGTTTAACTCCTATTCAGATTTTGACTTGGAGAGCTGCCAGGTTTCCAGGGAAGCAAGTCATACAGAGCAGCTGCTGCCCAGTTATGATCTTCGCTCTCCCCAGACTTCCTCCACAAACATAGAGCAGATCCTTGTAGACAAGCTGGGCCCCACAGCCAAGAGAGGGCCAGAGCTCTTTGCTTGCCTACAGCTTTGGCTGTTTGTCCTCCCCAGCTCTGCACTGCAAGTGGAGAAAAGCAGATTGTGCTCTGTGCAGCATGACCATGCTGGATGATGCCTTTAGGAGAATGGGCAGTGGGGATGAAACACAAAATAAACTTTTCCAGTTTGTGCACAGCCCCTTCTGGTTCAACAGTTACGAGAGTCAGATGACTGAACCTACAGCCCAGCCACCAGCAGAGACAAGCTTTGTAAACGGCATCACGCTCGGCTACAAAGCTCAGTATGACGGTTGCGCATAAGAAATTAATCCTCACAGAGGATTACATAAAAGCCATCCCAGAGTCTTCCTCCTTGTTCAAGACTTTGAGATTACTTTCCCTTTCCTCCTCATCTGCCACTCCTGCCTGCACCATTCTTGGGGACAGACATGTCCCTTAGCCAGCATGAATGCAGGAAAAGTGCTTTCTTCTGAACAATGCTTTCATCTCCTTATTCCAAGACTTTTAAAGTCTTTTATGGTCAACCCTGCTCAGATTTGCCGCATTACAAAAAGTGAAACAAAGCTCCCCAAAGCCAGATGTTTTGTTTCGCGTCCCTTTTGAAAGAGAGCCTGAAGGCTCTACTGCTAAATACGCTACTTGCATATGTACCTGTACAAGTGCATTAAACTGAAGGTCTCTGTTTCTAAGTGAAATGTTCAAGTGCTTTACTATACTACTTTGACAGGCATTCTTGTGACAGTTCAACACCAGAAGCATTCCGTACAGACAAATATTTTTTACTGATTTCCTTCAAACTTCCTTGCAGATTGCACTCTCTGATTACTGGGTTGTTGTTCTAAAGCAGAACTACGCAAGTGAGCAGCATCCAGGACTGATGCATGTCTACGCAGTTGTATTAGACAAAAAAAAAATCATCTAGTGGCCAAATTCCAGTTGCAGTTATGGTCCCTTAATGAAATTACATCTTAATGGAACTGACCTAGTTATACATTAAGACTACTGTATCTAAAATATAACATAGATGGAAACATATCCTTTGCCATTTAAGCTGCAATTTGTAATATTGATTTTAACCCCACATGAGACCTTGATCTAACTAAGTGCACTGTGAATCCAAAAATCCTAACCTCCAGACCAAACATTTGTTCTTTATTATTATAAGTGCAAGCAGAGCGCCTCACATTTGGGTGACGGATGTGACCCAAATCTCTCAGTTAACACTCTGGTTCAAAGAGTAATCCTGCTGCATGCAGCTTTTTTTGGCATGAAAGCTACACCAGAATGCTCACCCGCACAAAGTAATGACTCCAAATTCTCAGTGACACCAAGAACCACCAGGGTATTTTCATGCGAAATAGGAAAAAAAAACAAACCCAAAAGTTAGAGTTCTAGTTTGCAAACAGAAAAAGTAATCTTTGATTCCTTTATACCAGAGAAAATTAAGGGAGAAAGAGTGATTTCATCTTCTTTTAGAACAGACAGAACTGTTCAACCTCCCATCACAAGGCCCTCCTGCCCTGATTGAGGCATTCTTAAAGATTTATTCATTGCAACTAGAAGCACAGGAATCCTCCAGAGATTTGTAATACCTGTGTGATGGTTCTCCCTATAGTAAACGATACCTAGACCTTCCACACGTATTTAGGTGCTCATTTCCTACTGGTTTAACTGGGCACCTAAATGCCTTTACACTTATTTCTGCCTCACCACCCCTCTTCCTCCTAGTACATGAAGGTAGTATTACCTCCCTGCTTCAAAAACAGTTGATGAGAATGAACTACTGACATCACTGAGTCACTTCAAATTATATATGGTCACCTAAATAACTTTGAGGACTTGGGACTCAGTCTCGAAGCAGAGGCATAGAGCAGCCCCGTGGAGTGGTGCAGGCTTGCTACCTGCAGCGAATGAGATTTCAAAAAGTAATTTAATCACAACAACAGGATTTGGGAATAAAAGAAAAAAGGAAATTGTGATTCTAAGGCGTAGAGGAGACAGGTTCTCTAATTCTGCTCTGTGCCTTTCAAAGAAGCTCTTCAAGGAATTACTGCACTTCATATGACTGAACTACACCCTCTTTACAAAGTTGACTCCACATCTAAACCACAGAGCAAATCAAATGTAGTGGACCCTTTTAATCCAGGAAAGCCTCTCTACGTGACCAGCAAGACAGACTCTCTTTAAACTGATCTGTTTAGTTTGATAAGCAGTTAGAAATGTTCATCTCTCTTCCCTTCTTGCAGACTGTCTCAGGGAGCAGCACTGTCTCAGGACTCATATTCCAGACATCACTGTACATTAAATCATTAGAAAGTAACAGCACATAGGAAGAGCAACAGGAAGCAGAGGCAAGTATTCTGCAGTACTATAGTTACTATAAACTTCGGTTTTAAATAAGGAAATCCATAGAAAAAATCAACCCAAACAATCTAAAGTATAATCAAGCTCGTATTTACCAGCGTTTCAGGTGATTTACTTGAATGGAACCAGCATGGCCTGCGTGGAACTGGGATTAAGCTTGCCAATACTTCTGATTTGTAAATGAAAATAAAAATATCACAACTGCAGAAAACTTAAGAGCATTATCCAAGTTGTTAACAACTGTAGGGGACATGAAATTAATTCATTCAATGTCCCCAGACTTTTCTGAACAGGAGGAAATTTAACATAAATTTTCAAAATGTCAAACATGAAAGACCACAGTCATGTCTAAGTTAGCATGTGACCTTTGATCAGTCATTTTTCTCTTGGCCCATAATTTCTGGGTTGTGTTTGCTTATACATTACAGTGTTGCATGGACTTGGTTAAATGAGTTCAGTGCTGCAAGGAGCTCAACACTTACTATGGTTGGGTGTTTGATCTCAGGAGATGGGGCTAGAAAAGAAAATAATTTATCTTCACCACTACAAAAGACTGTAAGAGTGAAAAATCCTAAACACTTCAACTATTTCTGCATGCCTCAGTAAGTCTTCAGGGTAAGATTCTGGAACAAAGACTTAACATTATTATTTAGTAAGTGATTTCAAAATGCTCAAGAAAGACAAAGAGAATACTACTAAAGAGAAAAGAGGGGGAGAAAAATTGCTTTCTAATAGGAAAAAAATGTGTGCTCTTCCTACAGTAGTTCTCCCTACTCTGTGACAGTTTATTTTAAGCCTCCATAATGGTTTTATTTTCAAACAGGATAACATGGAAGTTCTTGGAAAGGTACTGCTTCATGACCATTATATAAATTTTTCAATGGTGCAGGTAAGATCAGAGAATTCTGAATTTTGCTAACAGAAAACATAACTTTCTGCCAAGATGACAATCAAGAAGCTTTGAAAAGATCTAAAACTTCATCAATTATATGAGAAATCACAAAAAACCCACCAAACACTTTACCCAGAACTCTGTGAAAGGAAACAGAAAAAAGAATACACCACAGTGTACATCAGCCATCGCAGAAGCATGTATTACATTTTCCCTTCAGATCAGCACCCTGCAAGCCATGAGTGATACATTGGAGTCCTCCTTTTCCTCAAAACTTCTGTATGGAAGAAAAGAGTTGAGAATGCAGCAAAGTAGAAGCATGTGTACTTCGATGTCATCTCATATTCTAAGCAAGCATTGTTTTAAATTATTTTACGAACACAACAGATCAGTTCTTATTACATCTAGTTTTCTGCCCTTAGGCTGAGGGTCCTGTAAGGCACTGACAGGACCTTTTTGGACAGCATCCAACTGTCCCTCTCAAAATTGTGATGTTTACTTAGTGAGAACTAAGTCAATTGTAGTAATGTGCAGCAAACAACTGAGATGCTCTGGTTTGATTTCACAAAGATGGGCTGCAGTGCAAGTCTGAAATAAAGGATAATGCCAAAGGAAAAATTCTTCTCTGTTGTCAAAGTGTTCGGAAAGTGTTAACATGGTTCATTCATTTTCAGCTGCAATACCATGTTGAAAACATACTTTTGCTGGTCTGCAGTTGATTGATGTACATTACTCATATCAGGCTAATGGCACTTTATTTTCCAACAGTAGCAAGTAATGAGTGACCTTGAGTGCATATTGTTTTGCTGAGACGTTTTGTTGCTTCGTGTACTCTGTGAGCACCCCCAAGGAAATGAGGGCCCTGTATTGGTGTTTTTCAGCAAACCTCATTTCTTTCATGGCTTTCTGTAAAAGAATTTGATACAGGGATAGAAGCTAACCTCAGTGAGTAAATGAAATATTGATCCACACTACTCTGGCCTTGCCTTCACCTTGTCCCAGGGCTGTGAGTTACTGACTTTTCCGTTTTGGCTGTAATAGGAATTATTACAACAGGCCTGTGCGAGTAATTACTTGGCATGGCAAAAAGGAGGGTCCATCATATATTTCTGTAGAGACGTTAGTTTCCATCAGGCCAGCAGTCTGCTTTTTTGGCCCTGTCTTTCCTACTCTTGATTCAATTCCTTTAACCATCGTTAATCAAGTTCCTTGTCAGTAGAAGTTTATCAAAAGTATTAAGTGAGCAAGGTTGCATGGCCTCCTTAAAAAAAAAAAAAAAAGAAGTCAAGAAAAAGAAGCACCAATGCAGGGCAGTAAATTTCAAAATATGGAAGGCTGGTTCCATGATATATATGAGTGTCTCTTCAGCTGGAATGAGCAGTTTGTTTTAATGATAGATATTGTAGTTTGAGCCTTGATAGAATCCTTCTCAAGTTTATATGCCACAGACTATCATTTATGAGAGACCATGTGTTTCTAAATGGTGAAGGTCATGGCTGATGGCAAAAGTAAGAGCAGTGGTGATTCATTAAAAATAGTTAATAGGGCCTGCTGTTGACAGGGATAAATAGCAACACCCTGCATTTGCAACCCACAAGCAACTAGTTTAGGCAATGCTTCTTCCATGTTTTCACCACCCCCGGTTGCCAGATGGCTGTGAACATATACAGAGACATCAGCAAGATTGCTTCCACCCTGCTAATAACAGATGCAGGATGGATTTCCAGTGTGAATGACTTCTCTGGATACAGATTTTCCAACCAGCAGCTTTGACAGACTGACTAAACATCCAGCTCACAGTGATTTGTAAGCTAATAATCAAGTTTACGCTGTACACTGAATTCTTAGGGACCAAACACATTTGCTAACTACCCTGGTGGGATCCCATCCTTCGGTTTGAACACCAGCTGATGTCCCAGGTGAGCCCACATGACATCAGTGGAAGGTTTGCTGCATAAAGGACACTAAGATGGGACCTCACAGATTTGGAATGGCTAAAATACTAATGATCTTTATTGTATCCTCAATCAGAAAAACTAAATTCCTTACAGTATTTTTGTGCTATTCAGAAAATGAACTCTCAAAATTCAGTTAGAAAGAAAATATTTTAACTGGTCATTGTGATGCTGTTCCTCTTTTTTGTTTTGACTTTATTTTTAAAATGTAAAAACACAACAATCATCATTAAAACAGAGGTTTACTCCTCTTAGTAAAGTTTATAAATATAATTTGCCAAACAGATTTGGGACTGCACTTTAAAAACAGAGTTTGGTGAATGTTCTCTCATGGACACAACTCTGCACTACCTACCAATGATAGCCTATGGATTGCCTATGGTTTTGCTTGGCTTTGGTTGTTAAACAGAGAGGGAAATTATTAATATATAGTAATTGACTTTAGAGAACAACTAATATATAGTTGTTATTTCCAGACTAAAATACTGGAGAGAGAGGTGGTTCACATTTAATTTCTGATCCTCCTTTTCCAACCTGTTCTGTCCCTCCTGGCATTTCCCTACCTAACATGTTAAAACACATTAAAGTGAGCTATCATCATTTATTTTAGGAGAAAATTTTGTTGATCATTCAGCTCAAGTAATTCCCACCTCAAGTGAGCTTTGTCTCAACTATTTAGAGAGTTTCATCTCTTAGCTGATCTTGAAGCACCATCAAAATGAATACAATTAATGACTTCCCTAGGAGCTGATCATGCTCTTCTTGAGTGGGCACTGGAACAGTGCAAATAACAACAGCAAAGGGGGAAAAAAAAAGAACAAAAAAGAAAAAAAATGAAATCTTCTGGTTAATCAAAAATAGTAACAAAGAGAGGAAATGAAAGTGAATCCATTAAGGCTTGCTTAATTCTGCCATCTCCAGTCCTTTCTTCTTCATATGATGCATATGCTTTGCAGCTGCCTAAGTCAGAGCTGAAATCCTGTAATTACAGAAGCTCCCTGACTTTCTTTCCTCTTCCTTTACTGTGGAAAAAGAAGATTAATTTTTCCTAACTTGATAGCTGAATATGAATGCTTTTTTAGGCAAGCTAGGAAATTGGTCCATGTTGTCTAGCTGATAACCCTTCTTAAAATGTAGTTTTGTCTCAAAAGTTTTCACCTTTTTTAGGCATTGATTAAATGCTACTTCCCTTGGCCAATCATCTGCAGAAACAACACCAGCCTCTAAATTAGAGAGGCAGACAGTGAAAAATATTTGATTACTAAGTAGAAAGGAAAATGAGATCTCTGTTGTGATTATTTTAATGCTTATCTTTCAATACTTCTATAAAAGGATCGGTTACCCTAATATAGTCATCTTGAGAAAGACAGTCTGCAGTGGTTACAAATTGACTTTTTATGGAGAAAATAAGACTGTTCCTAACCTATTGCACTGATATTATATTTTGTTAATATTTTATGAAATAAAAGTCCTCCCATTAAGAGTGGCAAATTGCTTTATAATTATAGCACTTCGCACACTAGAATGACTACTTCATTTTATGGAAAAAAGCTCCAAATACAATTTCATTATCATCCACTGTCTTTTCAACCTTCCAAAGGTTTCAGCAGAAAGCACTGTTATATGCATCTCCAATATTTCCTTTTTCAAATATTAGTTCAATTTAAAGAAAAGAAAATTATGACTCTTGTTCCATTCTGCTCACTGTTAATGAAACAGTTGTGTACAGTGAACACTTGTACCTAGATCTAGACGAGTCAAATGAACAACGTGAACAACTATTAAATATGGACCTTTTAACTTCTACATTCATAGGTTGATTTATATCAGTCTGAGCACTGAGTTAACTGAAGTGGTTTAGAAACAGATTTAGTTAAATCTGTGCAAGTCCCTGGTGCAGTCTCTCTTAAATCAGTTTAAGAGAAACTTAAATCAATTTAGCCTGATGTGGTTTATAGATCTGAATTGGTTTCCAGACCAATTTAGTTAAAATAGGTATACAGGTTGTAATCAGACAGTCTCCCAGTCAATCACTCTGATCTCAATCCCAATCATTACACTTCTGCAGTTCTCAGATGAGAGCCAAAATGCATCTTTCCTCTTTGAAGATTTTGCTAGAACCATTAAAGCCTTCTGCTGGAAAGCATCAACAGCCTGCCATAGGTACAACCTTGTCTCCGGCCTGAACAGCCCAGGGACAGTTTTGGTGCCTAGGCCTGCAAGCTCAAAGGTTATTTGATTTCCACTGGAGTGATTTGCTTGTCTGCTAGAAGATCATCACTGCAGCACTATAAATACTGCAATATCAAACCTATATTGAAAATGAAAACTCAACTGATATGTGTTACTGGGAAATGTTGTCAGTAAAATATGCTGATTCTAGAAGCATTAGTTCTAAAATACTTTAATTTAATCAGACATGATGCAGAAACCACTATCAATCAGAAAAACAAACAAACAAGCAAACAAACAAAGCTCCCCCTCCCTCAACTGTAAGAACCTTTTGGAATGATCTCTAGAGACCATATTGACTCCATACTCACAAACAAAGCAACAGCAACAGTAAAGCAGAAAATCACCCTAAACTCAACCCCAAAGAGATGCTTTGGACATCAATAACCCTGAAGTGTAGATTCACTGAAGATTTCAGCCAATTTAAATGTCAAAGTGGGAACAAACTGATTGTCCTGACACAAGCCCAAGACTTAAGGATCAAGAAACTCCAGTTATTCAGTACTGTGAATTGTTCCCAAACACTGCAGAGTGTATAAACCTCTATATACTAGGTTTGGTTTGCTTTTGGGGTTTTTTTCCCCTCTACACACACAGAATAAATCTTATAATTCTACTCTTTCTTTTTTTGTCTTTTTCCCCCCTCTTTTGATTTGTGCCATGACATCTTGTCCTCCAGTTTCTGGTTTTACAGTTTTAGTTGCTAACCAGTGAGCTTCAGTGCTTGAGGAAGGTACAGGATGCATCTTCTGCATCTGCAGGATAAATGTCATTTCCTCCATATCTGGAGCATTGTCCCTGCACCACATATGTTTAATAAAGTCTGGTATTTACTTGCCAAGAAGATACAAAAATAAGTTGCCTTTAACTCTTCCACTACAATTATGTTTTATGAATTTCAGCCCTTCACAGCTAGTTCACTGCACAGAAATACTTTGTTAATTTAAAAAGGTAAATTCTCCCTGTGGCACAACTTGTATGGTGAGACGCTGAAGAAAACGTTCATTATTTCTGTTAGGAAAATTGGTCTAGCTAATGGATTTTCATTTAAATATAATTCTGAGTTTAAAAAATATTAAAATCAATAGAACTTTAAACACTGAACTAAGGACATTAAAAGTCAGGCACACCTTTTTATTCTCTTCTATCTACCTCTGTAGATAAAATGTAACTTGGTCTTTCTTTCAAAATAAGCAAGCAATATATTGCTCAGTCAGGATTCTATGAGCTTATTCTTCTGTGATAATAATTTTATTATTATATAATCACCCAAAGCCAGAAATAAAAAATACTCTGGGCTGAAATTATTCATGTCCTATTTTTTTACCTAACATAGTTTGGCATGATACTGTTGGGCTCTGTTTTATGGGACCTTACAGTAAAAGTATGAGAGATGTCAAAAGGACAACCAAGACACGGAGCTGGCAGATGAAGCTGAGGCAGCACACAGAGAGGTGTCTGAAACTTGCCTTTGTGAGTTATGAAGGTCTTGCTTATTTTAAATGGTTTGTTACTGTCAGGGACAGATTCCAGTGGGTTTTTGATATTTCCTAGAACCTCAGGATCCCTGCACTCTGAGAGTGGAAAGGAAATCAGTGAAGGAAGATGTCCTTACCCATCTAGACTATTAGAATGTAAGCCAAAGATCAACTACTATTTTGGTGTAAATACACCCCCACACAAGACACTTCCACATCTCGTTCTTTGTTGTATTTATAGACTGTAACATGAATGGCTTCAGACTTCAGATATGGTGTGGAGGAAGAGAAGGATTTGAGCATTCATGGTAATAGCTGAAAAGAGAAAGAGGGAGGAGGGATTTTTTCCAGTCTTGCTCTAGCCTGCAGCCCCCCTTCTTACATGGTATCTGGCTCTGGGAAGACATCACTTGAATGTAAACCCAGACCTTTCCCTCATCCCCAAATTCTATTACATACTACAATTTTTACACATCAGGACCCTTAAATTATTTCTGCACTGGCTCTGTACCAACATAAGCACTGGCAAAAATTCAAAACATTTTTCAGGGAATGATTAATTGTATAAGTGTTCTGAGATGTACAACAAATATTCACTCATTTGAATGACCCTCTCAGGCTCTTGTTAGTTAAGATGACTTTGCAAAAGCTTATAGAACATTTTGACTGATTTCAAACAAAAATTTAGGGTGCATACACTCCAGCCAACAGCCAGAAGCAGGTTAAACAGACAGCTTTATCTTTCCTTTCCTTATATGACTTCAAACTTTCATTTTTCTGTAAACAAAAATATTTTTGCAGGCAGTGATAAGGCCTCATCAGCTTTAACACAGTGTAGTGCAGCAAGTTGTGCAGATGTACGGCTTCTGCTGCTTCCCTGAGACGGGACCAGAGCTCCTGGGTGGAGCAACAAGCACTGCCCCAGTCAGATCCAAAGGTGCCTGCCCTGGCCACCCTGCTTTTGCACTTGCATGGCCTTTTGACAGTAACTTAAGCTGACCCAGGCTTTAATCTGACACTAGGGATTTGGTGGTTCACTCACTAGTACATACTTATCATAAAATGTTTTTATTTCCAGCATTTCTGGGAGGAAGATCATTCTGCTGTGTATACCCTCTATGCTTTCACAATACTTGTGTCTTAGACAAAAACACACCTCGCAAAAATAGTTGAAGCATTAGAGGGAATACTTGAGCTCCTTATCCAAACACAAGCCTTTTTCTAGTTTAGTCTTATTACTTATAGCTTATGCTCCCCAACATTTTAAATGGGAGTTGCTTTGGTACTAGTCAAATAAACCAAAGTATGGATAACTGAAATTGATAGAGACTGCTGTAGTTTTATAAGTGAATTTCCCCGGTACAAATCAACTGATGCCTGTTCCTTTCTGATTTTTTTTGTCTTTTTTTTTCATTCTAATAACATAGTTTTTGCTGCTATAAACAAAAAGGTGATACAAATGCATATTGAAATGCAGCACATTACATTTCCCAGTGCCTCTCAATGGCACAGTATTTCAACAAACTGTCAAAATGGCTAAAAACTGCTACTATTGAGAGTCTCCTGCTTCCAGCAGAACAAAGCATAGGAACAGCTCATCTCACTTAAGTCAAAGGCTTACTTTACCTTTATCTTCTGTGCTGCTTATATCCCACTACAAAAAAACTTATGCACCTCTTTAAAGATTGTTTTGGGAAAACAGATAGATAGATAGATAAATAGATAGATATAGATACTGCCACAATCCACAGTAAATATTTGTACTTTCTGGTAATGAACAGTGCATCAGAGCCTACAGGGTTTTTCTCCCTCTTTTGTTTCCTGTTCTCATTAAAATATTTTTAAATGAAAATGTCATTGGAATGTCACATTATTTCACCCACAGTCAACTCTCAAATGCTCATTACTCTTATTCTTGAGAGAAGTGTTGGTCTAAGAACAAAAAACCTTTTTCCCCTTAGGAGAAGAAGGATAGTATAAAAAAGGAAATATAAACTAACTCATCAGCAAACCCCATTCAATTCAGAATATTGTTTCAAATGTTTTAGTATTAATTTAATACCCTAAAATTGCAACATTTATCTAATTCTAAGCATTATCTTAAATTTTCTTCAGTATACATTTGTATTTGGGAAGCAACCTTTATTTAATACACTGAACAAGACCATGGAATTCTAAAACCAAAGGGTTAGAAAGTAGAGAAAATCTGATTAGAGATAGATGCAGAAAGATGTAGGCCCATAGAATTAAAGTACATGAAATCAAAGGCCTGGAAACAGTGCTCTCAACCCGACCGTTTAATTAATGCTTTTCCAATCATCATTATTCCTAGATGAATCTCCATTGCAATTATTAATCCCTAGATAAATTATTAGCACACACACATATTTATTCATTCTAATCAAGAGAGTCATGCAATTGAGAATTGAAAGCACAAAAGGACAAATACCAGAAGCAGGTTGAAGTTTTGGAACTCCAAGGCTTTGTATCCAAACTTCATCAGGCAGAGAAAACCCAACTAAGCCTTGAAATACGTATGTAACTTCCTTCTTCCACCTGCAAGTAAGGATGCCTAACTGCAAAATTTAAATACAAAATGCTTGAGGTGTTTTTTGGGTGGCCCACTCAGTAAAAAGATTTAATCACAACAATGAGTTGCAGGCTTTGTGTGTCATTTTTCAGACACTGAAAAGACTGGTGGTACTACCAGTGGACAAATTTATTAGAGCAAAAAACTTCCACAATCAGAGACTAAAGTTTTTTCACCTTAGTTCTAAATCACCCCCATTCACAAAGGCTATTGACTTCAGAAAGCACAGCAAATGCAGCTATATCTTTGAGTTCACCCATCAAGACCACAAATGTGGGTCCTGTCTTAACATGCACAGTTTTGGGGGGACAGTCCTCTGTTATATTTTGGTCAGGAGCTCATTTCTGACTCGTGCCTGTTGGGAAAGAAGGGGCAAGAAAATAATCTCTTTACTGACAGTAATATTCCCAGTAAGGAAAACACTCAAATGCTACCTTAAAATTGGCCGGTTATTTAAATTATTGCCTCATGTAAATTTAGATAAAGTCAGATACAGCTTTTGAAGTCTGTAAATTGAACCCTTTATTTTCAGAGGCTTTTGGGTCATGGCATGACCCAAACCAAAATAAAGGTGTAGGTAATTATGAAACAGAAACTTTAAATCAGATTCCATCTTTCTGATCCACAAAGCCCATTTTTTTTCCCTAGTGCTTTCCTTTAAGCCAAGTAATTAGTGCTTTATGAGAGATCCTAATAGTAAAACTGAAGCTCCATCTGTGACTGTTTATACAAATTGTATTCCTCATCATGTATTACTAGTAGTGCAAAAGATGTCTATTACATATTCCCATATTTACTTGGGGTGATGCTTTTAAGAGCTGTATTTTGTTTACAGAAGAAAAAAGTATTGCCAAAATAGTGATTTCAGAAATAGCTGTAAATTGCCACCAAAATTAAAGTAACAAGACCATTTCATTGCAATATATATTAAAAGACTGATTTGTCAGGCTCTTCCTTCAAATCTCCTTAAGACAGGTAAACAATATTTTTGTACTGTGAAGGAGGTAGAGTGCCTACAGAAACAAATACATAAAGGAAGGAAAGCTTTTCTGAAGCTTAATTTTGAAACATTGGGGAAAACCAAAAAGAAACCGTTAGCTGAAATACTGTTGTATTGCAACAAATAAAACATTTTTATAAGCCTTGAATTCAATGGCAAACATGCAAGCCAGGGCAGAAGAGGTGGAGGAAGTTTCCCAAGCCTGAGGCTGTGCTGGCAGGGCTGGTGTGAGCAGTCTTGCCTCCTCTCCACCCCAAAGAGCAGGGGCTTTGTTTTCACCAGTGCCAGTGCTCCCTGGATGAGCAGCACCACAGAAAGTTGAGTGAGAGTGAGGGGATGTGAGTGAGCGACCCAGCCTGGGAGCCACTCGAGCCAGCCCAACTTCCAACAGCAATGAACTGTAAAACTACATCCCTGAGGCTGACAGGTGTTAGTTGCAGAGGGTATAATATAAAGCTTGACTGGTGCTATCCTGTTTCTCAGATTATGTATGCAAGCCAACTTTTGAAAGTTGTCATAGACATATCCAGACAAGTTTCAAACACCTTGATGTTAATACAGAAATAAAGCTCAAGCTCCTTACAACAGAGTTTAGCTGATCATTTGCAGTTTGGATGTAAAGCCAAAGTGCTGTTAATTCACATTATCCTACCTATATCTATAATTAATGCCAGTATGGCAGATATCTTCATACCCCAAGAATTTGTTTGGTATCCACATGAGCATTTCCACAAACATCTTGCTGCCAACCTTGTAGCTTCAGAAGCAAACCAGTCAGCTTCCCACAACAAAAACACACTAACACCAATAAAGCTTTTCATTAGCTACACTTCCTCCTACATAGGGGGGGTATTTTTACTTGGAGCCAGCTTTTTTAGGTACCAAGTAAAAATACCCCTCTATGTAGGAGGAAGTGCAGTTTGGTTTTAAATCCAGAGCATATTTGTCACAGCTAAATAAACACATAGTTTCAAAATAATATCTACCTAGACATATTCTCTAAAGGGTTTTAAATGAGTAAACAGAAATTAGGTTTTAGCATGTAAAAGGCTGCTGTAAGTACTTCCCCATGGCTCCTTCTCCATTTTGGCTCCCACAGGGCCTTTGCCCTTCCCAGAATATTCCTTGTCCAGAAGAAGGCTAATACTTTAACACACCACCACAGAGAAATTACACTATTTTTGACTGAGATCAGACTTGAAGTTCAAATAATTTTTAAAAGACATCTAAAAGAGGCACAGTGTTCCCAAAGCACTGCCTCATCCCTCCCCAGCTGTGCTAAGCCAGTGAGGAGTGACAGGGACATGGGGGTTGCACCCTGGCCCTGGAAAAGGTGAGCTCCCTCCATTTCCACAGAGCCGTAGACAGTTGCTGTGTCCCCCACACAGGCCAAAAGATCTGCTGACTGAGAAACAGAGACGGGGGCAGAGCCAGCCTCACTTTGCAGAGAGCAACAGGGAGGTGGAAGATGCAGCCTTGTTCTTCCTCGTCCAGTTTTGCTGGTCCCTTCACAGGCACCGGGAACCTGTGCCGCTTCCCCACAAGTCACCACAGAGCACAAACTCCATTTCAATTGCTCAGTCATGGGAGAGCCTCTGTTATCACCTGGCTTTTGGTCACTGCAGCATCCCTGGCCTGGGACATGGGTCACTACAGCATCCCTGGCCTGGGACATGGCTTCTTTTCCATGACAGGACCTGATTGCCACGCCCAAAAATGTGCCCGCCCAGGGGGCAGCTGCAGGCTGTGCACAACGAGCAGCTGGGATCAGGGCTATGGGGCATTTTCTCTGGTTTGCCTCATTTCTACAGACCTGGCACACCTCAGCTCACATGAACACTCACCCCAATGGTGGGCATTGCTCAGGGAAGGGAAACTCCGTGGCACCGGCAAGGCTGTGCGGGAACTTCCCTGTGCCCAAGACAAGCACCCCAGGCAGAGACTGCAGCTTTGGAGCTGGGAGAAGTCCCAAAATGTTGCAATACACTCCAACTTTGCCACCTTTTTGATGTGCCTAAACTCAAACATTGAATGGGTCGCATGAATGGTTATTTTTCAGCATCTTACTCCAGACTCTTCTGAAGGCTGCTCATACATCATGCAGAATAAAAGCTAATACAATTCCAGGAGCTGTAGTACATGGCCAAGGTCAGGGACATTTTCTCTGCACTCGCACTTTCTGAACACTTAACAAAAGCTTGCCTTAAACAATAGGTTTGTTATGATAAAGACAAAACAGCCCACAATCCTGAGGAGCAATGGGATTGTATTTATTGTTTTAACCTTTGCAGGCAATGACAGTTAATAATTGAGAAATCCAAGGTAATGCACAATAAGGGGCTAATTTGCATGCTTATTTGTCACTATTTCTCACACGTATCAAGTGCTACTTACAAATGGCCTGCTAAATACCTATTTGTAAATACAGACACAGGATTTGCGTATAGCAGATACCCTGCCTATTCTGACTACAATTTTGGCTACAATCCCAAAGCACTACGAAATAATGAATGTGTGGAAACCAGAATGCAAGTATTTAAATAATTCAGTACAGTATTCAAACCCAAAATTTTGTTTTATTTATTCTGAAAAAATACACCCAACTCAAAGGTCTTTTATTAAAATGAAGTTCTAGGAAGAAAAACCTTGTAATTACAAATCTTCTATTCCCAAATAATGTTATTTTAAAGTAAATATCCACAAATCAAGGTAACTTTATTACTTTTATTACTTTTATATTGATAATGACTATAAGCAACACATTTACAAATGTGACTTGAGAAAAAGTGGAACATAATTAAATGCAATATTAACAAATAAAACCAGCATGGTTTTGGGGCATCTGAATGTTAGCCTTCCTCACAAAATAAATTTAAAAAGAATAAATAATACATACAGTACTCTGCCCCCACTGTAATTTGTCAACTGTTGAGGAAATTGGCATGTCTTTTCTGCTGATTTATTGGTTAATCCCAACAGTCCACTGCAGAAAAGGCCAACAATGAATTACAATGCAAGGAAAAATTAAGCAGCATTTTTAAAAAGTGTTTAACTACACAGCCCTTAAAGCAAATTTCAAAGTTCTTGTATACCTAGCTCAACTATTTTGGGTACTATGGTAGACAATATTTTCTTTCTCTTTTATGTGTTGTATCATCTATAGTAGCTTTGCCACTATTGATTTCAAATATGTTTGAAAAATATACAACCCTTGGGTTCCCAAAATATAAAACATGAAGGAGTGCTGGATCTATTATGTTGATTTCCTAAGTACTGGGATTCTGGGCATTTCTGTGCATCAACTAAACAAAGTATTTAGTTTAAACCAATGATTCATCATGCTTATTGTAATGGGATTTCTTTGAGCATGAGGCAGGTTTTGAAATAAAAATACCCCAACATAGGACTATGCACTTCTAGACGTACCTTATTTTCACCTGCACACCCTCAAATTACTATTCATTTAATGTAAGTTCCTAGAGAAGTGTAACAAAAGTGAGAGGTATAGAGGTTCTTGAACTCTGAAGGGGAATCAAGTAAGGCACCAGGGAAGGCAGGACTCCAGGTCCCCCTTTCCCTGTCACTCCTACACTCACACACAGCCTTCAGGTAGGACTGAGCTGTCAAGTTTGATACTGGGTTTCACACTGTGTTTCTAGCTTCAGCTGATATCTGTAAAATATTAGTAATCAGACTTTGCTTTCTCTTAGGCTTTACCATGCGAGAAGTAGGAAATAAGGAACACCTTCAGCTGAGGTAATAGAAGCCATGCAAATTAAACCCCACTTGCTGCTTTGGGACAGAATTCAAAGCTGTCAATGGGAGTCTTGGAAAAGTACAGCAGGTTTGTAGCAAACACATTTCAAGGGCAAACTTACACTGCATGATACAGAATTGTGCAGAAAAATACCAGCGGGAGCTTACAGTTCATATCTGGTTTATACCCTCAGCTTACACCCTCTTTTTAGATAAGATCTTTGAAGAGAACATTGGGCTCCACTGTGGCTCCAGTTGGGTCCTCTGTATCCTGGTGCTTCTTTTTGAGAGCTGTGCCAGATTCTCAATAACTAGTTTTCAACCTGAGTTTATTCAAAGCAAAATTATGCACATTTGTTCTCCCACCAGATCTGCATTAGCTTAATTATTGTTTTGGGGTACGCAATGAACATGATTGTTTATGGGTTGCATCCCTTAATTTTGGCCCTGAATTATCTCTGTTGTAACTCTGTCCGATGCTCTGTAATTAGGTACTTGACTGCACATTTCACTGGAATTTCTTTAATTTGAAGATCCAGAGCACTTCTCAATTCCATACACTCAATTCCCTAAACTCTTCAGAGCAGTTCATTTCATTGATCCATCCTTAACTGATACATTTCTAAATTCTTCCCTTCTGACATTACTTTGATGTTTATGTACCTTCTTCCATGTAATTTAAACTGAATCACTTGTGATCACTTCTTTCAAAGTTATCATCTCCCCATTCCCTGTAAGTCACTAAATTTAAATCTAAAGTATCATCATGTGGTTGGCTCCACACAGCACATGCAAAAATGGATTTTGCCACCTTAAGAAAAACCATGAAATGCTTTCCAAGACAGAATTCACTGCTTCCGTGTATTTTCAGGCACAAAGCATCACTTTTATTCTGCTACCAAAAGTAAGCAAGCAAATCTTGTCTTTGCCATGACCACCCACTCTTTGAGGAGTGAACTCATCAGGAATTTAGTGAAGAGCAGTAGCCTGCTTAGCAGTGACAGCTGAGCTCCAGGTGACCTTGCCCGGTGTCACTGTCTTGTCATCCCCTTTTGCACTCCCACGCTTTGCTCAGCAGTAGTAAAGAGGAACAAATAGCAGTGAGGAGGCATCACAGGCTGAGTTCCTGGATTACAGAGTGCTGCCCTAAAGCCTGGAGAAAAGCCATCCCTGCATCTTGGTCCAGGCACTGCGAGCAAAAGTGAATAGTGTGTGGCAGAGTAGTTGTGTATGAAACATGCTGGGGCTTTCAGGAGAACACCAGCTCCATTGATTAACCAGCACTTTATCTATATCTAACATTTAGCCAGATGATTCTTTTAATTGGATAATAATGCTATACTGTGTATTCACTTTGGAGAACAGACATGCTTAGTTTAAAAATAACAATAACAAAAATAAACCAACAAAACTCAAACCAAATTCAGACAATAAATTCTGCAGAGTCCACAAATTGGTTTTCTTATTCTTGTTATTATTTCAGTAAATTTCAGAGTATTTGCCTTGCAACCAGTCAGGAGGTTATAACTAAACCAGAGAACCTGGGAAAGAACAAATTTCTAAAAATAACAAGACATTATTTAGAGCAATATTCTAAAATAAAAAATAGCTGTTCAGTTAGCTCTAAAAATTAATACCACTTTTCACCCTTAAACGACAGCCTAATGTGTCTAGAAATATCACAGCAATCAGAATACAAGACTGAAACCCTAAAAAGAAAAGATCTATTAAAAAAAAAAAAAAAAAGAGGGAATATGGAGTTTGGGTTAGGTTTTTTGGTTTGGTTCTTGGAGGGTTGGGTTTCTTCTTTGTCTTTTTTTTTCTTCACAAACTCAGGTGCCTGTTTTGGGTCCCACCTAGCCCAGAACGCTTGACACAAACCAGTCGTACCCACCACTTTCCAAGAAGGGAGAAACAGGCCCTTTTTGGTGTACTAGCAAGGAAAATCTGCTAAGAAGATTCCAGTACTGCTACTCCCAAACTGTATTCCACCAGGATACGTTATATTCACTGACCCATCCTCTGTCATTGTCAGATCACATCTGCCACTCATGTGGTGTCAGTGTGTGCACTTTGCCACAAAACCCTGCAGTCGCAGGACTTCCACTATGTTTGTGATGAAAATGCAGACCTGAAAGAAACATAGAACAGGTGCAGTTGGAGTAATATCTGACTACTGGTAAATGCAGTATTGATTCAAAGTACAGTTGTGCCACTCCAACATTTTTACTCTTACTTGAGATCAGTAGGCAGGCAAAGGACTCTGGTGTATTACAAATTCTAGTGAGAGCAAGAAGATCTCTTGCTTGATTTGCTACAGATACAGTTGGGTTGCAAAAGTAAAACCACAATTTGGTGAGCCCACATGCAAAAACATGCAACAGTCACACCACAGCAGTATTTCTGTGATGTCTTAGAGATTTTTTTAGGTGCTTTAGCAGTTCAGTCATGGGACCAGTACACTGTAATCCCAGCAAAACACACTATGGAAAAATGAGCAGATTTGACATTTTTTTTATAATGCACAAAGCACATTCATCAGTACCAGCAACTCTTGCAATTCTAAAAGCAAACACCTCCTGTACAATTAAAAATTTTTATCTGTTTGAGTCTTCAATACACTCACAAACTGCAAAATTTGGCAAAACATCACTTCAATCCCATATTTTTGCCTGTTGCTGAAAAGGACTGTGATGTAGACAATGCTCTTTAAAAACAAGTATCATACCAACAAAACCCAAGCAAGTACACACATGCAAAATTTAAATTATTATCAAAGTAATTTCCCAGAAGGTTTAATTTGGGCCATCCAAGACTCCATGGCCAAAACTAATAGAAAATTTGTGAGAAATCCATCAAAACAGTCTTGGAGAGGAAAAAAACACATCTGAAGATTAATATTCTTACTTGTCAGTTGTCAGCAGCATTGTCCAGGAGCAGCAGTACAAGGCCAGATTCAATGTATTTCTCTGCGTAGGGAAATCTGAACCTTCATTTCTCACTCCACAAACCAAACTCACACACAGCCTCTGCCTATGTACTCTCAGTTTCTGCTGTTGATGCTCCTTCAGTTAGTACAAAATACACACATGTTTAGTAAGACAAAACCAAACCAAACAAAACCTGCATCATCTAAAAGAAAATGAGTCTATTGCCCAGTCTTGCAGTCAGTTTTCTGGGAGATTCGAGTTCAAATTTACATTGGAAAAGCAGACTCCATTTTGTGCTCATATAAGTTTGAATGCTATGGTTTGTTCAAATTTCCCCTTTCATTGAGATAAGACAATAAATAGTTAAGATTTGCTCCAAATCAAAGTAAGTTTTTCACTAGCATTTTTTCCCCTTGGCAGCTGACCTGAAGACTCCAATAAAAAAGTTATTTTCAGATGCTTAATTGTGATTGCAATCTGGAGCCAACAGGATTATCAAGAAGAAGAGGTACAAGTATGAGATCCACCTGCTGGCTGATATTCTAGAAACTAGAAGGGAACCATTATACCCTACCAACAAATCACATGCCAAGAAATCACACCAGAGCACACAGCATCTGACAGGTTATTACTGGGAAAGGCTATTCTTTGGGACAGGTTATTATTGGGAAGCCTATTGACAGCTTATCAGCAGGCATTACCAATACTGCCTCTGGGGAACGCTGCTGCACTAAGTGAGGAAACCCAGAGACATGACTCTGAAACAAACCAGTGACAGAGCAGATGAGGAATACTGCACACAGCAAGAGCTGGCAGTATGATAACCTCACCAGGGCATGAATCTCACCAGAGGGTGAACTGAAGGGATGCACCGGAGAACTGCATGAAGAGACAAAACAGCACTCTCCAAGAGGTATTTGGCTGCACCAGAACCACCTCATATCAAAACTCCCACTCAGCAATTTTAAAAATGACAGAATTATGACACCAGAGTGGACACTGCAGAGCTTTTGTGTGTGTAACACAATGTGCCAAACCGTGTATTTAACATCCAGTTCCTCTGTCTTGTACACAAGCAGAGTCTCAGCTTTTCAACAGTGATGTCATTTCTGTGCATTATATGCACCATGTAATGTTGTTATTTGATAGAAATGCCATATTTGTGTGATGTTATTAGTTCAGATAACTGCAGATGTATTTGATTTATCCTGTAAGAACAAAAACTATGTAATCTCATTTCCACATTATTTGAACTCCTTAGCTGCTGTTTATTTCTTACATTGAGAATTTTATCATCTTTCCAAACTGGAGATCAACAATCACTGTTCATTGCAATAGGTCATTTCCTTGGTCCTTACTCTGCTGTTCCCAGGGAGTTTATGGGACCTAAAGTTCTGCTATAGCAGCAGCTGGGGGATCCCCAGCCACAGGGACAGTGCTCCGTGGGCCAGGTCAGCCAACCCTGTGCTACAGTTCCAGCTTCTGCAAGAATACTGGTGCTCAACAGCATGGGAAAGGCACTGGAGGCGGAGAGGGGGAGCACAGTAAAGCCAGCACAAACCATGCCATGCAGCTCCCAGATGGGAAACAGTCCCATAGCTGGGAGCTAACTGAGGACAGTCCAGCAGCATTGCTCAAATACTGGGAGACTCCCCAGAGTGGCCACAGGATCAAGGGTTGCAACAAAGGTGTTTTGTAATCACATATAACGCACAGTTGAGGAATAATCCCACAGAATGTATGAAGTACCCAAATTCATTCTGATTTTAATGCTTATTGATTTTACTATACTGCTCTTCCATGTTGTCTAGTAGCACTTTATAAATGTTTTATGTAAAATAAATAATTCAAGAAAGACACTGCTTTCTTCAGTGAAGTTTATGACATCATGAGAGCTATTTTTTGTGACTATGCTGACTGCAATGATAAAAGAAAAAGGAAAACTGGGACCTAGACATTTCAAACGTGACCATTTTCTAAATCACAGCTGCTTTTTGTGTTGCAGCAGCACTATGTTCAGAACTCTATTAGATATATATTATACCTTTAGATATAACATAGTTCTGTCCCTTTCTAGTACCATTTTTAACATTTTTCCTCCCCTCTGACCCCAAAGCCAAGTACTTAAATACAGCAGATTGCAGTTTGTTGCATTTTAATAAAATATTTTCTGTATTTCCCCATCATGTTGTTCCTTTTATTCTACTGTGTTCAGTAGCACTTCCATTATATCAAAGGGGGAACCTGCAAACTGAAAGAAGCACTTTCAACTTAATTGAAAAAAATTGGAATCTGTTTTTTTAACACAACTACTGACATGGCAACAGCCAATCATAATGGTTAAAATCTGGTTGGCAAACTCTTTCTAATAAGACCATACCCGCCCTTATTTACACTCTCCCTGAAACACCTTTCTGTCAATTATTTTGGACCACACTATAAGACTGAAAATTTACCCATACAATATCTGAAACAGTGGTGTCTCAGTGTCAATGTGTTTTACATCAGCACATTAACGTTTACACTCATCACTGAATTAATAGATTATAAACCATGGTTACATGTCTGTATTTCTTACAGCTGTAAACCCAGCTCTTAATCCTTCCGTTTAGGATGATTCCTGACTCTACAGAATCATTGCAGCACATTGAAAATCACATGCAATGAATAAATCCCGCCTGAGGCACACACACACAGAGATAGTGTCGTGCAAATCTTGCTGCAGGTCATCATAAAGTCAGAATGCTTCCCACCTCCCAGGAGTCTGTCCTAGAGGGCAGATGGAGAAAAACAGGGACAGGGACCAGGAGTTCGAAGCATTTTACTTTGTTAATTTTGTCCAGAAGGATTTTCTTATGCATTTTTACAGTGGTCTTTGAATCTATTCAAGACACAGTAGAAACCCAAGGATAACTCCTCTTTCTTGAAATTTAATAAGCCTATGGGCAAAACTCCCCCTCACCTTCAAGAAATCATCACAGCACTTTATAACAGAAGATTGCTGGGCTACAGATAAGCTCAAACTTCACAAACAGCAAGTAAATAAAATGAGAGTTTCTGTTCACTTTTCTGTGAAAATACTGAGCCATTAAATGTCAAATGCCATTCACCATCTTTCACTACCTTACTCACTAGAGCCTACTACTTGCAAGTTTCTTAGCTCTAATTGTGACAGCACTGTTTTAGAATTGTTAAAAGTGCTAAAAGTTCTGGGTGAATGAATAAAACAAGAAAAGAACCCATTGTTTCAGAGAGTAATGAAAATCATTAGCATTCTTTTCACCATTATTGCTTAACAATCCAACAATTTGGTCTTATACATCCATACATTATATTCTTGTCATATTTTTTAAAAGTGACACAGTCTGAGGGCAGCTAAAAACCAAATCCTGTCAAAGACTGAAGCAGGGTTAACATCTGGAAAGCATAATTGATCTTTACTGCAGCTGATAGAGTCGCACACATCAGTGCTGAAACAGACATTTCCAAACCACAGTGCAGTTGGATAAGAATCTTCTCATCTGAGGTACAAGCACAGAGATTACAGCTGGCAGCAGTAGGAAAGAGATCCTTCTGTCAGAGAGCAAAGTGTCCTTCTGAAGGAATGGGAACCCTATGCTAATGCCTGCAGAGATTATAGGACCAGTAGGAATAGTTATGATCATTGTTTAATCTTCTGAATATAATAAGCCTTTCTCTCTTGTAACTTGCTCTTATCCATTCAGAACTTGAACACAATTATCCAATGTGCAGTGGTAGATGATGGACAAATGGTACCAACCCATAATGATGAAGCAGCACAAATCCAGTTCCATTCTGCACGAAGCATACAAAATATACCTCTAGTATTACATCAATGCCACTATTATTTCTTCTGGTAGAATTCAAATGAAAATTTAAAAAACCCCACCACGCATTATTTATCAGCCTTAATTCATGGCCTCCTGGTTGGAGGCTTTACTGAAGATTCATATTTGGGGTGTCTGATCTGCCTCTGGAAAAGATGTGCACTTTTTTTTCCACATTGCCAGTATTTATCACTGCCAGTTATTCCAAGTTGTCATTAACACTTAGAAATCACATAACTGAAGACTAGAAATGTATATAAACCTTACGAAATTGCTGGTGTGAAATGTTTCATCTTCACTGACTCCAAATGCGCATGGCCCATGCAAAAGAGAAATTAAAATGTTGGCATGCAAATGCACAAGGGACTCATAGAGCACAATTTCTGCCTGACTCCTTTGAGGGAAAGTCAGTGCCCACAGGCAGCTCGGGTCACCAGCCCATGCTGCCAGTGAGCCATGGTCCCACAGTGGGCTGTGCCCTGCACATGGCCAGGTGACTGCTGAACATATTCTATAGCAACCTAACCACATTCTCCTGCCTTTTACGCTCAGTCTTGGTCAGTGATCAAGATGTTCAAAAAACAAAACATCAATACCATCACCATGACACCAGGACACGTGGTTACTTATTTCCATGGCTCGGCACAGTGTCTGCAGCAACTGCAAAGCATTCCATGTAGCTTGTAAAGGAAAGTGTTTCATCTAAAACAAAATTGCAATTTTTTTTAAGTTTTTCCAAGTCTAAGATGACCAACTACCTCAAACTGAATCCTGATATTATTTGCTTCCTTGGAAATGGTTGTCCTAAACTTTCCAAGGACCACAAAGGCAGTGCAGGTAGTGGAAAGAATGAATAAACCCCCTGTTGGGTTTTCTTGTTGAATGAGAACTCCCAGCATAAATGTTTTGTGTAGGAATTAATAAAACATATTTTACAAATACAAGTTTTTTTTGCTCAAACCCTACAAAAATTTTATTTTTAAAGACAAAAGTAACATATATGGATTTTTATTTCTGTCAACAGCGGAGTTAAGTCCTACCGAACAAAGGTGTTTGCTATCAGTAATAAAACACAGCACACAAAAGGCATTTACTGAGAGAAGGACACTTTGTGCCAGTCAGAGAGGTGAAGCTCTGAAGGGTTTCTGAGCTAAACAAGTAAGGTACCAAAAGAGTTAAAAAGGTCTTTCGATTAAGTTTTGAATGAACAGGCAGTCTCCACATTTTTCACAGCCACATATACATCACATAGGTTAGAACAGCAGTGCTCTAAAATGGTTCTGTATTGGTGTAATATCTACCAGTCCAGAACAGCCCAGAATTCGGTCCTCTACCTTGTTAACTGTGTGACATAATGATATGTTCAGATTCATTTTACATCTTAAATGGCAACATTTCTACACAACTTGCATTCAGACACAAAATGTTCAGTGAATTCCCAGATCCCATCCTCTTTCTCTGGATAGTGAGGCAGTTTTGACGTGCCCTTGTGCTAACAAAGGGTTAAAACCTTTTCTTATGTTCCTAGTGGGTTGTAAAAGAAACTGCTGAAGCTGATCAATGACCACTGTTAAGACCTGGAAACCAATTATAAACCTGAAATTTGTGATGAACAAAGCTCTGAAACACTAGGATGAAAACTACTGAATTAGTCTAGTTCATTAAAATCATTAATAGTCATGAAATGAAAACCACCAGAGTCCAAAAAGGCTTAATGCCCTATCCATATTAATTAGATGGGAGCAAATCTGAAGTGAAAAGCGGCACATGCTTTGTAGAATTAGCAATTGCTCTCTACAGACTACACAGATCTCTATTAAAATTCAGTTTAATTAAAATTGATCACGTTAAGAAACTGATGTGGTTAATTAACTGAATTCCTGAACTTCTTTTCATACATTTCACAAATGCATTGTACACTGTTTTCCTGGGTGACAGCTTACGTTGCAGTGAAAATCTTGATTTCACAGGTTAATGCTGCATGTTCCATGAGGCCTAAAGTTCCCGTGTCCCTGCCAGGAAACCCTGACAGCACAGGGAAAACGACAGGCTTTAGAAACTTCCAAAATCTACCACCAGAAAGCCTGGCTGGAGTTTTAAACAGTTTCTCTTTTAGATAAGTGTGGAGCTCTGGGCACGTATGAGGAAATATCCCAAGAGCTGTGATCTCATACGGTCTCTCATTAGAACTACACAAAATATCCAGGAAAGCTACCAACAGATCCATACACGCAAGTATTAGCACAGGCTGCTATAAATAGCCAAAGGCTCTGCTCTATGCAGTTAATGAACGTAAACATGCAGACTGCAAGCATTTCAGCTTTTACAACACATTGTTTCCATGTGTCTCACCAGGACCCATGAAGTAATAGGGCTTGGCCGAGGGCTTAAGCCAAGAGCTGCTCAGGAACACAGAGCTGGCTCAAGCTGCAGTGGTTCTGTTCTGCATGGAGACTCCCAGGGCGCCAGCAACCTGGCACCCGGTACCATCCAAGAGGACCACGCTCTAAACAATGAGGTAACCATTTCCAATTAACAGCAGACTTGGCAGTGCTGGGTTAATTATTGGACTCAAGGATCTTAAGGGTCTTTTCCAACCTAAATGATTCTGTGATAAACCACTAGTGCCCTACCAGCTTCAGGAGAAAGACTGAATTGCATTTCATGAAGATTCATTTTTATCATATTGTTTTAAACAATAAGGCACAGTGAATTGTGCCATTCTTTTTTGGTAGGACGACTTTGAAATTTTCTTTTCCGTGTCCTGTTCATGGGCGCGGTTTAGTCTATGGAAGCAGCTTGGTTATGAAGTACTGCTGCAAACAATTCTCATCCTTTCCCAGAATCACAAAATACCAGCAAATGGCCCAGTACCTGCCCCTTACATAATGCTGTGAAAGAGGAGACCAACACAGCTGCTGTTTGAAAGGAAGTGGATGGATGACCATCTCTCTGATACAGCATAGAGGTTCATGCTACAACATCTAGATTAACATCTGAACTGCCAACCAAGTGGCTTCCCAACCTTTCAGGGAGCAGAGTGACACATGGATTCTCAAAGACTGATAAGCAATGGACACAGCCCCGGGGAGACCTCAGAGATAGAACCCAAAATTTTAGAATATGGAAGAGTGTGGCCAGACAGTAACTGAAGGGGTGTGGATCTGAGGTCTGAAAATGGCACAAAGTCTAAATGGAGGCTAAAATAATTGAATTATAATACAATAAATACATTACAAAGAACAGAGTTTTACATATAAATTTTACATGCCTTTGATTTAAATTCAAATCTATATGAATAATGGCACTGAATTAGGTATAACCACATCTCATTCTTCATTACTTCTGACCGCAATGTAAATGCTAAAGTGGTATTTTCTTCTCTGAATTCATTTTGCTAAAATAAAGTGCATCTGACTAGGATATAAGATACATGACTGACTCTTAATTCCCTTGTGGCCAAACCCTTGTTAATGTCTTGGCCTGTTTCAGTAAAATGATCATGGTTCAAGTAATGTAAAACACATGCATTCAATCATTTTCCTTTTCCCTAAAGGCAAATACTTTCTTATCATGGTAAAACAGGAGTCGTGTGCTGATGCATTGGAGAGCCAAAGTTCTTTTAAGCCTCATCAGGAAATTGAACACTTACTGCAACCTATCATTTGGAGCTGCAGAGTGAAACAAAAGCATAATGCAAACAAACACAGGAGGTTCAGTCAGCATTATCTAGTATTGCATAAGCCTAAGCAGCTGCCTTAGAAAATGAGAATACACAAGCAAAGAACCAAAATCAAATAGAAAAATTTAACTTCAGGAAAAAAAAAATCTATTCATATTTAAATCAGGATTTCATAGTTAATAGTTAAAATACAACCAATTGAAAGGAGATGCTCATGATATGCTTGCCTTGGAAGAGGAGTTGTTTCTCCCAAGTAACCACAAAGACAGCAAGGCCTTAACACAGCAGGTGTGCACTCTCTCCTTGTGCAGCATCTTTTTATAATCGTCTTTTTGTAACAAAAAGGGAATATTCATACTTGGAAAAACTGAGTGACGGTACAGCCAGATGAAATATAACAGAATAAAAGAAACTACATGGTAATTAAAGCAGGTTCTTCACTGGTAAAAAAAAAAAAATGTTAGAACATGGCATTGTAGGTTGTCCTACTCAGGTTTCTTACAGACTCCTACACTGGATCTTCAGTTTCTCAGAGGGGATTGAAAATTTCCTGGGCTAGTATGTTGAACCACATCTCTTCCCTGAGCAACAGAAGAGTAAATGGTAATTGTCCCTTTCAAAGTCAAAGTCAGGCGAGCTGACTGGAGTCATGAGAGCTGACAGAAAGGGAACAAGAAACATATGATGATTAAATCCATCCTTTACGGAACAGGGTCCTACCCCAAACCCTGAATGACTTCCTGGGTGCTCACTGCTGGAGGTTCAGTGTTCTCTAGAGCCACTCTAGCCCAAATCTCTCTAATACTTTGCTCCCTGAACCTGCAACTCCACAAGCTCCCAGAACATCATGGCTCCTCAGGCACACAACAGTAACACACTCTTTTTTCCAAAAGGGCAATGAGGAAGCCCTTCCCCACCCATCCATGCATCCGTCCTTTTCCCATCACATCTTTCCTGGGAAAGGTGATCTCCAAAAGAAGATGATCCTGGTACATAAAGGGTCAACTCTCTGCTGCTCTCCTATCAACTTCTTTTTCTTGCTGCTAACATGGAGTAAACACAAGCATTAAATCCATCTCAGCAGTGGATGACACAACCTGTCATTGGTCTAGAATGAAAGATGTCATTAAGTAACAACAGGGAGCAATCTTTCTTGTAATTAAAATAGGATTCAAAAACAGATCATACTTTCCAGTACCTGAGGCCCCGTAAATGAAGGTTTACAGTTTATTCAGCCCTTTTTAGCACTGCCTTAGCCTACAAGTACTTTTCTGGCAGAACAATCATCACAGTACATGAGGAACAGGACTCATGAAACTATTCCATGCCATGAACAGGCACATCACTTTGAGTAAGTCAGAACTCATAATAAGTACTTATGAAGGAAATTACACCCCACAAAACTGAATGATACTTAACACAGAGCACAAATCTTCATCTGTTTTATAACCACATCAAGCTATTACAAATCTATTAAGATAGTGGCTTTCTCCCACTTATATGTGAAAGCAACAAAAAAGAACAGAGAAAACCCTTGATTTGCCACTGTGTAACATCATATGCGGCAGCCCAGCTTAAATAAACTAGAAGGACAAAAAACCCAAACTAAAATCCACATCAATTTCTTTCACAGTTAGAAGTCAGAAACTTCAGAAGTAAAGATGTTTACCAAAAGACTAGTTTAAAATCAACAATAGAAAAGTTTTCTACTCCTTTATATTGTCAACATCAGTTAATTATTTTATATGACTTTTGCATGCCTCATACACAAAGCATGTAAATTCAATAATTCCTCCTCTGGGCTTCCAAATACATCTTGGGCCTATTACCTGCAGCAGTAGGTACAGAATGCAGACTTTGTCTGGGCTCAGGGTAGAAGATGATGTAAATCATTTAAATGAACATGTGGAAAATGGAGGCACTGCCAGAAAATGTTACTGCTGGACTTCATTTCCAAAGTCTGCCTGAGTGCATTAAAGGGAAACTGCAGAGAAATTCTCACAGCTGACTTTGGAAAAAACCCAGGCAATATCAATTCTCTGTAAAGCTGTACTGAAGCTACACTAGGATACAGTTTAGTCCAGTATCTTGTCAACTTACTAGCATGAAAACAATGAATGTATAGAACTTGTGTGTCTCATGTCTTCCTATGCACAGATTTAAAGCTTGCATGGAATAGCAGAGATCGTTTAATTATTTCTTGATGAATTCCTAAGGTTAAGCAACAGCTGCAGTCAAAATGTGGAGCTGACAGGTACTTTTCCCTAGATTCTATTTATTCATTTTATTTCCATAATGATTATATAATTTACATAATTATTATAATTCACATAATGAGTATTTGTATTCATGGGTACCTGAAAGAAATGCTGTGTGAATACACTGAACATTTACTACTTTCTGAAAGTTCAGGCTCATCAGGATATTTCAAGGGAATGTTTATCTTGACTGTATTCTTCTACCTTGATGAAATTCCCATCAGTTTCTGACAGTCTTGTTAGTCTCCTATCTTTTGTCATCTTCCTTAGTGTGACCCTTTATCCTACATAAATTGTCAAAATATAAAACACTTAAAGTGAAGACAACCAAACTAAAATTTCAGGGAAAGGAATTAATAATTGGATATTATATATGAAAGTCTCCCACATTATACAATTGCATTTGAATGAAAAACTTCTGTTCTTCTTGCAGTTTGGGAAGGTAATGTTTTCTGTGGGTATATGAAGTACATAGATGCTTCATGCAAATTATGTACCTTGTCATAAGTAGACTTGTTTTACTTAGCTAAACACACTAAGTTTGTTACTGGTAAAATATATTCATTATTCCTACACTCAGACTAAAACCTTCATGTTGCTGCTGAATTGAAAGAAAAATGTTACAAAAATTACAAGTTAAAGCACCTAAAATGACATGGAGAATGCTGGACAGGAAGGAGGATGTACATAGGAGGAGTCCACCCTCAGTAAGTTCAATTACAGTTTATCATCATACCAGAGCCCCAGTTTCATTCATCTATTCTTCTGCTGTGCATGGAGCAAGGAGCTTTGAAGCAAACTCTTGCACTAATTTTGCATGAAAACACCATCTGGCCCTAAACAACTATCTAGGCTATGGATCTATTAGAGCCTAGATATGGTCAACATGATATTGAAAGGTCAAAGAAGGGTCTAATTATATGCCTTAGTACTTAGAGGCCATGGTCACTGGAGCACGAACATAATCACTCAGGCCAAACAAGACTCATTTATTATTTTAATTATCAGTGAATCAGACATCTCGTGAAGAATTGTCCATGTAAAAGAATTATATGACTGTTGTTCAAAATAGCTGTCTTGTTTGTGTCTAAAATAACCCCTTGAGACACCCTCAATAATTCCCTGCTGATATATTTAGAATCCATCAATCTTTTCAACCACTGCACGTTAACATATTTGGAGTATTGTATAATTGCACACAAAAACCCCACCTTATGTTCCAACAGTATGATTTGTTACAATGGACTTGTCAAAAATCCAGAATTCCAAACCTAAGATATAGCAAACTAGGGCTGACCATACAATTCCATTCAGTGCCTTGTGTGTAATGATGCAACATGTACAAAACAGACTGCAATGATATTTTAACAAGTCTCTTGCCTCGTTCACTTTATATGGTGGAGTCCTTTGAGGGTGGGAAATGAGCTGTAACTAAAGGAACACCCACTCTGGCTGCTGGGGAAACAAACAGTTTTGTTTGAGAGAGACCAGGATGATACAAAATGAAGGACATGTTAATAGATACGCTGATCTGGAAAGTATACAACCTCTTCACCTGCCATGGATGCTACATAACATTATGTAAATCACTTGAATAACTTTTTTTGCCCTCAGATAGAATCACAGTATATGCTGAGTTAGAAAGGAGCCATCAGGATCATCAAGGCCAACTCCTGGCCCTGCACAGGACACTCCAAGAATCCCACCATGTACCTGAGAGTGTTGTCCAAATGCTTCTTGAACTCACACAGGCTTGGTGCTGTGACCACTCACCTGAGGAGCCCATTTCAGCGCTCAATCACCCTCTGGGTGAAAAACCTTTTCCTGATATCCAGCCTAAGCGTCCCAACTCAGCTTCATGCCATTTCCTTGAGTCCTGCCCCTGGCCAAGAGAGTGAAAAGATCAGTACCTGACCCTCCACTGCCCCTCGTGAGGATGTTGAACAACATGATGAGGTCTGACCTCAATCTCCTCTCCTCCAGGCTGAACAGACAAAGTGCCCTCAGCCGCTCCTCACACGGCTTCCCCTCAAGGCCCTTCACCTTCCTCGTGGCCTCCTTTGGATGCTCTCTAATGGCTTCATGTCTTTCTTATATTGTGGCACCCAAAACTGCCCCAGCACTCCAGGTGAGGTCACCCCAGCCCAGAGCAGAGTGGGACAATCCCTCCCTTGCCTGGCTGGTGATGCTGTGCCTGATGACCCACAGGACACCGTTGTCCCTCCTGACTGCCAGGGCACTGCTGACTCATATCCAACTTGCCATGGACCAGGACCCGAAGGTCACTTTCCACAGAGCTGCTCTCCAGCCTCTTGTTCCCCAGTCTACCCACCCAACCAGGGCTGCTCCACCTTAGGTGCAGAATCCAGCACTTGCCCTTGCTAAACTTTGTATAGTTGGTAATTGTCTGTCTCTCTAATTTGTTTGAGGTCTCTCTGCACCTTGACGGAGTCAACGGCTTCTCCCAAACTTAGACTTTCATCCCTCCAAATATTCGCAGCTGATCCGTTGACCCACTGTGGCTCCCTTCTCACACAACCACCCCATCTCCTCCGAGAGGGAAGCATGGCACTAGGAGATGGTGGCTGCTCCATCAGGCCTGACTGGCTCCAGCAGACACCGGCACCCACAGCCTTCAGGCAGGGCCACCGCCAGCGTCACAAAGTGCTGCTGGATGTGCTCCCAGCCACTGTGACTGCTGCTCTGAGCACTGTGCACACACAGAGCCTACTTCCAAAACTGGCCTGCAATAGGAATAAATGCTGAGCACTACAATTTAAGTCTCAGGGAAAAATCTCTTGCACACAGAGGTTATTTGCCCAAGTTTAAAACTATGACGTATACGGCTGTTACTATTCATTTTACCCATTCATAGCTTGATGCAGATTTCTCCCATGGTTTTACATAGCTGGGAAGAAAAGGAACAGATAGTTGTATAGTTAAAGCAGCTGGAGTAAAACACAGAGCTAGAATCAAACACAAAGATACTTATCAAATGGAAAAAGGTAATAAATTGGATCATTTGCTTCCATATTTCCTTTCAATCATTAATCAAAACCATTTCCATTTCTAATTTTACAATTTTTCTTGTCTTTTGACCTTTAATAAAATGTTTCAATTGATCAGGGTAATAAAAATGTGAATTATATGAGCTGGCACAGACAAAGAAAGACTGTTGAATAATCCGTGTTCCAGATATAAAAAGGAAAATGCCTGTGATAAAGTATGGGCTAAAAGTAACTTTAAAAAAATCCCAAGTATTATATTTTTAACTTAAGAATTCAATAAAGTACAACCTTTAAAAAAAATTCCAAACATGAACAACCAAAACAAAGGGTTTGTGGGACTGCAGCTGTCATTGGGTTGACACACCGAATCTATTTGCTCATTAATAAAAAAAAATTTTTAGCCCAAATAAGAATGTATTTTCCTTGGCTCTTGAAGTTTATTTCAATTATATCCCAAACACTAAATTGCTTAAATTGTTTCATAGCAAAAACACTTAAAAGTTGTTTTTTGGATTTTCTAAACACCAGTGCAGTACTGTCAGCAAGAATGTAATCAAAGCAAAAAGCCTGCTGAGCCTGCCAACCAGTAATATTATTTGTTTCAATAGCTTTCCTTTGAATAGAAGTATTGATTTTCTACATCAGAACTCTTCTACAAAGAGCATTAAAAGAGAAATTAGACTTCCTATTTTTTCTCCATCTTATTAAGGACCATTGTTGAAGACTAGCAATAGAGTCACCAGGGATTTAAAAGTTTGAGCTAAATAGATCAGCCATTTAGGAATTCTAGGAAATTTTCATCTTTTGTAAGAATTCCTGCTATGGGGCAATGCCAATCCTGCCAGAACAGACAGGGTTTTTTTCCCTTGGATAGAGGCAATTAGCTAAATTGCATTATTCCATGACCATCTGGCCTCAGCTACATGTGTTCCTCAAATAAAGTTCAGGTAAAGTGAAGGGATCGTGAAAGGAGGTAAGAACAGAATCATAGAATGAAGAGTACCAGTGGACTGGTGGAAGAAAGAGGCTGAAATCTGGGAAAAGAGATCAGGGTCAGAGGTGTTTGGGAGGAGGCAACAAAGGGAATTATGGCTACCAGGAAACAAAATTTAAACAAATTCTGCACTTGAGAAGACTTCTTAGTTCAGAAAAATATCTACATGCCAGGAGAAATCCCTAATGACAGGTGGTTCAACAGGTTACTCCTTCAGCAACATCCCCAGCCTGCCACACCTACCTAAAGTCACAACAGTCTAGGAGGACTTTCAGGCCTTGGGTAGCAACACCCTTTAGTAAGGCTCTTTCAAGTAATAGCAGCATTTTTTGACTTCCACAATTTAATATCTATTCTTAAAAAAAGGCCAATGAACTAGCGAGCTACTGCTGAGTCAGATTTAGTGGGATTAGTCATGTACATTGAAGAACAAAGACTGGCCTCACTTCTAAATTTCCACTTAAAAAGTATCAACATTTATTAACATATTCACTATCATTAGCTGAAGATCAATTTTCAGCAGTTACATTTCCATCATACTACAATAAATTTGGTGCAGTTACTTTCACATCAGCATATTTAAATTGGAGTTAACATAGCTACAAAGCAAAGATTTGCCCCCACTATCGTTACAGTATTGTTGCCAATGTTTGGTTGAACAAGGGTGACCCTGGAGTATCCCTAATGACAATTACTGCAACAGGATCACTAAAGAGACATGAGCAACATATTGCCTTTGCCCTCTGACTACACACTTGGGATTAGAGATGTCCAATAAAAGACACAGGGCTCTATAAAGAACAGGCAATGACATTTAACTTCTAGGCTTCTGATCCCAAAGAGGGAATTCAGATTTCAGAGTCTGATGTCTGCAGTGCATGGAGGAACTTGACATTTCAGAATGGGATTCAAAACAACTAATGCACTTAAGTCCAGAGAAAAATCTGAGCACACAGAGCATCTTAAACGCTGGAAAGGAAACAATTACTCAGAGTTGCAGACAAGTTCTAGCACACAGAGTACTGGACCTTCTTCTTCAGGCAGACTTATGTGGTCTGACAGAGGGTTTCCTAAATATGACTGATATGGTGGTGATTACACTGTTCACCTTCATACACTATCACATACCCTTGCTTAGGGTGTAAGAGGCCACATTCAATGCCATCCTTACCTAACAAGGTTCAAGTCCATATTTTCCAGCTCCAAGGAAAGCCTTTCCCCCAGGCTATGTATCAAATGATACAGCAGTTCCTGTGATTCTTCCTGCTAACCCTGTCCTGTTATGCAGAAAGAAATACTGACCTGAGGGGGGGGGGAAAAACCCAACCCCAAACATGAGAAAGAATCATAGCTGGTTTTAATGACTTTTTAAGAATACTTTGCCTCTAGGTTCCCAGATGTTGATCTCAGCTCCTGAGGCTGTTGTGGAATAGCTTCTACCCAGCCGCAGTTATCTGTACATGCACAGATGTCCCAAAACCAGAGAACTGAGGCTCCTTTTTAACGCTGCATGACACACACACTACTCCATCACCTCAATCCTTCAGCTGTTCCACCAGCTGCACTGTAACATCACTCATGCCCAGCAAATTTCTGGCTTTCCTTTATAATTCCCCCCATTTTTCTATATTCTAATCCATTCTTTCAAGTACTAACATATTTGAAGTTATCAGTTTGAAGTTTGAAGCTCGTAGGGCACTTTCTCCCCACAGGAAAAGCTCCCACATTTGTGCTTGAGAAGCAAACAAGTGATTAGAAGAGTCCAATACAATACTGGGAGTAGAAGTCTCCAAAAAAAAAATGGGGTGGAGGGGAATCCAGTTAAAGAACAACTAAGGAGAAAACCTCATCCCCGGCTTAAACAAAATCTAAGAGGAAGCTGTGATTACTACAGTGTGTCGGAGTATCAGTACCAGTTCTGTACTAAAAAAAGAATATTCAAACAAAAAGCATATTAACTCAAAGTGCACATTTTTATTTAATTAGAGGTAAAACAGAAAGACCAGTAATAGGTCAATAATAATGACTTATTACTTCCTTTATGTGGCACATTTACAATAAATGGTAATTTACCATTAGAGAGACTTATTAATTTTTTTTCTGCTAAAGAAATTAACATTAGTCATGTGGAGAAAGAGAACACTCTCCATTTCCAGCTCAAGGATTTGCATTCAACAAGGCAGTCAGAGGATATTACAGACCCCATTCCCCCTTTAGCAATGCAGGAAGAATTAAAGCATAACCATGTATGACATCATTCCAGCTGTACGCTGATGGGCTACAGATCGTTTCATCCATGCTATTTGAAAAACATTCCACTTTCCAGTCATTAGACTTGCTAAATGGATTCACCTGCCTTACCCTTGGAATCATTAAAAAAAGAAAAAAATCTTTGGTACACAGAACCATACTTTAGTTTTATTCTTATGGCTGATGTACTATTACTTTTAAGTCCTAAAACTAAATTAAAATTATTTTTTCACTTTCTCCATTGGAAAAAAAATTGACATCTATGTTCCCTGCTTTTATTCTTGCTCTAGGCTTATGTCAAAGTTTGTGATTAACTATCTTAGCAAACAAATATAACATGACTTTCTAGACAAAACTTGTCATTACCAGGGCTGCACTTGGCCTTAGTATTTTTAAGTAACTGCCTGTTAGACTGTTCCAAGGAAAATAGGATCAGTTTACTCGTCTGAAGTCTACTTCTGTTAACTTCCTTAATTATTTGACATGAAGATAGAGAGCTGCTATTTAACACTTCTTCCAGTCAGAGGAAAATATCACACCATTTGTGCACTCATTATGGCTCTTAACTTCAGACTCATTTGAAAGCTTCAACTCTACAGGTGGGATTTTCAAAGCTGCCTCTAAGTCATTAATTTCTAATTGGACACCACAACTCTCTAGGCAAGCTTTAAAAATCTCATCCTAAATAATCAATATTCTACTCCTTAATAACCTGATCTGCAAAAGACTTGACAGGACAAAATATTTAGCTACTGAAGGGAGAGTGCTGTGATCATGGCAGGAAAAATAACAGATAGTATATCCTCATCTTAATGGTAGGATTATTTCCTACTCTCCATAAGGTGTGAAAGGGATCAGACTGACAAAGGATGGAGGAGGAGAGGGAAACCTCAGGAAAAAACCAAATGAATCTGGAATCAAAGCTTCATACATAGCAGGAAAACTGAACAGATTCAACAGTGCTGTGCACTGCTTGGGTGTATATTCAGAATAAGTCTAAAACAATATGATCCAGATGGCAAAAAAAGCACAACAACATTAAAGAGGATAATAAAATGCTATATAATGCCACAAAGCAAGGCATTTGATAAAAATAAAACCAAATAAGTAAGGTATCATTACAAATCTAACCCCACATTTTTGAAATGCATAAGATGGGGATTTAAAACACCAAAATAAATATCAGATCTTAACTGGGTTATCTAATAGTTAAATATGAAATAAGAAGATTACATTCAGGATATACATCAGCCTGAGTGACCTAATGAAAATGAGAGAACTAATTATATTAAATCTGAGACAACAGCAGGAAAAAAAGTCAGAGAAACATTTGGGAATATCTCACCAATTCAAGACTGTAAATAATTTGAAACATATTCTCCAAATACATCGAAAAGGGGGAGAAGGTAATCTAATATAGACTATCCCTAGTCTAATTAGCAGGCATTTGAACAACTGCATTTTCTCAGAGGGAAAGAAAATAACCCTCCCAAAACCCACACATTTAAAATTTTAATTATTATTTTCTCTGAGTTTTCTACATTCTACAATGGTTACAGAACTGGGTAATAATTAGTTTGTGGAGTCCTTCCAAAATAAAATACCTTTAGTCACCTTGCAGCAGAAAAAGGATTCCATCTGGTTTAACAAACTGTATTTAAAAACACCCCAAATCTTTGCATTTTGACATCCAGGTAATTCAGTGTAATCAGCATACAGCTTTTTCCCTTAATGGTTCAGCCTATTTGTACTACCTGACACTCTGAGCCCTGACACAGCTTAGAGCACTGTCGTTCACATCATGAAAGACTTGATCCTTACAGCACTGATTACACCCTGGCATTTGCAGGCTGGATAGCATCCTCATTTCTGTTCCACTGGGCAGTGGAGCACGATGAGCCGCGGCAATGAGAATTGCCACAGAATCTGGCAATGAGCACGGCCACAAAACCCGGCTGAGAACGCCATCCAAAGAGCTGCATGTGGCAAATACAGGGGCTGCAAGTACATCACAATCACTTCAAGCTGAAGGATACTCAGTGCAGTAGCCACAATTCTTCTCTTTTCACACATGTGACTGCCAGATTATTCGACATGACAAAACAAAATGCTTCCTCCCAATAGCTCATAATAAGCATCAGTGCAGGTTATACAAAAATTTAATCAAGAGATGTACTTACTTCTTTAATAGTTTCCAGATTCAAATTTTCTAAAAACCTCCTTTGCCTCTGCCTTGATTTTTGCACAAGTTACCTGATGACATGGATTATGCATGTAAAACTACAATAATAATTGCATATCTTCAGCTATTTTTTTTAAATCAGCCTCTTTTTTTTTGGCATTAGGTGCATGAAAAACAATCAAGATTTTAGTACAGTATCTGTAAAGGAAATTCAAGTTTCCTTACTTTGATAATTTCACAGCTGACTCTTCATATAATCTTGTCAGGTACCTATCTTACATTTAGTTTGACTTGAATTGGTAACCTGAAATATTTAAAAATATTCTGTTACTAATGCTGCTCTGTAAATCAGCAGATGATGTCTGGAGAGATGCAGAGTTATGAATTTCAGACATTTCAAAATATTTTAAATAGATCTTTTTATTTTGAGCATAACTAGGAAATGCACTTCTAACTGTTATGTTTTATATAATCACTGTGTATGTAAAATTCAAGGAAAAATAAAAGAAATTTTGCATAATGAAGAAGCTCATCTTTTGAGTGCAGAGGCAGTGTGGACTGAGCACGTTGAGTCCCTGAATAAGGTCAGCATCGGGATTTTAATGTGCCCAATTCTCTTTGTGACTTTGTCCAAAGTCCTAGCTCAGACTCAATTAATTCTGCATTCTCCAGATTTCTAGCTGTGGCAATGCAGTAATGGTGAGACTGATGATATTGGGACATTCTTTGAATTTCTCCCACTCACAAAATACCTTAATGAAGCTTTTCTTTCTAGTATATCAATAGCTAGTGACTTTGCTGCCTTTCTCTAAAGAGGTATTGCAGCTATAATGCAAATAAAACTCTAGCGCTGCATCAAAGACCAGCAATTGTTTTTTAATAATCCCTAGTGATACCAGGATATCAAAATACTGGAAATCAATTTTGCAGACTAGTTACAAATATAGTTGGAATCCCAAATTTCATTTGAAGGAACTAACACACTGGGGCTTTCAAAAGGTGAGCAACACTGGATACCATCTGACCAGTAATTTCTCTTTCCTATTTTGATACTACAGTTTGGAGTTGTACTCAAAAGGGCTCTGCAGTGATCCTGAGCTCACCATACATCCAGGAGTGAGTGATCCACCTGACAATTAACCTGTGCAGCCTGGGGCTTGTGCCATGCTGCCTGCACAGCCTGCCCTTCAGGCCTCTGTGTGGTGTCCTGGGTGTATCTTTTGGCCACAGGACAAATTTTGGGTAAACTTAGCCCTAATTGGAACAGAGGAGCATGTGGGCAGCTCCCACTTGGTTCCAGTGATTATGTCACTTGTCTGACCTTGCCTTCATCTAACAAGTGCAGCAACAAGTTCTCATGTGAACACCCTTTCTGTCTGACAGCAGGAAGGATGAATAGAGTTGTTTTCTTCTTAGAAAGTGCTAGAATAGCCTGACTGACCAAAATGGGGTGGTGCTTTCCACAGACAGGCCTGCACGGTGTGCAACTGTATTTTAGGTCAATTCACTGCAGTGTGAAATACTGTACTACGTGGGAAGCAGCCACACTTAGCTCATCCATAAACTGAGCAGCCACACAGACTAGACTGCAACTACAAAATGAAGTTGATCATGGCCAATTGCAAATTAAGGATTCCCACTGTGTACACACACTTGTACCAGTGCCGATACACACAAGGCACTGTGCATCCTGGCACTCCCAGGTTGCACAGGGAATGGTTTTACCCAGTTAATGATAAAACATGCTATGCTAGAGCTAACTTTAACCCCCCGCTTCATTCCTTATATGAAACGGGTGTAGCCACTGGAGCGACAGTGCCACCTTCCCTACATAGGACAGTAGCAATGCTTCACAACTGCATGTGCTGCATTTTGGATTAAGAAATCCTTCGTGTCTTCCACATCATCCTTAGTGGCTGCGACACAAGAGGAAGGAAAGAAGAGACTCCATGTTGTGCATTGGTGACAACACAGGCAAAGCCTTGACACCTTTTCTGCTGCCACTGATGTTGACACACAAAGGTACAAAGATCCCGAAGAACAGAGTCCCCAGAAGAGCAGTATCTGCCTCTTTGTCCCAGTCATTTCCTCGCACATTGTGCTGAATCACCCCAAGCAGTTCCTCTGTGAATATGTACAATTTTCCACAGAGATAAATAGGCAATTGAAATGTAAAAGCCCATGACCGTTCACTTTCTATATACAAAATGCTGTAATCTTGTAATCAATATGCTATTTAACACAAAGCCAGTGCAGCCCCTGGGGGAGGGGAGCTGTGCTGGGAATATTTAGTTTGGGTGATAAGGTTTGATGCTGTCTTTCTGCTTCATGGAAATAAACAGGACCCAAACTACAGCTCAACAATGCTATCTGATGGCCACAGTCCCTCAGATTCATCAAAAACAAGGACAGAAAAGAACAGTAAGGCAGCCCTTGAAAACAGAGCATACCTGTTGGTTCAGGCATCCACATCATAGGGTTGAGAGGGAATTCACTGCCATTTACCACAGCACTGACAAGGGTTTTTGAAAACTCATGGCCAGCTGGGAGAGGCTGAGAAACTAAAAAAAACCCAAAACCAAACACATACAGAATTGTTTGGCAGAACTAGAAACACTGGCATGCTTCTAATAATTTCTATTATGAAAGTGTTGTTATGTAGGAGCAATATTCAAAGACTCTCACACTTTAAGAGAACTCAGAGAAGAAGCAGGACAGCATCTACTGAATAACACCAGGTTACAGACACTATTTCAAATCGAATGAAATTACTAATCCATTCTTTTAATCTGGTAATGTTCTACTAGCAAATACAACTTTTTTATTTTTTAACAAAGGCATCTGATAGTACCATTTCTTTGGATTTAACTAGACAATAAGGAATTAAAAGCCAGCTAGATAAAACTAGAAACAGTCAAAGTAATTTGAAATCATTAAACAATTTCTAGATGTGTATTTAAATAAGCTGCTGCCTTGTCCTTTCTGACCACTGGTGGAGACAAAACAGTGAATTACACAGATAAGAGCTGCATAATAACTGACTAGAAGCAGGGTATTAAATACAGAAATTGTCTCATGTGGAATAGGAGGGTTCTTGTACTGGTTTTAGTTTACATTTTCTTTTGTACTTAGGAAAAGAGTGTGATAATTACAGCTGATAGCAATTAGAGATAAATGGCAAAAATGCATGAGATTACAAAATTTGAACGAACTACGTAAATTAGAAATACATGCAATGTGTCAAATATAAATCAAAGCACGTAGAGAAGTAAAAAATCAACACAAAGCAAGCTGTCAAAAAAGAGCATTTCCCTGTGAGATGTTCCAAATCCTATTAAGCAAAGTTCAACTTTCTCGATATTTGCCACCTTACCCTCTGCTGAAAGCTGCAGAGGCACATCCAGGTGATGTGTCCATTCTTCAGTTTCCAGTTCAGAGACAGGCACATTATAATGTAAACCACTATTGATTTCAGTTCACTTTAATACCCTGGACTGTGAACTGTGGTGGTGGTGGACTCCAATTTATAATCCCTGTCAGATTTAGCTCCCACAGCTAAATCCACAGTGGTTGTGAATAAGAGAACTTAGAAATAATTTCAAAGTGAAATATGATCCAAACAGGCGAGTACAGTTTGAGGATATATACACTGAATCAGAAGGTAAATTATCAACTAGCTCTTCTCCTAAGAGGGACAGTTTAATTGAATGGATACCATGAACCAGGAGCTCAGACACACCCTGTTAGGAAACCACTGCCTGTGTGGCAGAGGCAAAGAGAAGTCGTGGCAGAGCTCCTCCCATGTTCTGTACAGTCTGCAGTGCAACAAAGCAGCCCTTCAGGGAACTAATTCCCCCATGTGTCTTCCCTCACCCTAAAAAGTATCTCCCCAAATGAAGTGAGCCCAACCACTTCATCAACCCAGTCCTCAAAACAGCCTACCACAGATGTGCTGCACTCTCTGCGTGGGCAAGATTACCACCAGTAGTGCTGCTCAAAGGTCTGTGACACGCAAGCATTGCACACACAGGCTGTGGGTTCCTTGACATTTTGCTTTTTTTGTGCTTTTCCTTCCCAAGCCTACATCTCTTCAGACCACAACCTTCTATAGACACCCACCCTCCAAACCATAGTTCCTTGAATAAAGCCAAGGATTTAAATCTGTAGAAGGCTTCTTAGGGTAAAAATAATAATGTCACGTGTGTATTCTGTCTCTGCACTGATAAAACTCCACAGTCACAATATCTAGCCCAGTGGTAGCTATTTATCTATTGATACATTCAATACGAGATTAACTCTGCCTCGAGTCACTAGAAAAATAACTAGGAGTCAAGAAAAAAGAATAAGAACATCAGATTAACTATAAAAAAAGTTCCTTCTATACATGAAATAAAGGTGTCACATCTTCAATTTTTAAAATTTCTAAAGGATTGGGAAGTCGTGTCTAACACACGGTCCCTAAGTAAAGTTCTGCTAGACAAGAAAAGTTGATGATTTAGTAGTAAATTGATGATTTTCCATCTACATGTCTTATTATTACCCAAACCAGTGACAGCAGCCAGCCTCTGCTGCCTATTGGAACCCAGAAATACTTCTCCAGCATTACGTGACTAACCAGAAACAGACTAAATCTCATCCCCATACCTAGACTACTTCTGTAATTTAAGAAAACAAATCAAAACCAAAACAATGTGATTCAATCAAAATGAGATAGTAGACAACCAGGACCCCATTTTTGTCTGCATTTACTTTTGCAACATTTTACAGTCTGCACCTTGGCAGGCAAGTTCTGTTGTCATATACACAGAAATACTTGTAAGAAATAAGTATGTCCAAGCACTTTCTGCAGGTCATTATAATGTGTACAAGTTTTGAGAATGCAAGCTGTAGTTCACATATACATAGAGGAATCCCAGGGACCCGCCCAATTCATAGCCCTGGGGAACCTGGCAGTTCACAGGGGCAATATCAGAAGACAAGATATTTACAGTGACAAGCTGGCACCACTGAGGCAAATACTAATGAAGCAATGTCAGAACGGAGCCCACAGGGCTCAGGAGCTTCTACAGGTATTTTAAGAGAAACTTATGATCTCTGGTATCAAAAGCCACAGGAAGATCAGTAAGAATTAAAATTGACAATGTGTCAGAATCCACCTACTATGAAACAGAAGGTCACTACAAATCCTCATTAAAGCTGTCTCTCTCCTTTGGCCTGACTGAAATTTTTCAAACAGTTTATTATTACCATGAAGGTAAGGGCTGCAGTTGCCCTGCCACAACCTTTTTCCAGGACCTTTGCTAGAAAGGTAGATATGAAACAAGGTAGAAAACTGAGAAATTGCCTGAGGACAGCAAAAGGCTGCTTAATCAACTGCTCCAATCTCCAGCAAAGAAGAAATTCTTCAAGATGCCAAAGAGGTGTTAATGATAGATATTATAAAAGGGAGCTGCGACAGTATATCTTCCAAGGACTGCTACAAAAGCCTTGCTGGCAAAAGATCAAGAAAACAGCTTGCAAGTGTGAGACCATATCTATAATAAAAGTACAATGTGACAGGTTTAAAATCCATAAACTATGCTGAAGTACATAGTTCAGAATCACAATGACCCAGCTGGAACTGAAGTTATTGAAAGCCTTGGCATTTAACCACCACAGAAAAAGAAAAGACTCCAAAGCCTTCTCTCATCTCCTCACATCTCTCCACTAGACCTTATGCCAGGAAGTGCAGCAGCCCAGATTGCTTCTATGTAACCAGCTTGGAAAACCACCAAGCTTGGAAAGCTTGAGCAGATGTTAATCATGAAGAATGCTCAACCACAGCAGTAACACAAAATAAAACCACCAGGCCCACCACAGGTCCTTGAAACAATGGGACAAGCTGAGCAGCTGAGCATGTAGATGGCAATGATGGTCTCACACAAGCTTCCCTGGCCTCTGAGGCAGTGCCTTAGCAGGCAGTGTGGCCATGAATTCACAGAAGGATGGCGAGGTCCTCCCAGCTCAGTTCCTCTGACTCTACACTTACAGTGCTTTGGTTCCTTTTGCTCACCACATTCATTGCAGTTCTCCCTGTCACATGCACATCTACTCAAAAAAGGAGTCATCTTTCTAGGTCAGAAACCAGAAAGAAAATCTGGAAACATCAGTTGGTTGCTCCTTCAGGACCAGCAAAGTATCACTGTACCCCTGAACCCCAACCAAACCACAAAATCTCCCAACAATCCCAGCCTCTCCTCCCAAACCCAAAGGATGATAAAGGAGCAGCATTTCAGTACTACCCGAAGTCTGAGAAGGATCAGCATTTGTTCATGTCTTTGGCAATCTCACTTCTTTTGTGCTCAACAAGCACTTCAATTGAGCAAAGTTTAACTAACTTTAATCCTGCTAAACATTTTCTTTCAGCAACAGCACCATTATAAACATCTGGAATAACCCAAAGGGACTGTATGTAAACATAACCCTGCAGGGAAGCTATTGGGAAAGGAGCACATGGTCACACTCAAGTCCTGAGATATGAGCTGGTGAGAGTGCTCTGAACTCTTGAAAGGAGAAACACTGGTGGCTGGAAGAGGTGGTGTGACAATGGATGTCATTGAAGGAACAAGCAGATGTCCGAAGGGTTGGAGTGTAGGGAAGGAGATGCATTAGTATTGTGTAGTGACGAAGTTCAGCAATCATGGAATTCACAAAGAGAATGAGGTTCAGGTCTCTTGTGAGATTATTAGTGAATGGACAACAAGGGAACCAACAGTAGAACAGGTCATCAGTGATCCATGACAAGGAAATACTGAAAAGCAAATAAATTAAAAAACCAGCCTACATCTCAGTTCTTGGTTATACCCAGTATTAAAAGAAATAGATAAATTCTGGGTTAAATCTGTGACCTAACACACCATCCTCTTTACAAGAGCAACTGGTGCCAAAACTTTTGACAGCATCTAAAAAAAATCCCATAACAAAAAATTGTGATTTCTGAAAACACTTGTTTTTTGTCTTCTGCTCATGCCCTTCTGCAACTCTATATGCTCTTCCAACACCTCTGTCCTCACCCCAGCCAATGGCATTACTTATACTTCCACTTCTTTCTCCCTCTCCTGAAACCTTCACCAGGCTCTGATTTACCTTCATAGCAATGAGAAGAAGCAGCTGTTTGACTGTTACATTAAAAAGTATCATTCTCTGGAAAAATTAAAACATCCTGCATCTACCTCACTTATATCAACACCATAACCATCTCAGCTAAAGGAAGAGAGGATAAAAAGTATCAGTTTATGTCACTGTAAAGAAGTAGTGAGGTCAGACCTGCATATTTTATACCAATTTGTCTTTGTTTTATACACATGTAAGGAAATAAGGACTTAATTATTTTTTCCAAAACAAAACAAAGATCAGTACAATTCCTTACAATATCTCCTGTTTGTCCTCCAATAGCTGTTTATTTGTTTCATATTTACTATAAACAATGATCAGGGTTCTCCTCTTGAGCTCCATCTCTATGTTGTTGCTGAACTACTTGGATGTCACAAAACTGTTTTCACATTTGGGCTCCTGCAGGTGATAATCCAATACTGCAGCATAATAAATGCATTAATAAAAACTTTAAACACTTTTTTGTAACCTGGCTTCCCTCAGACTTGAGCCAAGCAAAACACAGGAGTGCATTGCATGTGTGCTGAACACAGTGACGAGAGGTGTGACTGGCACACAAATCACACAGTAGGCACGCTGTGAGCTCATTTCTTTTCTGAAATGGAGATGTATGTTTCTTTTCTGTAATGGAGAGTTCCCTGGTCTGGCACATAGAAATGTGAAACTTTGCAACAGAGTTATAAAATCCATCACAGCTCTCACACAGAGCCAGGTCTGTATTTCAGTTCTGCTGGTCTGGACATGAGGAATATATGGATATCACAATCTAGCTAAGGGGAAAAAAAATCAAACAGATGGGTATCTTCAAATTCTCACCATGAGAAGAATATAAAGAGTGTAAAATGCAGTTTCTCTGTCCATGTTTTCAGTTCAACTTCTCTATGCTTGACTACGGGTTATCATGACGAATTATATTTCCTTTTGAATTCATTCATTCATTCACTTTGGAATGGAAGAGGTTTTGGCAAAAGGATAGCCTGAAGTCTTTGTATGATGATGCTCAAAGTTCCTTAAAGTTTTGTCTGCAGAAGCTAAGCACTTACATAATGAAAAACACAGGAGGACACAGAATTACTTAATTCCACAGCTTTGTCCCAAGGAATAAATCTGCTGGAACCCTGCAGCTTTGCAATACATGATCCTCTTAAAGCATGATCTATTGTTTAGTTGCCTACATACAAATCAACTGATAGTGCCTGATATTGTTTCACTTAAGAATTATGTCTGAAGCTTTTCGAGGAATATGGTTCACATAATTACCCTTTTGCATGCATGCAAGAATTCCCACAAAAACCAGTAAATCAGCAATACCCGTGAGTACAAAATGTATTTCATATCTCCACATTTTCAAGATGTGAGAAAAGCTCAGAGTTTCCACCTGTTTTCACAGCAGCAGGAGGCTGGCCCTGGTCATCTGAAACATCCCGTGGGGCTCCAGATGCAAACCATGATGTGGTTTCTCAGCAGCCAGGCACTCCACCAGGCCCAGTTCAGCTTCCCACATGGCACACAGATAACTAGGCAAGGTGTCACCTTCTTCCAGTGAATGGAGCAGGAACATGACTGCCAACAGGAGCAGCACAAATGGTGGAAATCAACCCTCCAGTGCCTGGCTGTGCCTTTGGCATGAGGATCAAACCAATTAGCAACTTGGGAACACAATTTTCTCCCAGGAAGCTTGCAATAAGCACCATGATCCCACTCTGAGCCATGAGCTTCCTGCATAGATCAAACAAGAGAAAGGAACAAATACAAAAGAGCAGGAGCTAAGATTCACCATGAACCTCCTCACTTCTGACCCAAACAGAAAGCAAGCTACCACCTCGTCCTTGCCAACAGCACGTATTTGCAAGCTGGTCCACACAGGAAAACATTTCACATTCCCTTTCAAAAAAAACCCTGTTTGGGAAGTAAGAAAAACAGAAGATATTAAATTATCATCAATTATGCAAACAGAAGGCATTCGGGTGTTTAGATTAGGAGACAATGTAAGAAAGCATTTGGATAGAATCATAGAATCCCTCAAGTTGGAAAAGATCTTTAAGATCATCAAGTGCAACCATCAACCCAGTACCACCACCATGTTCACCATTAAACCATGCCCTCAGGTAACATCTCCATGATTTTTGAACACCTCCAGGGATAGTGACTCCTCCACTTCCCTGGGAAGTCTGTTCCAATGTTCTACATCCCTTTCTATGAAGAAGTTTTTCCTACTACCCAATCTAAACCTCCCTGGGTACAAGTTAAGGCCATCTCCTCTCATCCTGTCACTTGTTACCTGTGAGAAGAGACCAACACCCATATCACTACAACCTCCTTTCAGTCACTTGTAGAGATCCCCTCAGCCTCCTTTTCTCCAGGCTAAACACCCCCTGTTTCCATAAAACAAAACAGGGAACAATAAGGAAAAATCCATTATGGTAGAAGCTGGGTCATTCTTGTGTGAATATCTGGATGTTCTGAGAAGTAAGATAAAGAAGGTTTAGCACCATTTCATAGGTAAAATGTATTTTCATTTGTCCATAAACCACAAGCCACACTACAGCAAAGACACTGCTTGCCTGGAAGCTGACCAAATACATTTCTCATGAAGTAGCAAAGTACATCAATAATATTCCTCCAAGTCTTTTATTTCTCACTTGGTAGTAATTACTTTACTTACTCCACATCACCATTTCATCTTTGTAAAGATGCATGGAGACCCCAAATAAGTTCCTACTTTAGCACAGCATTTAAGCACATATTGGATTTAAGTACCAATAAGTTCAGCAGGGATGTTCACATGCTCAAATCACCCTTGGGATTTCTGAATTCAGACAAGCAGCATTATCACTGGGAACAGGAGCACCTACCTCACCTCTCCATCACAGCCCAGAGGAGCGATTCTGCCTGGCCCCATCACCAGGAGCATGGGGCAAATACCAAAACACCCTCAATGGGGAGGAAAAAGACTCCTTCTCCAACAGAAACTACTGCAGCACTGATGCTATACAGCAAACAGCAGGAACATCTGGCTATAACATTAAATGATGCTGTTAGAAGTGCCTAGGGCAGTGGGAAAGAAATGCTTAAGCATAAATGCTTAAAGTGAATACAGCAGCAAAGGAACTGCCATAATGGACAAAAACAATTCCATACTTTCCCTGCAAAAACAGTATCAGGTACCACAAATGAATACGTAAAACATCCTGGCCTGGGCAATTAAATGGCAGCCTAACTACAATGAAAATCTCACTCTTATCTCAGTGTTCAAAGGTTGGCTTCTATTTAAATCAAGAGAGGTTCTCTCTCTTTTATTTTTAAAACTCTGAGACCTGCCTGGCCCAGTTTTTCTGTGCTACACAAATGAAAAGGGAGGCCTATATTAGTTAAAAAAAAAAAAAGCTCAAGACAAAATTAATACCTAGATTATAATAAAAGAGCTGATAAAGAATATTTTGCCTCAAAGTTCATGCCAAGAAGGAGCAAGAACCACACGATGTTGACAACAGGTACTTTAAACCTCAGGTCAAGGATAGTTGCTATATGCCCTGTCAATACACTGTTAACCATGATTGATTTTGTCCAGTGACAGATAATCTATTATGCACTCGTACTTCAACCCCACTAAATCAAAGATAGTTTGTCCGGCAGAACAAAATGACACAATATAGGAGAAAGCACAGGGACAAAGTAGTAGTTTTCTTTTCACCCAACATTCTTCTATGACAGAAGGAAACCAACATTTAGCAAAAGGTCTAGCAAAACACAAAAGCTTATATTTCTGGAGGACACAGAAGAGGAAAAGAAGAACACTGTAATTAAAGAAAACATATACTGATGAAGGAAAAGACATAGAAGTCCTAGCAAAATGTCAGAGAGAGTTGCAAATAGCCTAAACATAAAGAGCAAAGTAGGGAAAGAAAACCTGCCCCTCGAGTCAAGCTGTGTGGAGACGTTTATCTAAACCTTTGCAGTGGGGTCACCTTCAGTACAAGGGGGGTGTCTTGGGGTGACTTTATGATGCTGTGTCCCCTATTGCCTGCTCTATGCCAGACGTGAGTCCTGTGCCTTTCTGTGTCTTTAAGGGAGACCCAAGAGAAGGGGGCGGGGGGGAAGGCAGTGGAGTTCCTTCGCCTCTCATCTTATGCAGCAGGGAAGAGAGTGGCATTCTCTTGCTTTTAAACTAGCTTCTCCTTCATTAGCTGAGGAAAGGTTTACCTGGGACTTTGACTTCTTCTTCTCTTCTGGACTGTTCAGCAACACCAGAACATCACTGGGAGGCCCTACACCGTGGCCCGGAGGGGCCCAAGCCACACCCCAGCTCCGGAGAGAGAGCAGAGCCACGCCTACAAAGGACTTTGAATTTGAATGAACAGGTTCTCTCCACAGCGAGAAGTTTTATTATTTAGCATTATTCTTTTTCCGTGCCTGCGCGCACTCTGCTTGTTAAATAAACAACTTCTTTTTCACTTTCCTCCGAGGAATTTCTTCCCGAACCTGTGAGGGAGGGGCGGCTGAAACCTGCCTTCTTTGGAGGAGACGTTCCTTCCAGAGTGTGTCCTTTAATTTGTCTCAAACTGGAACAGGGGGGAAAACAAATTGGATTCTCTCCAAGTATCAAATAGCATAGTTTACATGCTTTTACTGCCTGGCATAGACTTGCAGTTTCCACCTTATTCTCCCTCCTGGTCTTTCCTTTTTTAACATGGATATCTGTCTAGAGACGAGATGTCTGGGGACAACATCTTCCAACATGAATCCCAACACTGATATCCTGAAGCTAAAGACTGCCAAGTGTCCAATACCTGCACAATCCAGCAGTCTGCATGACAGTGGAGTGCATTCATCCTCTTTCATTATTCACTCAATATCCTGACATTCGCAGCATCAGTAGCCTGTATTAGAAAGAGGCAACACACTTCTGTGAAACAAATGAACTCCATTACTCTGTCACCCAGACACCCTTTGTTGGTCACAGGAACTGAAAAGAAATGGACCCATCCCATATAAAGAATTAGCAGAGGACGTAAGTAGACTAGGAAGTAGAAGACAGGTGCTCTATGTGCATACAGAGCTTGAAGCTGAACATGAAATGCTCTTGATTGGCATCCATACTCTACACCCATCCATTTTTATACGGATTATAAAACAGCAGCTGGTTACTCTGAGTTGTATAAAAGTGTGGCAGGCAAAACCCCAAAGGACCATAAAGACACCTGCAGTGTGTGATTACAGCACAGCCCCAGAGCAGAAGTGCCGTACAGACTCTCCAGCCCACTCTGCAGGTCCAGGACTAGAGGGATGTGCTGCTGTTGCCCACCCTGTGAGCTGAGCTGTCCTCTGCACACCAACCAATGCTTTTCACAGCTGCACAAAGGCATTTGGGGCTGTGCTGAAGCACTTGATTGCTATGCAGGGGTGTAAAGGGTTATTAAATAAAATCTCCGCCTCAGGCCTTTTCTTTTAGAGGTCTACATGGCGTGGGCCAAAACTAATTTTCTTTCCTAACCACATCTAGTGAGAAAAGCTCAGCCATACACAGAAGCTGTGTAATATTTGACAAGGACAAAAAGACTTGGAGAACAGTGAAATATTAACCTGGACATAGTGTTCATGCCCCTCACCATTTAATATGGGACAGAAATGAGTGGGTCACCCCTCATCACAGAGTAAATAAATAATATTTTACATTCGATTGGGCAAGTATGTATATTGGGCAAGTATCTATTTTCAATGCAAAGTCATTTTACCAAGTGGCCTGCACGTATTTTCGTGTTTCCTCAGCTTTATTATTTCCTTCCTTTAGATTATACAGACATAGATTTTCTTTTAATTAAAGTAAGTAAACTACAGCTGTGAGTCATTTTTCTCAAGTTTTGCAAAGTGTTGTCAAAGCAAAGAAGGAAAAAGCCCACCATAGTAGAGATGGTGACCTATTTCACTTCTGTGCAGCCAACAGAATCAAATTTGCTTCAGCTTTAAATGCACTGCCAATTTGAAAAATTTAACACAAGCTTTTTTCCTTCTAATAATAGAGACCATTAATAAGTAACACTTACAGATTCCTTCCAGCCTTTACAGCATCTCCAATGTGCAAACCCCGATATTTTTGTAAAGGCTGAACTACAGAAGATATCCCAAGAGGCATATGGATCAGACCTTCTGCTCAATATGAACCTACCCTGATACCTCCAGGGGTTTAGGAAAACCATTCTAACTTAACCTGGCTGAGGAACTGGCAGATTTAAAATGTATTTATTTTCATACTCTGACTGACACTGCACACTGACTAATCAAAGTATTTATTCCATTTTATGCATCACTGAATTAAACTTAATAATACTCAATTTATAGACAATGAGTAAGGGAATGATGTGCTTGCTGCAGGTTGCACAAGAAGCCGGGACCAGGGCAGAAATAAAAACTTGCATTTCTGACAATAAGTTATGTATCTGACCAAGAAGCCATCCCATCCTCTACTTAAAGATAAATCACATGTACATTTGACCACAGAGGGGACACATGTTCAGGTGGCACAAATGGGCACAGCTCTTTTCTCGTCAGCACAATTGTGCTCCGTTTCAGTAGCCCATCTGATCCAGAGTTTATTACGTAAAAACTGACTAAACACACGAGAAACAGAAAGCTTAAACACATGCAAGGCGTGTTTATACGGTCAATCTAAAATTTATCTCATTACCAATGAAGCTCCCCCCCACAAAAGAAAAACATTTAAATTCAAACCATTTAATGGTACAAGCTAATTAAAGTAGTTGTTTTTAAAGCACCCCATCTCCCCTCAAGCAGTTAAATTAGGCTTATGAAAAGAACATCAGATGATGTATCATTTCTTATTACCATAAGAAGAGTGACTTCCTTGGCTGGATGATTTTTAAAGAAATCACATGGTGGTGATATAATTTCCCCCGGTTAATAACTTTGGTGTGCCTGAGAGGCAAAGAGAGAGAAGAAAGGTCTCATTACACCAAATAAAGAGCAATTTGAGAATATCTGTTCTCAACTTTAGCAAGACAAAACAACTTAGCCATATATATTCACGTATGTTCAGTTCACTAGAAACTCTTTAGTAGAAGCCCAGATCATGTTTGACTCAATGGGAGAGCATTCACAGGACACAAATTGCAGATTGTTTTCTATAACAGGCAGAGAAAAGAGAAGACACATTAAGAAAATGGAGTGTTTGAATATCTTGTAAATAGAGAATGTCTGCCTGAGCAACCTGCCTTGCAATCAGACCTTAAGCCCCAAAGGCACAAACTTGAGCTGTATTTGCTGACTGTGACAGAGCCATACCCTACTGCAAATGCATCATTTAAAGAAAAGGTCCACATCAAAAGTAGGTGGGGGTTTTTTCCCAAGAAAAAAAAAGCATCACACCCAAAGGCACAGTCACTTGGAAGGAGGCCACTTCCTCTGAAAAGTAGTATTTCAGTAATATTTGATGGATGAATATTCCAACCCACAACCAATGCCTCATCCCATCTGTGCCCTGCAGCCTTGCTACCCCAAAAGCAACACCTGAGAAATAAATACAATTGCTGTCTATTTTAGTGTATACAAAGGGCCTAATGAACTCACATTTGAAATGAACTGGAGTCATTGAAGCTTTAGTGCAGCCATATATTAAGATACTAGTATATTGTTCCCTGTCCAAGAAGACTTCAACTCAGGAGACATTAAACCATAAAACCTTTAATACCCGTCCGGCAGAGCTGCTGCGTGCCTGCCCGTGGCCATGGCGCTGCCTGCACTTTCACAGGCCAGAGAAGTGCTCCTTCAGCTCCCAATGGAATGAAATAGTTCACCAGGCCAGTTTCCTGACAAAGAATATATATAATTGTAAGCGTGTGCCCACCTAGGAGTCGAGCTGTACTTATGCACTTGGGAACAACTAGGGTAAGTCTGGCGAAGACTTCCAAAACACAACTAGGAAGTCAGGAAGAGGCCAGTGAAATATATGGAGACTGGAGCACTTTAAGGATAAGATCTGAGCAAGCACGGGGGGTGTCCACAAGCACCTGAACGCAAAATCTTTCCTCAGACAAACGCAGTGAATCCCAATCCCCTGGTTCATCTTTACCACGACCCACCCAAGACTTGCAGCAGTTTGGAAAAAGTGAGTGGCCCTAGGCATAAACTGGAAAAACTCCGTCAGAAAAGCCTCCAGTGCTTATTTTCCGCCGTTGGGTAGCGATATCCCTCAGCTCGTGCACGGCCCTGAGCCCGGCCCTTCGAGCCCGTGCACGACCCCTGAAACCCCGCTCGGCCGCCCTGTCCCGCTCTTCGGCCAGGCCCGGCCCGGCCCCTNGGGCGGCCCCGCCACGAGCGACTCGTCCCTCATGAGAGGCACACCCTGCCCGGTAATTAAAATGGAGAAGCGGGCGGCGAATGAGGGTCCCGATGAATGAAGACCTTTTCCGGACCTTCCCAGAGGGACGGGAAAATGCCAGGTGGGGGCCACTTCCCTGAAATTATTGAGTCATCCTCTGAATTTTAGGGTCTTCCCATCAGCCAGACGGTCCAACAGAACATTGGGCGAGAGCAGAAGGTTTGGTGGGATGAGAAACTGTCATTTTGCTAAAAGTGACCCTGCTCCCTGGCCCACATCTGCCCAATTGCTCTGGCTGTTTACAGACTGACACCAACACAGGAGGTGTGGCAATAAAAACGTGATTTAAAGAGGAGAAAGTCTTGAGCTGCCCAGCAGTCGTGGCATGGAAACTCTGGAGAGCTGAGTGCGGAGAGGATCCAGCTCTGGAACGAGGGCAGGTCTGAGGCATGGAGAGACAGAGAAGAACAAGGGAAGTACAGGGATTCCAGACCACGATAATGTGATCACCTCCTTTAGCAGTGTTACAGCACGCACACAACTTCGGGACTGCAAAGAGGTGCTCTGCAGAGTTATGTTTTATGTGTCCCAGCATTCATTGCTCTTGGGCTGTGATATCAGTTGGAATGCATTTACTACAATAATAAACAATTGACTAATTAAGTCTGAAGGGTTTTTTCAATGCTGCATCAACCTTGTGCAGGATGCAGATATACATGGCACAGCCTCCCTATTCACCACATGGCAATTAAAAAAAAAAAAAAAGATAATGTGTTGGCTTCTAACAGTACGTTCTTTTTTGTTTTAAAAGTGTCCATTCTCTGTGCTATCATTATAAGCTGCTCTGGTGTGTTTTCCATGAGAGTTTTAGATGTCAGGATAAGGCAAAAAACTATAATGATCATTACTCTGTATTTTGAGGACTCTTGAACAAAAAGACTGCTGTCACATTGTTGGGCTTAGGGGCCCTAAGCATTCTTGGTGTTTTGTGTGTGCTGTTACAGAGATGAAATATTAGAGCAGCAAATACTATTTCCTGACGCTTGTCTTTTAGAATACGTACATGTGCTTGTATTCCATTGTATTTTCCCTTGATATGTGTTTCAGAAATGCAGTAGTGCATTTCCTGGCTTCCTAATAACAGTTGTAGCTTTTAATATGCTACAGCAAATCCTGCAAGTGTTATGATCAATGTAAAACCAGCTTGAATACTACCAGTCCTTTTTTTAAAAGAAAAAGATTTTCTTAACCTTTCATATCTTGGGGTCTTCTTCCTGAGCCGACTCCTGCAAGTTGCTGAATGACAGAATCTCCGAAGATCGCAATAGAAAGGATAGGAAATAATCTCTGTTTATTCAGGCATCATTACCATAAAAGAAGTAACCAAAATATCAGAAGGAATTGATACAATTCCCCTACTTCTTGTTGGTGCCTAGGACTAAGAGCATGCCCTTCTTCCTACAGAGAAAGCTACATTTATTGTCAGAAGCAGTTTTAATATAACCTTTAAAGCAATAGTTCTACTTTAATGAAGCTACTAAAATAGCTATCATTTAATAAAATCTACTGTATGAACCAAATAACAGTTAAAATCTCTGTTACATATAAACGTACAAAATATGACAATATGTTAAGGTTTCTTTTTATTTTTTTAAAGAAGTAGGGGATCAGACACTATATCAAAGTAGCTGGAACTATGAAGAAAAGTTCTATTTCTGCTTAAACCTGGTAAATCAATAATTTTTATTATTTAAATAAGAGAAAAAGTCATGGCATCTTATGGTATGGGTTGTTTCTTTCCATTTGAGATTGTGCGTTAATCCAGTGTATCCAAAGGAGTCAAGTACTACAAATAAAACTCCAGTGGGGATTTTGCCAAACACCCTTCTGCATGGCTATGCTGCTGCCTCTGTTTTAACACTGGTCCTGCACTTATTACTGTGTGTAAGTTAATTTTGAGACATACACTGACTTTTTTGGGGAAGTTCAGTAACTATCCCAACTTTTTTAAACTCGTAATTTGGGCTTCGTACTCCATGACTGTGTAAGGACAAAAAGCACGTGCTTTACAGCATATGAAGTGATTCCAGTGGAACTGTGTCTGGAATCAGATCTAACTGCAAGGGATCATTAACCTCCCCTGCCACCTCCCATTATTGCACAGGGCTTTAGATTACATCTATTGTGTCTGGTATTAACCAGACCTGTCAGTCTTTTCTGACACAAGCCCTGCCTGGGGTTTAAGACATTGAGAAGTTGAGCTCTAGGTACGCACATGCTTAACACAAAATGCATGTTCTTACTGTCCTTATATAGAAATATACCCCAAAGATGTATTTCTTACATAAAAACTTCCCTCTTGAAGGGCAGTAGGGTACAAACCTGGGCAAGGCTCAGGCTGATGAAAACAGTGTGGCTGTGACTGGGCTGTCTGGTCTGTGATACCATTGCTTTCCATTGCTCTATCACATCTTTTTTTACTTTGCAAATATTGTAAGCTTCGTATCTGGAGCCAGAGGCAACATTATAAAGCCTTTCTAATGTTTTGTAAGCCTTGTAAGCTAAGTTTACGGAGCTCCATCTCAAATGAAAAAGAAGCTTATGTAGTAAAGAATACATAAACCAACAGCAGTACAGAAACACATGCTACATCCATGCCAAATTTAGTTATTGCTGGAATTATTAATCATGTAATCAAGACAGAAAAAGAGAGAATTGAATTTTGTGCCAAAAACACCAACCGTGTGTAGTCTTTCTTGTTTAACACTTAAAAAAACTAAAGTTACTATTTATAGATCCTGCAGTGACTCCAGGTGCCATATGGTAAACAAAAAAAAAATAGCACATATCAAGATATTAAAGTTATTTCCCAATATAAAAAGCATCCTGTTATTGATAATTGTTTCATTCTTGAAAGCCTTGCTCATAGGAGAAAGTACACTACTGCTTCTCTTGATTTAAGTACATCTACTTCTATAAAGAAAAGTAAACTGTGACGAAAATTTAGAGGAGAGATTTCATTGTTCTTTGCCATTAAACAGCACTATTATTTACAGTTATTTGAAAAAAATCACTGAACAGTGATATTATTCAATTAATACAACACAGGAAAATTAAAGTTATAAGATTGTGATTCAGTAAAGCTTTTAAGCAGCCTCATAATTTAACTTCACTGACAACAAGTCATATACTCACATTTTCTTTCTGGGGGAGTCATCCTCCCAACCACTTTTAGTTAGCTGATGTAAATAAAATCCATGGAAGATGCCCATAGGTCTGTGCCAAGGTCCTCACTGCCTACGCCTCAGGGTAGACAGTAACTGACTCTAATATTTGCACATCCTTTTATTTGAAGGTTGTTTGATAAGTACTGGTGACTCCTATTTTCTGTACAGAAATCTGTAGCATGCTTTTTACATAGCTTGGAATAAATGCTTATGCCCAGGAAAGCTATTCTGCAATGAGTACAAATCTCTACATCATAACTGTCTTGAAGTCACATGTTTTAAAAACATTGCAAGACAATGAGAAGCCACGTTTCCTCCTGTCACATCTATACAATTTTTACTGCTTCATGCCTGGCAAATATCAGTAAATCTCTTCACTGTCAGGGGGTTCCAACTGTGGAATAATCAAAATTTTGTGTCATTACAGAATCTCCTCTTATTAAAACTACTCTCATGATTTTTAAATAGACATTTCAAAAGTCCGGGCCTCACTCTCAGTTACATTAGAATAACCCCATCAACTTCAATTATGTTAAAATAATATGAAGATCAGAGACTTATCATTGTCCACTTGCTGCTGTCTCTGTAATAGAACACTGTGGGCATCAGATTTAGCTTTTTTCTGTGGAAAATCATTTCTCTTTTATACTTTTAATAATGAGATCTAACATAGAATCAAAGTGACTTTTAAGTACTTCTTATTTGTTCCTTTTTGATTAATTTTTCTTCTTAATATACCCTAAAAACTTTAACCAAAATCTCAAATAATGAGATCAAAACAATTTAAATTAAAATACATCTCTAGACTATTGAGTTATGTCTCCTTCAATCATACTAAATAATACAAGCTGAAGAACTATAGCTTCCAGCCAAGTCTTTTGTGCATTTGGAAAAGCTTTATCAAGCCTTAGTTAAAAAATGCATTAAACTACATGAAAGTTTTATTCTTGATGTGTGTAACCAATGACAGCATTTCATCTCTAACCTTGCCCCGTTTCAGTTGTGGGTTGGATGTGTGTGTTATCCCCAGTGGTGAAATTTGCCATCTCAGTATGTCCTGGCTCTTCAGTCTTTAGTATAAGGATATATCACGTCACATGCTGAAAATTGTTTTCTCGTGATAATGGATGAGTTTGAGAAAACTCCTAATCAAAGAAGGAAATACAAGAATATCCAGTTGTGCTAAAATTATTCAATAAATAAAGACTGCTGAACTGCAGCTGGGAAATAGGCTGTTACAGGCAGGTGTATCCAGACATCCACAACTGTAAGGAACTTGTGTCTTGGTGTTCCAAATTCTTGTGTTCAGTCTTACCTTTGGATATATTCTCCTCCAGTAGGTATTTTCACACGGTAAGGAAAAGGGTTAGAGAATTTTCTTCGTAATGCCTTACTTTGTCTTTTTGAAAGTTGTTTTTTATTTTTCTTTTTTCATTTTCTTTTTTATTTTTTAAAATCTGAATAATCTCTACCCAGAATTTTTTGCTGTTTCTGTGTTTTCTTCAGGAAAACTGAAATGGATGAGCCTGGCCTAGCTATGACTCTGAATTTTAAATTTCTGGTTAAAACAGGGAGCAAGCTATTTCAGCTATGGATTCTGGAGATAAATATCTGTATATTGTCCTCTGGATAACTAGTTTTGTGCAGCCTTACTTAACAGAAGTCAGAGATGAACTGAAGAGAAGGGAATTTTCAGAATAATGTAGTTAATGGATCCTAGCATCTGTATAATACAGAAATCTCATTTCAGAAAAAACAGCCCAAAAAAGAAACAGATTTGTTTTCAATTACAGAGTTTAAAGTCATAGTGAGGCTGACTTAACTGGAACATTTCTAATTTACCTCTGGTGACAATCTTGCCAAGTATCTCTAGTTTAAAAACTAGATTTTGGATATAATGCAGATGATGTTGTAACATTTCTTAACTTTTCAAAGAAGTCCGTGTTTAACAAGTAAAGTTTTTCAGTCTCAGGTAAATTACATTTTTCATGCTAATGTGCTTCCACTTTTCAAATCTAGAACTACAGTAAGTCTTCTCTTTTAGGCAAGTGGTTTAGAATATACAATTTAAATCTTTTTATTAAACTTCATAACAAAGGACATAACAGGATTTGCAAGAAGACTCTCCAAAAATTCCTAGTGAGGAGATATTTGTACCACTTTGATACCTACTTGAAAAATCTAATTTGTGCATGAAAAATATGCCTGTAAATTCCAACTAACTTATAACATCAACTAATTATAGGATTTTTTAAAAATAAAATAACTTTTTAGATGATTGCCAAAGGCAATCTCACCTGCCCAAGGACAGAAGTAATATGGTTAAAGTTTTCAGAGAAATTAGTAGAAAAACACATTTTTGTAGAATAGATGCATTAAGTTTAATAATGATTTTAAAGCTTATAGATGCCAGTCCCTCAGGATCTCATGTGAGTTATGAAATCCAATTTTACTCTCATAACTCTGTAATAAAGTTTTATAAATGTTATAAAAAAAGGTTTTTACTAAGAGTGAACAGAAATCTGAACTATCTGGCCAAGTAATAAAATTTGCATTCCTTTGTCACTAAGTGTCAGAGAAGAAGTTTTCCTTGAAAAATAGATTGGTAAATCTTCCTTTCCCACAGGACTGCATTCATTTTTTTCCTTCCATTAACATCTAAGTGAACTGTTAGAGCAGGAAAAGGCAAACGTAAAACAATGTGAGGGAAATGGTCAAGAAAAAAGCTTTGAAATCATTGATTATATTGCATTCCAATTTTTCATTGTGCTCTGCTGTGCTCAGTTCTTACTCATTGCAATAAACAGTGTAACTCTAGGCTCCCTCCAGTAGCACAAAGTGGGTTGTGAAAGCAGACTGACCATCCTTATGGCGGGCTAATCCCAAGTACCAGATCTCAAATCACCTACCATACGTACTTGAAAAGAATCCTGTGTTTCTAAGAAAACAGACTCGTGTGCAGTGTTCTGGCAGGAGCACTCAGAATGATGCCTGGATACCTCCCCAAACACCTCTGTCCTGAAAAGATTACAATAGATTGCTGGAAGATGGAGCATTTGTCATACTTTCAACTGCTGCTTATTTTGGGTAGAAAAATCTGATTTCTAAAATGTTTTTAATAACGTACACACTTGAGAGAATAATTGTTTTGAATAACGTACACACTTTAGACAACAATTTTTGCTGCACTTGTTAGCTTTTGTTGCTGAACATCTCAAAAATCATTTTTTCACCCTGAATATTGCTTTTGCAACTGCAGATCAATAATTGCTTTCTCACCATCATTGAAAAATAATGATATGTCTGTGTATTTGATCAGCTGCAAATTAAGCTCCAGCTGAAAGGCACCCCTTGGACAAGTGAGTCAGGGTGGAGCAGGGAGATTATTTTGCTGTCAGACACAGCAGTGCAGACACAACCCAGAGCCCACCTTGTTGGTCTGGATGAGTACAGAGAACATAACTGAGGAGGTTACTGGAGCACTCGGAGTAAGAGTTGTGTTCCCCTGTTTTGCTGGGCAGGGGTAGGCTGCTTTCTTCATGCTTAATTGCCCAACAGACAAGTGTGGCCATGTCATATTGTCATATTGTCAATGTCATAGTGTCATATTGTCATATTGTCCCAGTCACACCATGGGAATATTAAAAACAGCCTAGAACTGTTAAAAGGTACCCTCATTCTACCTCTTTAATTAAGAATGTTATTACATTGATGCTTATAATTGCTTTCGTATGATGAGATTTAAAGACTGCCTAGATTCCATTTTCACTCCCCCACCAAAATTATCTTATGTTTATGTTTATACGTGACTGATATGTGCATTATAATGAAATTATTCCATACTTCTAAAGTCTGTCATGATTTTCTTGGAGACAACTTGTTTTAAAAACATGTTTTAATTAGTGAATGTCTTGGGAAAATATACTTTGTCTCATTCCTTCTTTTATTGCATAGGAAGCTGGAAAAACTCCAATGATCACTGGTATTACTGTCTTATAAATTGCTGTAATATATTTCTCAAAATTTCACACAGTGCTGAATGGTTTTGGCAGTACAAAATGGATAATGTGAATTAAGTTTAGTCTTTAAACTAATTTTCCTCAAATATGGTAACTCTGAAGAACCTAGATTTTCAACCAGAAAACTCTTCTCATGCCTTATTCCTTAGAAATTAATTATTCTGAAAGGATCAACACAATGGCAAAAAAAAAAATAGAGGAGGAGAGAAATAGGAAATGGAAAAAAACATAATTACATTTTGTAGCACTTTGGTGAATAAAATACACATTTCAACTAAATCAATTAGATCCAACTCCATGTAATTATCCTGAATGCAAACCCAACTTGAATTTAACTTGCTACAGGAACTATGCCGTTTGCCCATTTAAAAAGACAGATTTTATCACCAGCTAAAGGCACTTCAATTAAAATTGGAGGCTTAACCACCCAGAAGCCTGCTGGCACTGCCTTGATGAGCTGTAATTCTAATTGGAAACTCTTTGCAGTCAGTGCACAGCAAAGAACCGTGGCTGTTTTTCCGGGGATGCCCATGTTCTCTGCAGATGTTTCCTACATAGCACGTCTACAAGGGGGTTTCATGATGTGCATCAGGGAAGGGGGGGAATGAAGAACAGGTTTGGATCCACCTGAACCACAAAGTTTGTTCATTCTTCTTTCATGAGAAGTCTTGATTTTCATTATTCTGCATCCTCTAATATACTTTTCCTTCATGTATTTTAATTTCATTATTTCGCTGGTGGAGTTAAAAATCTCTTCTGCCCATCCCAGCAAAGGCCAGAGGGATTGGTTATATGCTAGAACACTTTTCTGTGGAGCTGACCAGCTTGAAGCACCTTCAAATGAAAGCTGTAGTATTGGCAACTTAACCAATAATAGGTGAATCTATTCATATATTTTAGAGCTTATGATAACTGATTTGATGCATTTGTAGCTGACAGAATCTGTAAGAAATATCACCAACACTGTTATTAATATTTGATTATTGTTAAATAACCTCTTTGTTCATCTGTGGTTTCTTCACTTAATGTTCATAAGTTCTGTAGTTACATAGACCAAGAGTACGCTATTGCTTTTTGAGCTATATTTCTTTAGCATATTCCAGCTACTGAATTCAGCGTAAAAAGCTTGTACTGCCCTTGTACTGGGCCAAATGTGTTGGGTTTTTTTTTTTTTTTTGCTTTGGTTAGTGGTTTTTTGGTTTGGGTTTGGGATTTTTTTAAAGCAAAAAATCCAGGATAGATAGTAACTAACACCAGAGTGTTCCAATTTTAGGTGAAAAGACATCACAAAACACTACTCTCAGTTCAATAACTGTGATACTTTGATGATTAGAATGGACACAGGTGACAGTTTTATTTCTCTCTGTATTATTTTTTGAGGTTTTGAGCAGATTTTTATGATACCACTTGTGATTGTGACAGCCTAAGTAAGTTAACTACTGTTAAGCAAATGGAAGGTCCAATATTCAGTACAGCTGCTTACCTTTTTTTTTCAAATGACAGATTCTTGATCAAAAATCTCTTCCAAAAATCTTCTAAGAATTTCTCAATGTTTCATTTTTGCACAGTTTGAATATTTAATATGCAAATCAGTCGCCACAATTGGTATAAAAATGGCCCATTTTTTGTGTGGCATTGACAGTGATTTACTTTCATCTTTTTCATATATTCTTTCATGATTTCCAAGGTTCTAGTAGAAGGCTCAGCCTCTGCTGACACAGCATTTCTGCAAGCAGAATTTCTCTGTTCACTGTTAGGACTTTCAGCTGAGAAACGATTGACTCCGCTGGGAATCAAACAAGTGATCTAACAGGCCATCCAGGAGTTGCACCATTGAAAGGTGGCAAAGATGGAAGAAATAAGTGAGTTTAAGAGAAAGACGGGAACGTCACAGGATGAGAGAGGAGGAATATGGAAACGCACAGAGAAAGCCTTTCAAATTAAAGGGCTGTTTCAACTCTTACTTGCAGATGAGACACTATTTCTTTGAACTCGTTTCACTGAATCACCTTGAACATTTTCAGGAGGTTTTGGGACATTTTCCAGAAGTCAAAAGGTTAAGTCTTCCACTATATTTTTGAGTAGTTTTGCTGGTTTTAGGTCTACGTTTGTATCTCAAAAGATTTTTTTTTTTTTACATCAAAGGAAGAAAGACAAGTAAAAATTCTAACTGGTAACTTTTTAGTGTTACACCATTTTTTCTTATGGGTATGATCATGATAACTTTTTCAATCTCACCTTTGAAGAAGAAACTACTGATGTACTTTAGGTCCTTTAAAGTAACCTAATGTAGTATCTTTACTTTTTTTCAGGATCTGATAATAATGAATAGGAGCAAGATTAATCCTTAAAGTGAATTCAAGTTTTCTTTTTTTCCTTTCTGACTTTTGAAAATAGAATGTTCATTGGAATCAATGTTTCCTTTACAAAAGAATACGTTGCTAGGGTTTGGAATTTTGATTAAACTTGACTCTCAAACTAATCCTGCCCTAATACTGGTACTACTGTTTGTTGATTTTCTACAGCAATGTCCGTTGGAAAAATAACAAGAATACAAATAACAACGATACTTAAAGACAGTTTGTTTACACCTTCATTCCCACAGTTGGTGCATATATGTTTTCACTATTTCTCTCCTTCCCAGTATGTCACCTGCAGTAATTCACACCTCACCCTTCTTAGACTGCTGTGTCAGGAACAGCTGCATGGAGTGACTACACCTGACATCAGTACCTTGGAATGATTCCTACAGTGTACTCTCTCCCCTAAAAGCACTGTGTGTGGTGAGTCATTCACACTGGTTTGTATCCATTGTATTCTGGTAGAAAAGGTAGTAGCTACTGGGAGGCTCCTTTCACAAGACAATGCAATAATGAGCAGGATACTTATCCTCAAAATGTAGCTTTCCATGAGTCTGGAACTGCCAGGCTAATGTTCCAGTGGGGACTGAGTGGTTAATATAAAACTCCAGCTCTGACAGGCTGGATCTCATTGTGATAAGGTGGGTTTCTAACTGAATTATCAAGCCTCATGTAGGCAGTGATCTGTCTTGGGGCAACTGCTAACAATATCAACAGCTGTGGACTGCTTAACCATCATGGTACTGAAAAATCGCATAAGCAGTTAAGATTAGGTTTTCTATTCTCCAAGATTTGAAGATTTCCTGAATTTTAAGCAGACGAGAGTCCCAGTGAAGACAGCTGGCATTTCAAGTTGACTAAAAATACAGCTGTTCTTAATGGTTGCATCGTGCTTTGACCCTGAGCATGACAAATTGTTTTAGCTAGAAAACAGAAATTGTAAAAGATTCTGCATTTGGGTGGTATTCACACTGCTTGCCAGTTTTCCTTCCATTGTAACAAGTTTTTGATCCTGTGGTAGTGTACAGGAACCTTCTCATCAACACAAATCAAACCAGTTAAAGACTTACACATCCCTCAATGCAAAATATTTTCTGAGGAAGTCCTGTAGAATCATGGGCAGTTCTGGGATATATTCTATGGAGGGCAACATTTCTCCAAAGATCTGTTCTGTAAACTATATACAAACCTTTTTTTTCTACAGCTTCTTAAGAATACTGATTTTAGTATTTTCCTTTTTTCCTGTGTGCAAAAAGATCCATTATGGTTGCCATTTTTTCTGCCATGCCTTTTCTTCCTTGCTGGTAATAAGCTTCAGTTTAGCCAAGTGTATGTGCTTGACTTCACTGTGGTGAACTGTACCTACATAACTTTCCTAGATAAGGCACCCAGCATGAGGAAATCCATTTTCCTCAAGTTTGAACTTGCTTTATGTTTACAGAGAAAGTCCTCTTTAACAATTTTCTGAGAACCAAGCCCTCAATAATATAGGATCTTTCATGTTGCTATCACTTACATGCTGTGGACAGTGTCATAGCTGTTAAATATGTGATAATCACAGCATTTCTGTTTCTGGCCAAACTTCTCAGAAATACAACTTTCAGCCTGATACTAAGCTGGGTAAAATATCTGAAGACTTTATGCACAGGCTCAGAGAGACATTGATTGGGAGATAATGACACATTGAGCAATCTGTTCTTCAAGCAGAGATGGGCGCTGCTAATAAGGCTTAGAAGTAAACCAGGAGTTTTGGCATTAATAGAAAATTACAATAATCATAACTGCATCACAATATTTACATTTTTTTAAATTCTTAAATTAGACATTATTTAAGAAGCCAGCAGTTTGGAACAACATTGTTTTCTCAACTTCTTCCAGCATACATCTAACATTTTATTATTAGAAAACCATCCCAAAACATTAATGATCTATTAAGGAACCTGAACAGCCTCTGTCTGTATGTAAGAAATCAAATATTCTTTGTAAAACAATCCAGAGAAAGAAGGCCGTGGAATAAGGCTATCCGTAATGTGTAATGTGTATTTATACGTATAAATATGATGTTAATCTGTCAGTAGAACTATAAGCATATAAATTCTATAGAGATAAGAGAAACAACAAACTCCTGAGCTGGATTTGCATATTTTGCAATCTTGCAATGTATATCTCTGCTTCTTCTATAATTGATTTGAAGCTGCTACAGCAGCATTAAAGTGTCAGAGACTTCAATTTATATACCACTCTGCCCAAACCTGTAGTCCAGTCATAGAAAGGGAGCTATTCATAGTCACAGTGTGAGTTATTCTTTATTTTGCCTGAAAATACCTTGCAAATAAATGCTTTATGGTTCTCCAATCCTCATGTTAATTATGGATAGGAAAACTCTTTAGACAAGAGTATGAGATGTGCAGACAAACACAGTTCTCTTGAGGATGCTGAGTGTGCACTATGGTCACTGACCTGTCACTGCTGATTTACCTCTGGATCACCTAATGTTCCTGTAGCAGCAGGAAATATATCTTCCATGGGATGCTGTCAAGCTCAGAGATGTTGGTACCTTTCAAGTTTAATAACAACATGGCTTCTCATTCATCTGAAAATACGGGGTTCTGATTTGTGGCTTTTAAATACCTGATGCAAATTTTCAAAAGCCTTTCAGGAATGACTGGGTTTGTTAAAAAATTATGGTATGTGGCAATCAGATCCACAGGTCACAGTTTAACCAAACAATCTATATAAGATTTAACCACAGGGAATATTTCCACACTCAGAAAATGAAGTATTTTTGAGGGAAAAATATGTAATTTAATTGACAAATTTTCACTTAAGAGTGAAGAGAAACGTGCCTTCAAATTTGTTTATTTGGTTATAGAAATCTCATTATTCAGACTTAATTTAAAACACCGTTTTGGTTAGATACTGAACTATGATAACACTTGTTTTTATTTGTAGTTGATAATATACTGGAGTTTCAGGCAGTTACCTTTCCCTTAACCAGTGGGTTACTGTAGAACTGGAGACAACAAAGGTTTCTACTTCTTTTTGTTTGTCCATTTCAGAGTATTAAAAGGAAATTAAATGAAACTGGAGAAACTCAATGAGAAGAACCAATGGGTATTTCCTTGCAAGCTGTGATTTCTTTCTCACCGTGCTAGGAGAAAAGGAAGAGTTATTTTCTATAGCTGGGGTGATTTTTGTAACTTTAGAAATGAGAGATTTAGAAATGAGAGATGCCATTCTGGAGGAATTGCCACTGCTTAAATTATGCGGAGCGAGAGACAATCTGGGCATTTCCTTTCCACTCCAAACGTTAGTCTAGTTCACCCACACTGAAAAACAGCCGTATGGAAAATTTGTCTAGAGAAAGAAAGTAGGTGAAATTTGTGAGTGACTGTTTTGGCAAAATGTGACTCTTTCAGCAGGCCTGCAATTTGCTTGCAGATGAGATGGAAAAATGAGGGAAGGGAACAGTAACAAACTAGTAACAGTCAGGTTTCGATTATTAATTGTAACTCAATATGACTTCTTATTTGCATGTTTTTAAAATGGACTAGAGCATTAAAAGCAAGTTTCTCATGCATTTTATCTTTCTGAAATACTAGATATCAGACTTCTTTACTCACTTATTTGGAGAATTTCTTTGGGTTTTGTATTCTATTTGTTTTGACCGTTTTATTGCTTGCTTTCTACTGAAGAGAAAGCAAGCATACGCTACACTAAAAGGAAAATATTACAAGTGACAACAGCCCCTGGAAGTTACAGACACAAATTAGATGACAAAGGTTCCTAGGACATGGACACAATTAATTTAATTCCAAAACAGTGTCACAGAAATTCCTTTTAGATTCACTTGAATCTGTTGAAAAAGTGAATGGATGTTACCATGCATTTAAAGCATCTGTTGCTCTTATAGAATGGAAAGCATATTTTTAATAAAATAAAATAAAAATCTTTGATTATCAGGAGTACTGTGTGTTTGTTTTAGTGGGAACTTCAAATATGTTAAATTCCTGCATCTGAATTCTTGTAGGAATCAATTCTGCATAAATTTGAACTCAGAAGTTATAACAATGAACTGTATAAAGCTATTACTGATGGGCCACTGTGATGGAATTCGTTATTTCTAGTTTAAAAAAGAAAACAGTAGCCACATACCTTTTCTATATTGTATGTAAAATACCTATACCAAAACACCTGGCTGTTACATTTCTCTGGAGGAGAAAGAACAGTATCTGTGGCAGCTGGATCTTGCTGTTTCTGGATGCTGAAATAGCAATTAAAATTAGTATATATATAGAAATGTATAAACAGTTACATTTATTATGTTTGTTTTCTGTCCAAAAAGCCATGCAGAACTAAATAAATAAAAACATAACCAGATGAAGGAAAATACCAAGTATACGTATTATCACAAACTATCTGGCTTTAGCCTACAGTTTGCAGACTAAAAGCTGCAATAGAACTTAAAGGAAACAAATCAGAATCTAAGGGTAATAGTGTGTCTGTTGGTCAATTTACCATTAAACAATTTTATATTTTTGACAGCTGCCCACAAACAGAAAGAAGTTAATACATAAGGAGAAATAAATCACAGTGGAAAAGAAGATTAAAAAACCTGATTAGATTGGCTTTTGGAATTTCTAGGTTGTTGTATTCTCACACATAAGGTTCCTGGAAAAGGAGGAAAAGGAGATAAAGGTCTTGGTCCCAGATACCATTAGAAAGTAGTCCCAGTTTAGGAGGGAAGGCATTCAGTGATGTTTGGCCCTACCCCAACCACTCAGTGGAGCATCTCTTTCCTAAGCCATCATTCACACCATTCCCAAAGACTAATTATTCCTGCAGAACAGTAACAACAGAAGGACCATAGGAGATCCACATAGAAAATAACTTGGATCACTGTTCAAACATTTGAGACTGCATGAAATCCCTTTCACATATTTTGTTCTAATTTTTTTTTCCAAAATCTTGGAGACCTCTAATGGCACAGAACTCCAGTGGAATCCAAAGAAAGCTAGGATTATTGGTGTTGCTCCTTCATCACCTCTCAAAAGAGGATCATCATTTCATCCCTTGCAGAAGTGGAAGGGATAATCAGGTTTTAGAATTCAAGCATTATTGGGATATTAGGTAGATTTAAGTTAGCATAAGGGGGATTGTAATACCATAAGCTATAGAGGTTGAAAACCCAAGGAGATATAAAACTGTAAGCCTCCAGTTGCAGCATGAAACAGTAAACCCAGAAAAATGCTGACATCTGTAATGCATCAGGAATGTAAATGAGTTCATTGTAACATAAATGATAATTGAGACCTCTCACTGATAATTTAGGATATCTGGAAATTTTAAAATTTTGCCTGAAGCACAATATGGAGCTCTGTGAAGTTTTTAGCTACAGTAAAGGTTGGTCTATTTTCTTTACTGTTTCTGTGCGTTGCTACTGCATTGCCTGTGTTTCCTGGTATTCTTTCAGTTATGTATACAATCAGAGGCTGCCTTGTAAGGTTCCTCATAAAAATTACCTTTCTGTCTATGTGCATGTCTTTTTATGTTAATGACTATATTAAAAGGTTTTCTCAAGCACAGTGATTCAAAAGAACAAACTATAATATTAAATTCAGGTTTAAGGCAATCTAGTTTATCAGCTCCCATTTTACTCACAGTATCCAAAATATTGTAAAGGACAGATGAAAAGGCATTCACAGTATACACACTGCAACTAAAATGTTTGGTTACCAGTGGAATATCTTTTGGTCATCTTATTAGATCAATAATGTTTAGTATCTGAATGCCAAGCAGTTTATTTTCCCCTAAAGTAAAACCTCATGGTAGAACTCAGATTAAAAATGGCCTAAAGAAAGGACTTAATCTGATTAGGAGATGACAGCTCCATCCCATATCAATTTACAGAAGTCAGAAGTGGTTAGTTATATCAGTTTTCCTTGGTTATTACGTTCAATCTTGAATAAATGAGGGGGAAAGTCTGTCTGTGCTCCTCACATGCAGTCATTTAATTCACTATTCTTTTCTAGCAAATCTCATTCATAGTGCTCCTTTGAAATATGATTGGTGATGCCAATTACCAGAGGCATATTGCCTGAACAGAATATATTTCATTTTATTAGAGAAAAAGACATCAATGGAATCTGCTGTAATTTCTGTGTCCCTTGCTATTTAATTCCTACACTGTTTATTTTTATTTCAGAGGATGAGCATGCATCCTCTGCTCCCACTCAGTTTCTCGTTATTTCTCCATTAAGTCAAATTACAATATAATTCAAGAATATCCAAATTGATGAAAGATGGTATTGCTTTAGCTTTTAAAAGCTAAAGAGCCATAGAATAAGCAGCTTCCCTCATCTATAATCTTAGTCTTATCAGATGCTCAATTCTATTGAAGACAATATAAATGTAGGAGTTTAGAAACCAATAACCAAACTGATAAACTGCCTACAGTAAGGATATTCTATCATGTGAATGTCAATAATCTCAGAAATAAGCTTTAAAGGAGAACAGAAAATTCGAATTAAAACCAGGGAGTTCATTGACATAAGACAAATTATCATTTAAAACTGAGTTAGTTAAAAGAAGAGAGTTTTATATGAAAGTCTTACTGATATTTTAAATTTAGCCAAAGTCCTGGCTTCAAAAGAGTTTGGGTTTTACGCACAGTGTACAGCTACATCCATTCTTTCTCAATAACAGGCATTGGCTATCTGGCAAGGGTTGGCAACCTGTTCAATTTTTGTGGGGTGCATCTGGTTAATTACCTTCTCTTCAACAGAACTGTGCCACTCTCTGTCTTGTCGCAGGGCTTGTGCACTTCACCCTGGTGTACAAAGAGCATTTGCAGTCTCTTGCACACTGAGCTGAAAGGGGCAGTTATGTTGCAGATAAAATAACGTATCAAGTTAATCACTGCATGCTCTGCTAAAGCAATTTGAAATAGAGCCTTAACTTAAAATCTCTAAGTACTATAAATAAATAAAACTAAATCCTAGTGTATGGTGCTAGAACAGAGCAGAGCAGTGATTTCAAGAGCAGCTGTAATGTGGCTCTTGACAACGTGGATGACCCTGCGGCCCAGGCCTCAGATCTATGCATTAAGTGCACTAACAACTCAGCCAAAATCAAAGATGGTACTTCATTCTGATGCTCACACAAACAATTGACCTTTGCTGCTGCACTTTTGTTATGTTTTGAAACACTCACACCACAAAGAGGGAGGTGAGGATTTCCCTTCAAAATTCCTCCAAAAAAAAAAAAAAAGATGAAGTTTAACCATAAGGCAATGTAAAAGATAGAGGCTGTCAAAATACCAGAAAAGATGACAAACTTGTGAAGTCTCTTGATTTACAAGGGAGGCCCAGAGCTACAAATACTTGTTCCACTTCATTGGACACAGCACAGTCTGCTGGTCCAGGACAGATTTATCCTGCAGCCTCAGCCAGCCAAGTCACACACACTTTCTAACACAACCTGCTGGGAACTCACCAGCACTTGAGAACTGTCTCTGGATCTCATCTACCAGGTGGAAAAATAATTCAGCTGGTTTGTTTTCTTTTGTTTACTTGTAGCAAGCAACTTCAATTTATCACAGCCTTATTTTATGCATCATGTGGATGAATCCTGCCTATAATATAAAATAATCAGGAAATGTTTAAATTTAAATGTTTACTATTTAAAATACAATCTTGCTACTGAAGGGTCTTCTTTAACTTTTAATATAATGTATTTCAGCAAATATATTTTAAAAAGTGTTTTGTAACAATGAGAATAAATATGAATACACTATTACAGTTTGACTTAAAACTCCTCCAGCAGGATGGAAAGGTACAAGCCCTGGTATACAATATTTTTATACTGACTTTAAATATAAACTTAAATATAACATCAATATTAAAATTATATATAAATATAATAAAAAGCCATTAATATCCTTTGTAGAATCAGATGCTCTTGTCATAAGCAATAGAAGACTCTCACTTAACAAGCATTTCTGTGCAAATAGGAACAATTTCAGCTATAGGGAGAAATTTTGCTGGAGATATCTTAATGAAAGAGTGAGGGATAACAGAAAGCTGTAAAACTGACCAAGAAAGCAGCAAGATAGCATTAGACACAGTGATAAAAATAGAATAACCCTGTAAAATGTATATTGGCAAGACAATTTTGGAATATTCTCTAACCAAACTAGACTTCATAGCCTATACCTTACAGTCTCTATAGTTCACTTTACTGTGGATTCCAGGGACTGCATGATTACTCTAAAAAAAGAAAATTAAATTTATTGCAAAATAAAACTATGTATGTGTCATTTAATACATACAGTGCATTATTCTTCATTCTCTTTCTGCATTGCATAGTTAATCTCTTCAGCAAAGGTTTTTTGAAGTCATTTCTGTGCAGTACATGGAGCTGATAGGTTGTACATGTTAAATACATGTGAGATGAACACAAGATCAGTAGACAGCAATGAGACAATCAGTTATGACAATTTCTTCATTAATTATATGATAAACACATACAATAAAATAGATTTTTATATATATATATATATATAAACATATTGTATAGACAATATATAGAGTGGCTCTTTATAAACAACATAGTTAAAAACTATAGGTAAATCCTCAACAGCCTGATTGTGCTACAGGGATCTGTGCAAATAATCCAATAAAGAAATCAATCCTTGAATCTCCATCTTTTTTGCAGTGGGCTTTGAGTCGTGTTGAGCTGCTCAGTCATATAATGCACATCTTTTGACAGTCCGGTCTCTTATTTAGCACCTCTACCCCTGCAATTGTTTTTCCCAAGGCATAAGTTCCCTGGTTGGGTTTACGAGCATTCAGATAAGCACAATTCTTTTGCAGCTGGTTGATCACACAAACATCTGTTTGGGTGATGGCAGCTTAAGTAATAATGAAAAATTTCTTTTGAGTTGTAACAATGAGCTGTATGCCAGCATGGCAAAATATTCAGATAATGATATTATCACAAATTTCTCTCAGGATTTTAGATTCGGTAAATAAAAAAAACCCAATTCCTTTTACTTCAGTATGTCTTTAAAAAAACCAAGGTATGTGGGCTTAGCCAACAGTGTCTTCCTGAGTGAAGTTTGGTTCCAGAGTTGATTATGGCCAACAGATGGTCCAGATATTGCTTAATTGTAATTAAGATATTTTAGTTTTCATTTATATTTCATGGCTGGATCTTTACACATCTTATACTGGAGAAAAGAGCTATTTCTGTCCTAATGCTCAATTTAAAAATTGCTGGTTTTCCTGTACATTCCGTGTTCAGAATAAAAATGTGTATTGTCCACAGTTTATGTTGTACAACATATGCTTAGCTAATCTCTCCAGTCTGATTTTGAAGCATTACTTGTTATCTTATGTTGGGCCTTATTTCATGATGTCAACACCATCAACAAGCTGCATAACACATCAACAAGCTACATAGTATTAAGGTTATTAGCAGCAGTTGTTGTTTTGCGTTTTATAATCCATGTAATTTCAATACAGCTCTGAGGAAAATGTTTCCTAAGGCAAAATGAAAACATCCTCTCCAGTTCTCCATCAGATCCTAAGATCTGATCCCATATCCTCTGCATGGCCCGGTGCTGAAATAGTGACTGCTTATCCATATGAATGAAAGCAAGCTTTTAAATTCTGGAGGCAAACAGTATCTCATTCCTTGCTCTTTTCACTCCTTGCTGTTTTGACAGTCCCCCTAAGGCGTTATTAGCACTAAATCCAGGCCTGTTTTACTGTCCCCTACGTGAATATTCATGCACATATCCATATGACTATTTTTTAGTCTCTGTAAAGATCATAGTTCTTAACTTCTAATCAGTCAAAATATATTTACACCTAAATCACATGTATATTCAAGTCTCTTGTAAAGGCCTTCATAGACAGTGTAATTAATCTGATCAGTATCTCACTGGGGTCTTTAAAAATCAGTCTTTGATAAAGCTCTTGAATAAGACGAAAAATGCTGAGTCGATCTTCTAGGATATAAAAAGTGTATTGAAATACCTCTGCATACTCCATATTTGCATCGAATTTGAGTTGGTCCTCAGTTTTTTGGTCCATCTGCTGGGCATTTTCACTACCGCTGGATGGGGCTCCTTGTCTGAGCCAGGGTAACTGGTTTAAAGTCTGTTACTCACCTCCCTAAGACGGAAATAATGTATTTCAGGTTACTGAGCCTGAAGTACTAAAAAAAGTTATTTTTAAGGCAAAAATAAAAAGAAGTATTCAGGAACATAAAGCTCTAGCAAATGCCAAGATAACATTCTCTTCAGAACAAGTAAATGGAAGAAATAATCTGTTAATCTGATTTGAATTAGTCCAAGGGTTCATATGTACAAAAGAATTGTTAGATGTTAAAGCAAAACCAGCCTATGTAATTTTCTTTCCATATTGTGTTTAACTTCTGTTTAACAAGCATTTTCCCACTATCGAGACATACTTCAATCAAGGATTGATTGAAAATAACCCAAATTTACTTTATGTTGGCTGTGCTTTCTATCTAGTGCTCTCCTCAGATAGCACCTGCTGCATGATGACAGCTCTGGTACACAGCAATAAACACTGCTGTATTTAACTCTATTTTTTTAAACTTCTGGGGCTTTCCACACTGAGGTTTATCTACTACACTTTAATATTAAGTGCCTTCCAGCTGCCTTGAGCTATGTTTGTGGATTTGTAAAAACTACAGTGAATTCTACTCTTTTGTTTTTAGGAAGCCTGAACATGACACCCCCTTTGGGAAACTGCTTCATTTAACTTGCTTTCTCATAGCTTGCTTCCTCAAAATAAACAATACTATTCCTCTAGTGTCCCATGTCTGTATAGATTTTTTGCCAAAAATCTTTACAGACAGAGATTCATATGGCACAAAAGCTGCTCTAGGTCAAAAGATATAAGTGCCCAAGTGCTAAGTTGAGTGAACGCATTTGGAATTGCAAAAATACTTACAGCTCATAAAACCTTCCAACAAAAACTACTAACTACACTCAAAACAGTACATTGCAGGACACTTTATGACATCAATCTTGTAGTTTTCTCCATCTGAGATTTTTGGCATCTAGGTCAGTAAAAAATGTAATATTTTCTAAATAAGTATCATCACCTTTTTTTCCACATCTGTCAAAAAATACGTACAGTGCTCCCAGTTCATACAATGGTGTCATTAATAGATTCATATGGATTCGTACTAATCAGTTAGTATAATCAGAGCTATTCTAGAAAATACCTCTTTAAAAGGTGAAGAGTGAAAAATAACTAAAGTGCCCTGAAGAAGTTCCAGAAATCAGGTGGATAAAGAAAAATACTTGAAAGTGAAAAAAAATGTATTTATTTTAAATCCTCTTTTTACATTTACTTTTCCAGTATTACACACTTCATCAGGCAGTGAAGATGGTATTGTGCCACCTTATTAACACGTACCCACTGCTTAAAACTCTTACCCTTAAAAATCAGAAAAACAGCCCCATTTCCAACAGAAATAAGACCTGTGCAAGAGCAGGTGGTCTGCTCCTCTCTGTTGGTTGTCCCTGCAACACCTTTCAGATCTGATGGCTAATTTCCAGCCAACCTGACAGAAAAATAAAGGTCTCAGGTACATCACCTTCCTAAAAATGACATTAAAATGGACACAGGGTAGATGAGACAGACCCAGATTTTCCCCTGAGGAAAGGCAATCATTGCTCCTGGCTTTGCTACTCCCTGAGGCAGACACACACACACTGGGCCTGCTTTTAGCACAAGGGCAGGTCTCACCCCCTCTTTCCTTCCTCTGCTGTGGAGAGCTGGGAGGATGCTTGGCAAATACATCCAGCCCAAAGGATTTCTCCATAGGAAACTCAGATCCCTCTGAGCTTTCTGAGGTTGTGCACAAACACACAAACAGCTATGAGGTTTAAACTGCTGGATTTATTGAGGATAAGGATGAATTTCTTACCACTCTTATAATTTTTGTTTTTCTTGTATTTTCAGAGAAGCAAAGACAAAGTTTCTAACATGCTAGGATAAAGAATTTATTCTGATCTTACTAGGTTAATTTAAGCTGCCTACCCTATTTCATTCATTTGTTCATATACTGAACATTAATAAATCAAAATTTAATAAAAGGTTGAGTTATAATAGTTATATCACAGAAGGAGAAGATGACCAGGAAGAAAAATCTAATAAATATTATTTATTATAATAAAATAATAACCATAATCACCATTAATATCACAGGAGTAGAAGGTCACATTGCTGAATGGTCCATGATGACAAACCAGTAAGATGTGTGAAAGGCCTCTCTGCCTTTGGATGTTTTAAAAAAAAAGTCTTTGTACTAAAACTGAGTTGGATATCGGGATGCAGATATTGTCAAGTCTGCACCATTACTGCTGGAAGACAAGGGAGGTGCACCACTAACATCTTATAGGATTATAGAAGAAAATTTGGGTAAATAACCTTTGTGAGATTTTTACTGAAACCCATTTAAATTAAACTCAATCCAGAAAAATGAATTTTTGTATCCAGTATAGTTAAAATCTCATTTTCGTTCTACAGTTTTATAGTTGTTTGGTTAACTACAGGAAAGAAAAAATTATTGTAATTCTTTGTATAGAAAAACTTTATAGTAGAAAAGAAATTTTTTTAAAGATCAGGACTAGACCATAAGAGTGCCTCTTGATATATGCCTTCAGTAATGTTTTCTGAAACAACTGAGGGACCTCAAGAATGGATTTTGTTTAGGTCATGAATCTTAGTTTTTTAGATGAAGATGAGCTTAGACGAATCAGAAATTACTTTGTGAAGGACTAGGAAACCCTGGAAATTATTAAACTTGCCTAGGAAATTGCTGAAGAATGGACAAGTGTGAGGATCTTTAACAAAGGAAAAATGTTACCTTTTCTTTTGCACTCTCCATAAAACTATTTGGTCTTCATGTGTCTGAAGGGTTTAAAGATGCTGTTTCTCTGATATATGTCAACCCAAATTGTCATTATGAAGAGAACCTTTGTATTTACCTCCCCAAAATCCCTTTATTGTCTGTCCATTTCGGTTATTCTGGTTTATTACATATAGAACAAAGGCAAGCATTTTCTGCAATGTGTTCGAATTCCATATGGGCTATTTGTGTCTGTTGCACAGTGTAAGAAAACTGTAGTGTAACCAATCCTTTCATTTCTGTGCTCTTTAGGTTTTGAAGATCCCTTGCCTTTCATTTGGATCAAATTTCACTTCTGATGTACACAGCAAGCCTAATTCAGACACAGCACAGGGATTTGGGGCATTTACTGTTACAATTATTGAGACTGCTACCTTACTACGCTGTTAAACAGATATAAAATGGGAAGATAATATGTGGTAATTCCCAGATGATCTTTTTTTTAGCAGAACATTTGATATTCTAATGCCAGGTAAACATTGCTTTAAAACCTTGGCTTTAACAACAGGGAGGTTAGAAGGCTCGGATTGATCCATCTCATACTTTCAGTGACAGCAGTCAGTTATCTATAGTATGGAGATCGCAGCTTTTTAAACTAAAAATTGTTTTGGCATTATAATTCTGAGTTAAGTTATGGCTCAAACTGTATGACACAGAATGGTATGTCCAAATGCAAAAGAATCAGATATCATAGTATTTTATATTTCCATAAGTTTATAAAAGTTTAAAACCAGCACAGAAGCAGATTAAAAGGTGGAATTTCTCTGTACTTTGACAAGGGCTACCTCTCTGACACTTTGTGTTGAATCATAGTATTTTTATTTTAAAAATTCATATGGTGATAATGTCATACAAGCAAAAAAATAGAAGATTTTAAATACAATAGAGGGATTAGGAATTAATTTCCTAAATCTGCTCTTTTTTCTCATAATGCTAATCACAAAGAAATATAAAAAATATTTAACCACACAAATTGGTGGATTCAAACAGGTAACCACCATAATCATCCAAATTTGCATTACATACAGGCAAAAAAAAAAATTTGGATCTTTTCCTTAGGTCAGTTTTTGAATTTATATTTTTAAACTATACCTTCTGTAGCTTGGGTGGAATGTTTTAAGAGATAGTCCTAGAAAGTCAGCAAGTTCCTATTTTAAACTCATATTCCTTATGCTGTAACAAGACATACAAAGAGCAGAGGGTCTTTCAAGTAACCAAGTCTCACGCTATCGATGCTAATGCAATGATTTAATCTGAAGTTGTAAACAACATCAGCACAGGAATTTGTGTCTAATTTATTTTAGAATTACCTAGAATTCAAAAATTAGTACTACACATTGTTAAGGAGTCTCCAAAGTTCTTTTGGAGGAGGGAGAAAATTTGCATTTGAAGCACATGCAAAAACACTTTTCCTGCTACCAAAGAGGAGGAATACACTGCACAGGTACTTCGATTATCTGCAGTATCAGTCCATACACAGAATAACACTCAACGCACACAAGACATTAAAAGTGGAGCTTGAAAATTGTAGTGCTGCTTTTGTTTGAAGTGAGTAGTCCCAAACAAGGTTTACATTCATATTCTATAGCACATCAATGCCAGACAAACTATTCAGCATCCTACAACTAAAGAGAGACATTTCCCCCCAGGTTTTGAAGTGTTTATTCTCCTTTTTTTTTTGGGGGGGGGGCTTTCCCTTTCTTGATTTCCCTCTTTTTTTGAAATTATTTTTGATACAGTGAATCACCATTCTTTCCAACATCATAGCTTTACAAAAGATGTGTCTGTTTAACTTCTCTCCCACCTATTAATTCTCCAAGCAGCATGGCACTCATTAAAGTTAGCTGAAGTGCATACATTCTTAGCCCATCGATTCAGTTTTGCTGGCAAAAGCATAAAAAAGAAGTGACATTGGCAGTTTTTGAAGAAAGGATGATATGTCAGGAATCCCTGCTGTTACTAGTTATACCTACAGAGTGATAACTACCACACAATCATCCTTTTATTATCACCTTTTATTGAACTTCATCATTTTTACGAGCAAGGTAAATGGTGTTGATTTTCAGAGGGTGAGAATACAGCTTCAACAAGGTAGCAGCTACCTAGGGATGGACAAAGTAGGGATGAACATTGGTTATGAACTAGAAGAAGAAATGAGGAAAAGGAAAAAAAAATATCAATTGAGTAGGTGTGGCTATAACCACCATGAAGCAGAAATTGCTTGGAGGGTTAAAGTATGGCTTTTGGTGAATATTTTTGAAGGTACAGGAGGAATTGAGGTATGCAGTGGTCGCTGCACTTCAACAGAAATATTGAGGTACTTGTTTTGTGCATAAAAAGGGGATCGAAGACAGAAGGCACTGAAACCAAGGAAGTCACCCACAAAAAAAGAAAGTGATACACTGTTCACTGAGGAGTACTTCATTCTTCAGGTTCTTTGTTTAATACAGTATCTCTCCGAGTGGTTTTTTTTCCCTAAGTCTCTCTAATTAGGTTTCTCTGTGTGCATGGAAATAAGTTCCCCTCAGCTCCTGAGACAGTATCCAGTGTCCAGGTGGGTAACCCAGCAGGTCCAAGCTCTGGCTCTTCATGAGCAGGAATTGGAGGGGAGCACAAAAGAAACCAGCCACGCTCCTTGTGCTCAAAAACAGGGCGGGTGCTATCCATCCCCTGTTTTTATGACAGAGTTTAATTGTTAAAGCCGTCACTGAAGAAGTCACAGGGCCTGATTACTGTTGTCCCGCTCTCTGGAGCCTATTGTAGTACAAAATACAGCAGGGCTGGTCAGAAATCTCATCACACCATGAAATAGGTCATTATACATTTAAAACTAATGAGGACAGAGACACAAAACCCAAAAAGGACTATTATTCTTGTGCATAGCAGTTACGTATTTAGCACAGACAGAAAAACTTCGTTTCTGGTCTTTCCTCTCCATTATTTTCTGTCCACATGCCTTAAGAGGAATTAATTCAGTGGTATTGTATGGAACAAGTTGCTGACTTCTGAGCCACCACTTCTGTGGTATCTAAGTCCTGGCATTGATTGCACAACTTCAATTCTAAAATTTTCAAAAAATGCAATGATATTTGGGGATGGCAGTAATTCTGACCTGATCTGAATTTGCAGGATTGATACCCATCTGATAACTAATGATCTAAAAATATAATTGTGAATTTAACATGAAATTCCTTTATATTTTTTGTTTTGGATGCTAATATTTTAGCTAATCTCACATATTTTTTTCCATTTTATTACTCTTTCAACTGACCAGCATATAAAATGGATTCATGATTCCAATGGGCATAGAATCACAGAATATGCTGAGTTGGAGTCCAACCCCTGGTCCTGCACAGGACATCCCAAGAGTCACACCATGAGCCCGAGAGCATTGTCCAAATGATTCTTGGACTCAGATAGGCTTGGTGCTGTGCCCACTTCCCTGGGGATCCTTATTTTTCTTCCAATTATTTTAAAGGCATTAAGAGCAATCAATCTTTACATACTCACAGATCTATCAAGTAAGCAATAAAAGTGATTAACAGTAATATCATAAAAATTCATCAGAAGCCTATTCTGAAACGTACATGATCTTGCATTCAATACTGATCAATTAATAATTTGTAAGTAGTCTGATATTTATTTAATATAACCTTTACACCAAATCTGATTTTCAATAGCATTTAATTAACCCGTGCAATGACTGAAGTTGTGTACATAGATTAAAAAATTGTAAAAGTAATGGTCAGTTAGGCAGCAACCTGTACGATTTGTACATACAGTGACATTAATTATGCTTTCAAATTAGTCACATCATTGCTCTGGATGATGTAGAATTCTGGCCTTCTAAGTGTATTCCCTTCCACTTTTCACAAACATTTCAAAGTAGTGTCTATACATAGTGCAACTCATTCCTTGTCCAAAGAGATCCTATTAAAATACAAAAATAAACAGTGTGTTTATTCAGTGTTAATATTTTTTCTATTAGGTTTTTTTTTTCTGTGAGAAAATAAAAAATCAAGGTAAAGGGTTTCCACAGATAGTTTTAAGCATTTATTTGGAAAGAATCTTCTTTTGGCTCCATAACAAAATAATATGAAAAACAATCTCTGTGCAATTTCACACGCAAAAAGAAAAGTTAACTGAAACTTTGAGACTTTTTCACGTGCAGTGTCCACTGCAGTCACTCCTTCAACAGCATCACAGTTTTAGTTTTCCCTTCACACTTGTCTGCTGAAGGTGGCTATTGTCCTTCCACAGCCTGTGACACTTTCTTGGGCTACCACCAAAGAGAAAGAAACGGCAAATTTGTGTAGCATGAAGTAACTCAGCTAAAGAAAATCCCACTTGTTCAGATGAATTTTTTAAGGCAAACACTCCTTCTGGGTTCTGAATTTATGAATCCTCTGTCACCAGGCTTTGATCCTCACTGCAGGACAATCTCAGGGGCAAAAATCAATGGTAACATGCAATTCTCTTTGAGTGCTTTTGGCAACAGAGATTGGTCCCCAAACAAACTCTCTTTTCTCTCTCTTCTGTCCTTTGGAGGGTAAATTAATGTAGGTAAAAGTCTGTTCTCTGAGTGTAAAATGAGCATTTGCTGATTTTGATCTGGCTCAGAACTGTACAATGATAGGAGTGGTTATTTTCTCTTTCAATGGACAAGGGAATTTTTCAAATGCGGTTCTGGAATATCTCTGAATTTTCCCAATTCATCCTCAAATGAATAACCATTCCTGCTATTTCCTACAGTAAAAAATTCTGTTAATGAGAGAAAACTATAAAAATGTCAGTGCAATAAATTTAAAGAACTGGAAGGAGATACATTTTTTGATGGAATGAACAAACTTGAAAAGAAAGTCAGTCCTAAAAAGTTTCTTGTTTGAGCCTTCCCCAGGATGTCACAGGTTTTCAGTGTCTGGGATTTTCACAGTTACCACATAGTAGCTATCTTTTCAGACTGGGAGAGAAGGAAATATTTGTCATTAATTCTGTTCCCTATATCATTTAGATACATGTGATCCCTCTCCTGCACCATATCATATTACTACAGTGAAAAAACCCACAGCCCTTTGCTATTTTTCCTTGGTATTCCCAGTTGTTGTTTTTAAAGGCACAATATTTTATACTGCAGTAGAAGGGTCTGCCTCTGCCAAGGGAAGCATTCTTTAAGTGCCATACAATGACAGAAATTAAGGAAAATACTGGTATATAGAATTACATAGTTCACATATCAGAATAACTTCAGACCCTCAGGGGGAAAAAAAGGCATTTGAACACCACCTTCATTTTGCCTGGCAGCTTGTTATGAAATATGGACAGGTAATCACACAGAATTTAGGACTTTGCAAAATGCAGCTTGCTGCTTTAGGACTAAAATAGTAAAATAGAATAAAATAAAATAAAAATCATAGGTCAAATTCAGAAGAAAACTCAGTGAGTCTAACGGGATTTTAAGTTGGAGTGGCTTCTATTCCTCTGCTGTACCACATCTGAAACATGTTGAAGTAGGTTGGCCCCAGCCAGCAGTTAACCCGCACCCCACTGCAGACTCATCCACCCAGTGGGATGGGGAGAGAACAGCATGGAAAAAAGTGAGAAAAACCTCTTGAGTTGAGATAAAGACACTACTAAGTGAAAAAAACCCCCAACAAACACAAAATCAAGTGATGCAAAAGCAATCACTCCCCATCTCCTACCAGCAGACTGATGCCCAGCCTGTGTCACCAACAGCTTGAGAAGGTGGCATTGTTTCCATATTAACGTGAGGAAAAGTACTTTCACCAAGTTAGTTCTTATTCTTTCCATCCTTATACCAATTAAAGCTGCTTCTGCCTGCTGTGACCAAGAAAACATTTTTACACTTTTATTAGTGTTATTCATACATTCCAGTATTTCTGTTAACGTTCATTTTTACTTCCATTACCTGTAAGAGCAATCTGACCACACTTATTTTCTCAAAAAGAGGCCACCAGAATAATAGTGAGTATAACGGCTGGGCTTGATGATCTTTCCCAACATAAATGATTCCATGATCCTATAACACAATGGAAGCTTTCCTTGCTGAATACAAACTGTGTCCACAGTGTAACTGCAGCAGCAATTCTGCATTGCTACAGTTCATACAACACACACAGTTGTGGCCAGCTCAAAATGAAGTGTTTTTATATTAACAGCCACAGAGCATTGTCTCTGGAAAACAAAAGATTTCATGTAAAGAAAAAATTATGTTGAATCCCACAGAAGAAAAACATAAGACCATGGGGTTCTTTTTTTTTTTTTTGAGAATAAGAATCAAAAGGGGGTTAGGAAAGTGAAAACATTTTAATTAATCAGTGAGTATTAAGTAAGTGAACTCTGATGAGTTTTATGTGAATTTTAATTTTTGCAAAATCGTTAAACAAGTTGAGATATAATGAAAAGTTTTTTTACCACAAATGTGTACAAGAACTTGGAAATATAGTCATGGACATATAAATCCTCAGTACTATGGCTTAGTTTTGATTTACAGACATGCAGAGAGAATGCTGCTGTTGGAGTCAGACACTTTTTTCTGTTCATGAAACCTACTTTGAATTTCTGTGGTTACTGCTGAAAGACAGAGTTTCTCTCTTCATGGCTTCACTGACTGATTTAATATATCTTCTGTCATGCTGCTGCTGTGGATTTCATCTCTTAAGGGAAAAAAAGGTAGAGAAAAAAGTATTAAACTGCACAGAAATCTATAAAACTATTGGCATTTCAAGCATTGTCAGTGTGTCTCTGATTAAAGGCAAATGGTGCATATGTGCTGATGTTTTTTCTCTGTTTTTTGAAGGACATAATGTCTGGGTTCATTATAATAATATTAATCTGAGCCTCTGTAACAATATCCTATTTTTGTTTGATGATACTGTGGCCCTAAGATCATTCCTCACGTTGGGAAAGCTTTAAAGCAGAGAGCACTTCCCATATCTATCCAACAGTCCACTATTGAACGACTGTGATTCATTAGCGAGATGGGAAGAAAGTTCCTTGAGATCAGTCCTGAAAGCAATCTGTCATTAGAGCAGCACATTAGCTTTCTTCAAATTCATTTGTGAGACTCTTTGCAGGAAATAGTGCCTAATAAAGTAAGGAAATGACAGGAGAATATTGAAGACCTATTAAAGCATTAAACCCAATTCTTTCCCAAACACAATAAAGGCCAGCCAGACAACCATCTGTAATGCTGCATTAATTTTCTAAGAAATAGCGAAGAGTTTGTGTTCGTAACACCGGGGCTTTAAAACACGAGCCAGTGCAACCCTTAAAATTGTCATTCTCTTTGCACAGCTTGGGTGGCTGCTGCAGTCTGGAGACTCTTCCGCTGCTGTAACCTCAGTCCTAACACCCAGGTCAGAATCCCCCACGCCCAAAACCAGAGCCTGGGAAGGCAGTGCTGTTCTCTGAACTGAAACCACTGCGTTGCACTTTTTAAAATCTTGCAGAGAGCTTTGGGATCTGAATAAACAGCTAAATTTCATGTTGATAAAATGTTCTGTGAACCTGAAATATTGATTGCTTTATACAAACATTAGTCTTCAGAGTTTATACTGTTTACTCAAACTTCCTTAAACTGTATTAGCAAAATAAGTGTGATGCAATCTTGTGGACAGGGAGATAGAATTGGAAGCTTGTATTTAAAAAGAAAAACAGAAAAAGCAAAGGAAGATAAACTAGATGGGAAAATATTCCAAAGAAAGGATAAGGCCATTGTTCTCTTGTGATTTTTACCAGTTCATAATCTCAAACAATTCTTCATTTTTGCCTTTTAGGAATCCGTCCTATCATGAATTTCACCAACGTGCTCTTGCCAGGTGTATTTGTGTATTAAAAAGCAAGAACTCACTTCATGTTTTGACTTGGCATGTGAATTGCTTGAGAAAACAAAACAGAAAAGGTAAAACTATATTTTGTGCAAAATATGTTCTGCAGTGAAAACAGTCTGTGTCCATCACCTAAGGATTTCTTTTTATATATATATGTGTGTGTGTGTGTGTGTGTGTTTGTGCATACATTTTTTTCCTCCAGTACTAGTTTGTTAATACAAGAATATTCTTTCCTAGGAACCAGAGCCCAGGATACTTTCTGATGTGTAGGATGTTGGCTGTGGAGCAGTTACAGTCCCAGTGCCACCTATGATTTACTGTCCTCTATGTCAGAGACAGGAGAAGCTCACTTTTTATTAATTTTAAATACTAGAGGAACACTGGCTCAGAGGTTGATCTCCCAGTTGGTCTCCTTTATGGACAGGACAGCAGAAATTAAGGCAACTCACTTGGGCATCTCCCAGTGAGTACTGGAGGGAGTCACAGTCTCTTGGCCTGCCGTGTGTTTCTCTGGACACTCCAAGGGCTTGGCAGCCAGCATGAGCCCTTTCGTTTTGCTAAGAGCTGCTCCTCGCACCCATGTGCAAAGGCCAAGTACATGTGCAGTGCTGCACAGGGCATTTATGGAGTCTTTTTCAGCAAGTAGCTAAATTAGCCTCTTCACCGCCCCCCCCCGCCCCGACCTGTGTACTGCATCTTTTCTAAACAGGTAAAATCCCTTCTATTGACAATGCTCCTTGGGAAGCATCTTTGCCCTGGTACTCTTTCACATCATATCATCTTCAGGGCTGAAAGGCCACGCAGTAATTAAACTCAGAGGGTGACTTTAGCAGGGAAAGGCTCTGGGATGTTTTTATATTTAAGTTCTGGATATGCAAAAGAGGCATTTTTACATGGTAGTTTTCTCCTAAAACTGACATTTATCCTTAACTGATACAAGCACTGAGTTTCTGAGAAACTACTCTTATGCTGGGTTTCAGTAAATGTCAATATATGATTTATAATAGTTTTAGAGTGAGATACCATAGCTAACTTTCCCAACACATAAGAAAATATCGCCATCTCTTGCTCCATGCAAGAAGTGCAGCTGCTTTCTCCAGGGCTTCGATTTTCATTGCCCTCTGCGTACCTCTGCTGTTCCAACAACTCAGTTGTTTTCAGAAAAGCTGGGCTACTTCTGTTTCACACTAGAAAGCTTAATATCAATGAACTTGCATGGTGAAATATTTAAACAAGCATAATGCTCTTATTTTGTAATGATGGGGTCGGTTAAAGATTAATGGGAATTATGTCACTGAGCATAGGGTGATTTCCTAAATTTTTAGAGGTTCATTGTTGGGGTGGCTCCTGAGAAAAATACCAGTGCATTTGGTGCTGTCACTGTTACTTAAAAATCCTTGGGTCTTACCTGGATGCTATGTCCTGAGGTGACTGTTGAGAAACTGTATAGAATTTGTAATAGAGAAAAACATGGAAAGAATGATAGTCTTATTCCAGTCTTATTCCAACATGTGCTCCTTCTAAACTTCCAATATGTACTATCTAAGAAAGGCTTTTATATTTTTACAGTTTGTTTTTTCTTTTTCTTCACACAGATACAATTTAATCTTGTGATGGCTCAAAAACAAATAACCAAAGCAAAAAGTTCCACACAGAACAAAAATTCCTCAACTCCAAATAATATTTATGATGCCTACAGTCTTCTGCTTTATTTCCAATTTGTTCCTATGGGCTTGAACACTTCTAATTTCTCAGGTCAAGTATTCTTGTTTTACGAAAAAAAGTCACACACAAGAATTACATCTCCTATAGAGGGCTAGAGAAATTTGATCGCATTTAGGAAGGCTGTGGGTCTTTCAAACTCAATCATCTGTATTTGAAACTGCTTTTGAATTCTTGCAGACATGCATCTTATGGGACAGGAGAGGGAGCAAACTAGTGTTCACCAGAGGAAGCAAAAATCTGTGATCAGTGCAAAAAGTACTCTCAAAAGTACTTCTTGCTTTTATTTGTGTTCTGACTTCCTGAATAAACACCTCCATTAACTACCCCATCCTCATCCTTACCCTTGCTGTTCTTTCTCAGTCTTCTCATAGTTCCCAATTCCAAACCTTATCTTATTTCACTCTCACTAGTTTTCATCTATAACCTCTTGAAAAACTTCCTGAAACTACAAATAGTTCAACATCAATGCCAGCTTGTTCTTGTTATGTTTTGTTAACAATATATTATTTCCAAAAGGGACAAGCCTTGCTCACAAATATGGGCAGCACAGTCTCATCACAGTGTCCACAAGGCTTTGATTTCCAACGGCTGCATTTATGGGTGCTCATCTACAACCAGCAAAAACAGGCTTGTCCATTGGGCTCTGAATTCCTGCAGTACCAAGAGAGGCCATGTAGGAATGTTGGCTTCATTTGGTTAAAGTTAGGGTTTGTGTCTATTTTGGTGCCTGTAGAAGTACCATGGTAATATGTAACCAATATGTATCTGACTTGTAAGTATTTTATATATATCTTTCTTTCTTGTGCTAAAATCTATGGATCATAGATGAGAATGTGGAGTTCCAGGCTTCTTACAAATAATATTCTAATTGGTTTTCTGTATTGTCTTTTTTTTTTTTTTTTTTGTCTTCTGTTTGCTCCTCCAGCTCCTTATTTAATTTTTTCTTCCTCAAAAGTACAACATCTGCTCACAGAAAGTCTGGCTGCAGCTGTACTTGCCTTGTACTTCTGCAACTACCTATGAATATGCAGCTGTCACCAGATCCGTTTTTGTTACCATTGTAAAGAGTTAGCCACAAAACATTGCTAGGATATTGGCAAAAACTAACTTTTGCTGTGTAAAAATCAGTATGAATCTTACTTCTTGAAGGCACTCTGATAATTTTGAGCATTTATCCCAACTTTACATTCTCCAGAATGCTCTCTGACCTTTTATAATGTGGTTTTGACCATAGGTTTGTTACTCTCTACCCCGATTCTGAGACAGAGGCACCAGCAATATGACAGGATTATTCTGTGTGTACATTGTGAAATCTCTATCTATTGTAGCCACCTCTCTGAAGTATTTTCCTTCTATTTTTTTTTGCTGTGCCTCTACTCTGTTGATATCCCTACCTTCTCTCTTATTGATGCTGGGGGGATTACACATATATTTAAAAGAAGGCTGCTCTTATGCTGCCTGTTGTGCAGTTTTCCACCATGACCTGAAGAGTTTTGTTCATTTGCAGAAGAACAGCTGTGAAACAAATGCCCGTTCTACAGCCAGGGTAAATAAGAGGAAGACATGTATTGTAAGACAGCACATCTGAGTTGTGATGGACATCAGTGGCAAGTGGTGTCCCTCAGGGGTCCGTACTGGGGTGTGTTTATGGCTGTGTATGATGGATGGATGAAGTGTTAATATATTCATCAAGGACCTAGACAAAGGGGTTGAGCCTCCCTCAGAAAATTTGCATGTGACACCAATCTGAGTGGTGCAGCTGACACTCCTGGAGGACAGGATGCCAGCCAGAGGGACCTGGACAAGCTCAAGAAGTGGGCCCATGGGAAACTCATGTGGTTTAACAAGACCAAGTGCTGGTGCTGTACCTGGGTCAGGACAGTCCCTGATATCAATCCAGGCTGGGGATGAGCAGATGGAGAGCAGCCCTGGGGAAAAGGACTTGGGGTGCTGGTGGGTGAGAGGCTGGACATGAGCCAGCAATGTGCACTTGGAGCCCAGAAAGCAAATCCCATCCTGGGCTGCATCCAGAGCAGCATGAGAGCAGGTGGAGGGAGGGGATTCTGCCCCTCTGCTCCCTCTGGGTGAGATCCCACCTGGAGCACTGCATCTGGGGTCCCAGCACAGGAAGGACATGAACCTGTCAGAGTGAGTCCAGAGGAGACCACCAAGATTAGAGGGATGGGGCACCTCTCGTACAAGGAAAGGCTGAGAGAATCAGGATTGTTCAGCCTGGAAAAGAGAAGGCTTTGGGGTCACCTAATTGCAGCCTTACAGTACCTGAAGGGAGCCTGCAAGAGAGGCGGAGAGGGACTTTTACAAGGGCCTGGAGGGACAGGACAAGGGGGAATGGCTTTACAGTGAAATAGTAGCTTTATATTAGATATTAGGAGGAAATTCTTTGCTGTGTGAGTGGCGAGGCCCTGGCACAGGTTGCCCAGAGAAGTTGTGGCTGCTCCATCCCTGGAAGTGTTCAAAGCCAAGTTGGATGGGGTTCTGAGCAACCTGGGATAGTGGGAGGTGTCCCTGCCCATGGCAAGGGAGTTGGAACTGGATGATCTTCAAGGTCCCTTCCAACCCAGGCCGTTCTATGATTTGTACCATAGAAGTCAGTATTCTGGCTTTCTGCATTTATCAGATTATAAATGGGTTTTCTGAAAATATATGAGAGTGTTGATGTTTCATAAGCATTAAAAATTCCTATTAGTAATAATTTTTCTTGCTTAGATGTTACGAAATGAATATTTTCCTTATTCATAAGCTGAATTTTAACATTTACCTCAGAAGATTTATTTTTCTACAGTGAAGAAGGCCACGTTCTTTGGGCCAAAGCGTAAGATTTATTTTTCTTCCACTCATCAGTAAAGTTGCATCATTTATTTAAAGTTTTTTCACCCTTGAATGTAATCATTTATTGTCTTAGAAGTGACACACAAAGAATATTACTTATTAATTTAATAAATTAATTTAATTGACTTATTAATTCAATAAAGATATTGTTCATGACTTAACCTTTCAGTTCTCAACCTCTTGCAAGGTTTTAGTCCAGTAACTAGTCAGTAAGTTCACAAAAAATTAGGAACTCAGCCATACAGAGGATGATAGAGATACTTGGATAAGTCAGATTCAGGGACTTTCGTTGAAAATGCAATGAAGCCTAGAAAATTCAAAAGATAACAATGATGATCTATTTTTTCCATTACCCCTTGCTATCACTGCTGCAGGAAGGCAAACAGAACATTTTTCTGACAGAAGATTTCAGGTCAGACACGGTGTGGCAACAACATTTTTGGCCATTCTCAAACCCTTGCTTCTGCTGGCTTGATGCTGCTGAGGTCACCAAGGAAGTTGATCAAGGAAAATAACCCAACCTAAAATACATAAATACAAAACAAACCAAAAACCATGCACACGGGCTAAAAAACCTCAAGCCAGCAAACCTCCCATGACAGGAAAATTTCACTGTTGTAGTTTAGAGAATAGTCCTACCACAGCTGGACCCTTAAAAAATGGTCAGAAGTGTGTCATGGCAGAGCAATGGGGGAATGACCTCAACTACATCCTTAAGCTTTGATCCTGCTTATATTCTGTGAACTTCTTTTTCTCTTGACGTGTAGGTGGATCTTGTGCCTGAAACAAATGTTAAAGTAACACAAGAGACAAGGAGGGCTATTTTAAGTAACTTTAGAAAAAAGAAAATTCGGCAACTTAACAAAGAAAATGACAAAAGAGTCAAATTACTCCAGAATCCTTCGAAGTCAGAGGTGCAGCAGCTAGAACAATTCATTAATGCTCCATGCAGGAAGATCTGAATTATTTTAAGAGCACTGTATTTGCATTTTAGATATAGCAGAATGAACTAATTATGAAATGTATGCATCAAAGATTTCAATTTCAGGCTTGACTTTACTTTGGAGATTAATTTTTTACTTTATCATTTTTGCAGGCAGTTCAATGGACGGCCTTATTTGAATGTTACTCATTGTTCAGTGATGTATGAAGTGTATTTAATCAATGTGAAGAAAGTAATATTAAACTATTATCAAAGCATCAAATGTTCCAAAAAATCTCAAAAGGAAGGTCAAAAGGTAACATTTCTGCTAACAATATGAGAAACAATATATTTAACTTATTCATTACATATAAGTTTTTCATGGCATATACATTATCCTTTTCACATAACAGTACAATGTAAAATGTGGACAGTTATCCCCTTGATTAAAAATATTGTACATGGAGTTGACCAAATAATTTTTCAATGTTTAGTAAAAAGATATTTAAATAACTATTTTAGAGCTGATGTGTATTTTAAATGGTTTGCTGCAAAAACCTTTGACAGAACAGTTCTTGTGCTCATCATGAAATCATTTGTTAGGTACTACAGAAAAAGGTAATTGCCAAAAAGGACAGTCATTTTCAACAATTGCCATGTTTCTGCAAGGATTGCAAACACCTCTGTATTAAGACCCAAACCTGGCCTTAATAAAGCCATCTGGTGAGACATGAGAAATTGTTTGTCCAAAAGCCATAAACGAAAAAACATTCCTTTTGGAGGCAGCAGTTCCAACCCCATTGGCCAGCATTGCTCCAGATGGGATTTCAGCCCCTGCCCAACCTTCTACAAGCATTTCCACCGTGGGTGCCATAGGTGAAATCTGGTACATATAAAGGCAGAACTCTCTCACTGCCACTGCAGGCTCACCCTCTGTGGGTTAGTTTTGTGTGGAAGGCACACCAAGGCTCCTGGAAAAGTGGCTGCTCAAAGGAACCAGAGCTATGCCTTAAACTTGGACGGGAAACATTTATTTTCCATATTCACTGCCTCACATTCATGGATCATGTAAACAATAATGGTGTAAGAAATATTAAAAAAAATAAAACTCCTCCCAAGTCTATGTGGCTTGCACTTTCTGTGTCAAGGAAGACTTCAGCTCTAGCTCAGAAGTCCAGAAGTTCCTTTTAAAGTAAGCAGAAGGGATTTGAAGGACAAGATAATGTGAATGCAATCCACTGACATGGTAAGATATGATCAAAGGGCAATTGTCAACGTCTGTTTGAATTAAGAAATTAATTCATTGCATACTGAAAAAGTGATGACCTGCGCTGTGGTTTTTAGAGTAAGCTACTGATTAAGTTATGGATAACTGATTTTTTTTTTTCTAGTTTAAGATTTACTCAGAGTTAACTGTGTTCAAAAAAAAAAATTTTATACCACTAGTAAAAGTAATTATGGTGTCCTTACTATCTTTTTACCACACTTGTGACATCTCTTCCAGCAATAGCTGATAGCTTTGCTTTTGTCTCTCCTCCGTGACATCAGCCTTGCATTTTCAGAGGCATAAAGCAGTAAGACTTGTTGACTGGGGTCTTCTCTAGTGAATGGGCTATTAAGACTGAGCAGTACTTCAAGGGACCAGTAAAAGTGCTTTCAGTGAAAGAGCAAAACATTACTGTAATTTGATGGATTTGCTTCAACAAACCCTCTCAGTTTCTGGTTTGCCTTATCAGCATCTTGCAGAGATGTGTATATTTAAAGTTAACCTCACACAAGTATATTGTAAATGTTTTTAGAGAGCAATGGCATCCCCTATGCAAGAACACAAAGGAAAATATTTCCAGCTTCTCAACCTTGAAAGCAATGAACATGCAGAACCATCTGAAGTTTCAAAATAAGTATTCCACAGGACCTGTTCCATCTTATGTGTGACCTTCATTCTGCAAACCCAGCAAACGCCTTTTAAACATCACAACCATTATGATGGTTCCCTTGGCTTGCAGAAATCAAGCATAACTAAGTCTTTTCAGAAGTAGGATTTTACTGTCTTGCAGAATACTTTGCCTTCTAATTTTATGATCAGAGGTGGCTGTACAACATCCCTGGTGGAAAGCATTATTAGAAGTCCACCCTGCTATTTGAAACAGTTTTTGGTGTGACTGGCATTGTCCCTCTTCTTCAATGACTGTTGAGCACACATAAATTAATACTGTCCCCTTTTCTTCCCCTCACACAATTTTTAAATCTCTTTTTCAATAGATGTATTGGCAAGTGAAAGCTGCTAAAACTGCACAGCCTGACAGATAACAGACACTTACTGAAGCAGACAACTTTTACTTCAATTCTTGGTTAATTATTATATTGAGCAATGTTAATCTATCAAGTTTAGGTTTAATACAGTTGTAAAATTTTATAATTTAAAATCCAGTTATGTCACCCTAAAACAGTCCAAGTTGTAATTACCGGTTATCAATTGCAACAGCTATGTTCATGTGATTAAGAATGGAGCTATATTCTTCAAAGGCAATAAAACCATTGTTGCTGTAATTTAAGATTATTTGGTATATTAAAGAAGCCCAACACATAAAGCTGTTAAATGCAAATAAGCACTACAGATGTGAAAGGATATCTGTGGGCCAAGTTGATCCCGTGCCAAGAAAGTACATCTTTTTTTGACTTTATATGATTTCCAGGTGAATATTGATGAAATAATCAATGGGAAAAAGCTTCTCTAAAAAGTTAAACTCTCAGTACCATGCTATCATGGAAATAGCAGCCTCTGAAGCTTGGTCTTTCAGCATTAAAGGTCAACAGAGCAAATTTTAAAGCTTCATTTTATCTCCTGTGATTTTTCATAACCAAAGAGTTCTTTCATTTATTCCTTTTCAAATGGCAAACTTCACACAATCTGTCTGTACAGCAAATTAAACCCGCTCTGCTTTGTTAGATTTACCATAAATGAAACAAACTACCATAAATGCTACTTTTGTGATGCACTTACTACACTGAATTTTCCTTTTGGAAGTACACACAGCATGTACGTTACCTTGTTCCACAAGGGATTTTCTGCTTTGGAATATGTCTGCTGGCCAGGCTTCACTGTCCCTTCATGCTTGTCCCTTCACAGCCATGTGAAAATATGGATAAGTCTTAGAAAATTACAATGGATGATGATTATTAAGTTGATAAAGTAAAATTTCTTCCATTGTTTCACCAGACGCATTGTGAAACTACAGGTCTGGATGTTGAAGATCAAATGCTGAAGCTTGAAATCTGCATTATGTGCTGAAGGAGATGTTCAGATGCAGTTTCCACAGGTGGAGAACACAACCTGAGGTGTACCAACACCCTGATTCTACAGCTGATCACATGCACTTGAGCTTGCAAGAGCACGTGTCACATTTTGATCCAGGTCTACATTTCAAGCTTTGATCTTTGAGCTTCACTTTAAAGAGCTGCTTGACTTTGTTGCCCACCTAGATGGGAAAATGCTCACTATATTAAAATAAATATTACTGTGTTGCATAGCAAATGTCAAAGTAAGTGTTAAATAGTAAATATTATAAAGTATAGTAGATAAAATGATCAACCAGTATCTGTTATCAGCTAGGACTGCCACCAATCACAACTTAAAAATACCGTAACATACTTCAATTATAGAACCTATTTAAAAGAGCCCCCCGCTTTCTCAGATGCACACAGGTAGAACTGATCCCTTCGTGAAAGTCAACTAAATTTCATGCATTTGCCTAAATTTATATTTGATTTATTACTTAAATTACTTAATGGATTTTTCCACCAGTGTTGTCTCAGCTATACTGTCCACTTACACACAGATTCAGCAGATCCAACTTTCACTTCAGATTCTTTACTATACAGAGCTCAGGTTCATAAAAGTTCATGGAATGCTAGATGTCCATTATTCATGCTGGATCATCTTGTAATCCTCGAATCAGAGCTGAAGTTGAGGTATTTTTTTCTTTGAGATATATGTTTCTTATTCATAAGGGTTCCTTGTCTTCCGTAAGTTTTTCTGAAATTCTACAGGTTTGAAGAGTCTCTCTTTTCTTCTCGGAAACATAATTTAGATATATAAGAATTTCAGTTAAATCCTCAGAAGTTATAAAGTCTTCAAATCAGAATATATTTTATCTGTAACACCAGACAAATTTTTTAAAGAAAGTATTAGAAAGATGTAGAGGAATAGAGTGATAGTCAAATGATCAGGTTAATTTAACAACTCATGTTTAAAAAAAAACCCCAAACTGTAGTAAGGGATCTTAAGGAAACTTCAATTAAAGTACTTTCTGTGAGTGAATATCAAAGAAGAACTAAAGACAATCCCATAGAATTGCTGTGGCATTTACATGAGATGGAGGGGTCAAGAAACATTCTCAGAATAAAGGAACATTGCAGCAGTGCAGATCAAACAGAGCAGCTCTCAGGTGCTGCACTCTGCTGAGGAGCAGCTGCAGCTTTTGTGCAACTTAGGTATAAAAAAGAAGTGGACTTTGGTGGATAGATTTTATTTCTTTAGTTTTGCCTTAGCAAATATGGGATTTCATTTTGCTTTGTTTTCTGTTTTTTAACTTCACAGTTGGCTGTAGGTCAGAGTAACACAACTAGGACAATTTTACTGGTAGAGAAGTAAAAGAAATCTGTTATGGAAGCAGAAAGAAAGAATTTGAAAAATATTAATTTAGTTATCTTATTCATTTTTAATTGAATGTGATCAAATATCTTTGCAAAATTCAAATCAAGAGATTTGCTACTTTGGCAAGAAATGAAAGTCAAAAATTGAAATAAACATAAAATCTAGCCCTCAGAAAAAAATCACTAAAGTGGTAAAAAAGAATACTACAGATATTAAAGAATTAAATAAATTTGCATGTGACTGTAGGTCAGTTCTCTTCAGCAGTTTGAATATTGCTAACATTAGAGCCAAATAAACATGAACTATGTAAAAATATAGTTTTGCAGCAACAAAAAAATATCTGTCTACAGAAGGACAACTGAAATATAGCTCTTCAGGGTTTTTTTGTGTACACTGGATATATTCAACCCTGTTTGAGGTATCTGGTGGTTCTTGATAGCAATATATGGAGTGCACATTATCATACTGCAGGCTCCAGTCTGATGGACACGAAACTGATCCACATGAGGTTATGAATACTGACCTTTGTCATGGGAATTTAGTGCTTCAGTTCACTGATTTAGAGCTTGGCTTTTAAAGAATAATCCTTTGAAATCAATGAAAATTAGATATAGAAACATCTTTTTAAAAACCAGCAGCATCCAGTCCGTGATCCTGCATGCAGCATCCTGCTGAGCATCTTAGTTTTGATGCCGATGGTCAAGATGAGGCCCCAGATCACCAAATGCAGTATGAAATAATTTTCTCTTTCTCTCGAGAGGGGAGTCCTTTCATGGAGATGTGATTTAGGAAGCTGTTTGAAACACCCATAGAAGTTTTCTTAGAATCTATTCTTGCCTGTGCCGTTGTCAGTCCCTGCTATGACAAACTCCTGACACATAACCCTATATTATTCATTCCTATTTCCCTTACACGCCTTCACTACAGCAGCTGGAGGCTGCAACTTTTGGTCTAGGAATACTTGAGAACTTTGCTGACAAAATGCAAAGGAAGGAGGTGCTTATATGGTTTTCAGTTGTTTGGGTAGATAAGCAGGGACTCTCTGAGGTGACTGGAAGGCCTTGCCTGCCTTCTGTCAGGGGATTTCAATGTATGCACCTCAGGTTCCAGCATACCAAAACACAGAGAGACAGGCTTTAAAGAGTTGGGTTGCTGGAGACTGCCCAAGCTGTGATGTTGGAGATGTTCCCTATAGGAAGCAACAGTCACAAACATGGTTAGAAGACAGTCCTGTGATTATTATCTCAAACACACGTGGAAAATAAGTGACATTTATCTTCACATCCCTGAAAGGGGAAGGTAAGGGTCTCTGACCCAGCTGTTTCATTTCAGGAGACTGCCATGAACTGCAGCAGGATTAAACAGCTGCCTCCTCTGCTCAGACAAAATGAAGACTTATCCACGGATCATTTCCTGATGGTCTTAGAGAAATCCAAAAGTCTACATGACAGCACTGAAACTCAGATATTTAAATGAACCTTGCAAGTTATTTGAACCATCTGAAGCTATTACAACAATTTTTAGTTCATGATCAACTTGATAGCTAATTGTTTTTTTGTATTTTTTTGTCCAGAAGGTGTAGGAAAGTACCTCATACAACATTTAACTTTTATATCATAAAATATAATTAGGAATATATTAGAAAATATAATTAGATCCAAACAATGCTCAAAGCCTGAATTAATGAGGAAAAAAATATTAAAGTACTATTCTTATCCTGATTTATTTAACCTATTATAATTCATAGCAAATATTTATAATCTTAATCTTGATTTAAATTCTTAATATCTGAATTTATAAGGTGTCCTACAAAACTGGTGAGATGTGACTATCTTAGTTAAGCAAGATTAGATAAATGAGTTACAGCTCATAATCAGAAAACAACATGGGTTTAGAATTATCCAAAGAGATAAAAGTGGGCTGGATAAAAATGACAATTATGATGGTTGTTATAACTTTCACAATTAAAAAAAAATTTGAAATTGCAATATATGCACCAAAAAGACCATGAAAAACTTTGTCCAGCTTTGAGTCCTTTAAAGCACTATAACACCATTTAACAGGTTCCACTCATCTCCTACACTGAAAAACAGGGTCTGCTGGGGTGTGCCTCAATGCACAGAAATTCACACAAATCCATCAGTCACACTTTTATTAATCATCTCTAATTCCTTGAACAGGGACAAGCTATTTACTTGTGTTGGTTCAGTATATTGAAACAAGACTGAAATTTGTGGTGAGAATTCATAGCAAGTGTTTAAAAGCATAAAACATTGTTACAGATTGAAGTCACTGCTTGTCTTTGTATTTCTGTTTCTGGAATTATTGCAAAATACTATTTCCCGAGCTCAGAGGTTATACTTTACAGATGCTTTATTCATAGGGCTGAACACTATTTCACAGTCATGTTCTTCCAGGTTTGAGGAGGTAATGTAAACAGCACCGAATTTGCAATTATTTTTTAACTTGATATTGGAACAAAAGATGTAAAAAAAATGATTGTACTTATTTCATTGTTAGAAAGCTGTTGTAGTATAGTCCTGTCACTTTTAATTCCTTTAATTAAGTTATGCATTGCCGCCCTTTCTCCTGTCTCAGAGCACTGCCTGTAATGTATCAGCCACTCACTGATTTACAGGCTTGGTCAATTGGAAATTAATCCTTGACCCAGACATTAAATAGCCATGAGGGAACTCCATGGTTCAGTGAAGTTTCTGCCAAGTTTTCTGTGCCATTATTGATGAACATATTAATTAATAATAATGAACATATTAAAGATTGTATACCAAAAGGTCTTTGCAGAAAACCCTGAGAGTGGCAAATGTCAACATCTGGTGAGCTTTTATAGCCAATTTATAAAGTTTGTGTGTTACAAATGAAATGTTGACATATTTTGAACTATAACGAATTAATGACTGAAATAGTAACTGTTTATTCAAAAAATAATTTTATATCATTACAGAATCTCATATGTTTGCAGTTGCCCCTACCACGAAGGTTTAGCAGCCCAATTCCTTGCTGGCAGCACTAGATGGAGATAGTGACTCACACAAAGCTTCCTGACAGATGCTTTTCTCTCTGCTGAACCAGTCACTGCCAGAGAACAAGGTTTCTTTTGGTGTGTTCAGTTTATTACAGATTGCAGTGTTACAGTTGTTTGGCTTTATTTATTTCTTTTTAGTAGTCATTACAACAAAAAGTGAAATAAAATTATTCATGCTTTGAGTAGCTGGCAGGTCTCCCTAAATCTCTTTCACACACACCTATGTGTGATGTGAATCACAAAACTCCAGACAAACCATAAACAAAGTATCAGAATTTTATTTCCAGGTTTCATATATGTGAAATTTATTTTAGCAACAGTAACTCCGATCATGTATTTACTTGACCCATAAGAAAAATCCCTACTCCTGCTTTGTAATTGAGTGTTCCTTTGAAATTCCTGGAAATAAACAAAACAAACAACAACAACGAAATCCCTATATGCTCATTTACTTTCCCCACACAAAGTCAATATATTGATCTTACCACGGTGTATTTAATTGTCCTTACCACAGAACAGCCTCCCAGTTAGCAGCTGGGCAGAGTTCTCACATGCCAGTCAGGAACAGGGATGGATATCACACGTCCCATCACTTTTTTTTGATTTTCCATTAACTAGTTTTGGATAGCTAAGGGATGGTGAAAGAGAAAAGTCGACAGGGAAAGATAATTGCATGTAACTAAACAACTGCCAAGAGAGTACTGTGCAGATATTTTGGGTTAAATTTTCAGAAGTGGCTAGTGATTTAAGAAGGTATATGGCATCAGTGTGAGACAACACGTAATTAGCAGAAAGTAACTACACAGTACAGCCTGCAAATCTGACGTTTGAATTATAAAAAAGTTAAAAGTCAGGTGTATAGTGAGTCCTTTTATTTAGGCTGCAGTTTAAGACAAAAGCAGCTGGAGTTCTTGTGCTGGTGCACAATCTCCCCATTGTCTGAAAGATGGGACCTCCTGGCAGTGACATTGTTTTGACTTAAAAATCATTTAAACACACTGAACTGGAGTGTGAGCTAATTTCCCAATGGCAATCAAACTTCAAATTCCGAATTTGGCTGAACCTAGCTGTAGCTCACTGCAGTCTCTGCAGCTACTCTGGAACAATGCATTCAAAATGATCCTCTTGCAAACATCTGCTCCAGATAGCTGAGCCCTGGTAGGAGCTTGGCAAATTGCAGTAGCAGGCTGCTGATGGCGATCACAAACTGGCTGGAATTAATACAGCCTGGGCTGATTTATTTGGATTTGTTTGCACTTTTGCACCTCTCAAAGGGAAAAAGGAGAAGTATTAATCCTGTAGAATACTACACTTCTACTGTGCTGGTGGAAGCTGCTCTGACTTTTGTTCAACAGGAGAAAGATTAATTGGCTTCACCTGAGAGCCTTTTGAGGTGCCCAGTTCTCTCTAAGAAGTAAATGTACTAAAATTTGCTGATTGGTATGACAGAGAGCACATCCAAAGTAAGAAAACACAGGACTGTTTCTCAAAGCAAGCAGGACAGTTCTCAGAGAGCCTGGTGCTGTGGTGTGCAGCTGTCCTACAGCTCTTTTGTCTCGTGAAAGCAGAAAAAGAGCTGGGCAGGCTGCTTGAGAGTCAGAAAGTCAGTGACTGAGGTTAGTCAATACACTTTGTACTCCCTGAAATTCATTCACCAAAATTAATATAATTTACAGCTGGAAGTAAGGAACTTCTCTAATTTATATGATCTCCCACCTTGATCCATCTAAGCATCCATGATTCAACCAGGATTATGAGTTTTTCTGCTATTTTGGAAACAAGATGGCTCCTGCCAGTTTTAATGTATTTTTTTGTTCGTGTTGTCTTTAACACATATTATCACTACTGACATCTAACCAGGAAAACAAATACCTAAGCATACCTGATTATGGGATAGGGACCAAAGAAGACTTCTGAAGGTCCTACTCAGTCCACAAAGAATTTGTGTTTATAGTTTGTGATGCATAAAGGAAAAAATCCAAAATATCCTTCCAGAGTCTTTTACTACCAGTTTATTTCAATCTTCAGTTTCTGACAAATGGTGAAGAACAACCACAAAATAATAGCTAGGTTTTTCTCTTAGTTCCATTTTTTTTTCAATGGCTCATTCATTTTCCATGTAATTATATTACTTATTACTAAAAAATTAGTTACAGACTGAGTAGTTGGGGAGAACCAAATAGATAACCTGTATTCAGCTACCCACTTACACTGAGTGGTTTCTAACAGTCAAGCAGCTACAGCGTATTTATAATTCTCAGTGATTTTGCATTACCAGAGTCCCTTGTTAGAGCAGGTAGTTTGTGTTTGTCTCCTTCTTTTAGTTTTTTTTCTGAATTATGGTTCTTCCTGATGCACTCACAGTACCTTCCTTCACTTCCTTTCCCAAGAGGAGGGGGTAATTACATGCAATCTGTCTTCCTGGTAATAATAAACTTCCACAAGCCATGCTGCGTATGGATATTCACAACAACCAGAGGAAAGGGGGGATAAACGGTTCCATGACAGGATATGAAGGGTATCAGGGTAGCCACATGCTTTGGACTTGATTTTGCTGACAGTAGAATGTATTCCAGAGCAGCATTTTTCCCCTTGGTAATTTGAGTTTAAGCACTCCGCATAAGACATAGATACAACTTTTTGGTAGGATGAACTCTTAAGGCCAGCTATGAAATAACTACTTTTTTAAAAAGCCCTGCTTTTCTTCCCTATTTTCTAAGAAGGCTCCACTTACATAAGGACAGTACCATGAATTTCTTCTTGTGTGGAGAGTCAAACATGAAATTAAGGATTAAATCTTAAGGTATAAAAAGGGACCCTTCCATCTTCTATTAAAAAAACCCAACTATATTCTTTCTAGCACTGCAAGATGCAGTGCAGGATATCATTTGAATATCATACTGTATATACTAATAATTTTGGTGAATCCAAAGCAGCCCAATCAGCGCGTCTTTAATAAACACATATGAAAGATTTAACAGATTAGGACTTGCTATTTGCAAGAACTAATGCTTTTCTGCAGTTACTCAGTTTGCACATGGCAAAACACATTTTTTCTTTGTCTTTAGATTCTTTGTGTTTAATACAGACTTAAGTTTTCAAACCTTGGCATTTAAAATTGCACTCTGAATTCTGTAAGAGAAGAATAATCAGATTTTCAATACTCTTTAGTGAGGAGCCTAGAAGTCAGCAGAACTGTAGGTGCTCTGGAAAATCCAGTCCCCTTTTGTATTAGGCTTGAAAAGACAGATTTTATCCTAAGAAAGCTAAGTTAAATAAAACCAATTTGTTGAAATTATCTCTGTTATGTTTTAATATTTATTAAAATAGCAATTTCAGGAAATCTGATGGAAAATAATGCTTCCCTTCCACTTGCAAGCCACAGTCTTTTCCACATATCTGGTGTTATGCTGCTTATAAATGTTTCTCCAAGTAAGGTAATCTGGACTCTATGTGGAGGGGTTAAGGGAGAAGGAAAGAAAAAAGATCCTTTACCTTTTACATGTAAAGAAAATATTTAGGAAAGGCCACCTGAGATTTTCCTTTTACTTCTTGCCATAGGAGTTAACCTTCACTGGAGAAGTCTATGAGAGCTGAGGGAGAGATGCAGCATGAGGTGGCAAATCTGCAGGTGATTCGTGTCATCAGAACAGTCCCCTGAACAGCATAGTGCCATAAATGTCTGCTGGGCATCATAGGGCAGCCCTGGCTCGCTGTGCAAGGCAGAAAAGCCTCGTGTGTGACTTCTGTTTCCCATTTATAATGTTGGGGTCGGGAGGCCACTCAAAGAGGTGATCATGAACCCACTTCTGCAAGGCTGCAAGGAGGTACCAGTGAGAGCTGACAGAGTTTGGAACACAAACCCAGTACCATGCTGCAGAGAGTTTAATCTGGTTTTGCTTGCAGATTATCTCCAGATTACACATGTAACCAGTTTCTGATTGAAGAGTTAAATGTGGTGGGGAACGTAGAATGGCACAGGAGCATGGTCGGGCAGTGTGCAGGAACGAGGTCAAAGGAAGAGAGGCTGCTACACAGTGGGGTATAAGAGAAGGGTCTGCATGTCCAAGAGACCAGCAGGGACAGAAACAGTCTAAGGGCTCAAATGAAATACACGAGAAACAAGGACACAACAGCAGCGCCAACACTGGCAGCTATAAACGTGAACGAAGTAAAGGATGGCAATCCTAAAATGTCCCCAGTCCTCCAGTTAGGGGTCACATTCCCATCCATACAATGCCTGCAAACCCTTCAAACAGCACCAAAAGGCACTGTCCACATTCTCACTTGTGCTATCAGATACTCTCCAAGCCTTCTTCATCAACCATATATTCACAATGTCCTTTAGAGTATATAAATAAAATTACTCACAAGCAAAACTGCAACTACACTACATTTTCAGAAAGTAATTAATGTATACCCTTACCGAAACATTCACTGAGCTGAAACAACGGACAAAATTGTCCTTGATTTCAGTGCAGACAGAATTTGAATCACGGACTTCAACAACAAAATAAAAAAATTATAACATACATTATTCTAGCTGTAAGTAGAACCACTGCTCTGCATTTAAAACAGTTGCAAAAAGTCAAATGTAGTTCTGTGAAATGATGATAAGGTGGTTCTTTTAATTTGTATAATATACATTTCTTAATATACTGGCACAGTAAATAAAAGGTATAAAGGCATGTGAATTACAATTGGGCCTTGTCCCTGACAAATCACATAAACAACTATTGCCAGATCCCTCTAAATAAAAAAAAATGTAAAGAGAAAAAATTTTAGCCTATACTATTTATTATACTAATATTCAAAGCTCTCCAATTCAGACCTAATAAATGGCTTTTAAAATTTATCCTCTCAGCTCAGGCTCAGACTGCATTGCTGAAACACTGCATTCCAGCCCCTGAAGATCTAATGCACTGATCTAATGCACTGTGGCCGACCTGTTACAGATGATTATAAATTACACAAGTCCTTGTGTTGCTATAATTTTCTAGAGATTGCTTCTTAAAGGCAGAAGATGCAAAAAAAAAAAAAAAACCACCAAAAAAAGTGTAAATTACCATTTCTTCTCTCTATGAAGGATTTAGCTCAGCTAGAAATATAAATTTGGAGCCATAACCACTGCAAACCATTTATTTACTTTCTTGTTTGAAATTTACACCATGAGGAAGCAGAAGCAAGTTTAGTTCTTTAATATAAAATTACAAGAGAGGATGGATCCTGTGCTGCCCACTCATGGGGGCTTTGGCAATTTTTCTGCAATGTCTATATTCCAGTTACACAGATATGAAATGAGGAAAATTATTCCCTTCCTTTAAAAAGATGAGAAATACATTAAGGACAACGAGATATCATTGTATGACGGCAATGTCACACCAAATGCAGTTTAGAAAAATAAAAAACCTACAAAATTTGTATTCTGAATTGTTACTTACTTTATTTTTGTTGGGTAAATTATTCACAGGTTTGAAAATTGATAGCAATGTTCTTTTGTGTCATTTTATGCAGTTCTAGAGACCAAAGGAGCCTCAGGAATTAATTGCAGCCTTCTAATAAACACAATGATGTAATGACGTATTTAACACTACTGGTTTTTGTTTGATTCCAAATAAATTGCTGATTTTTTTTCTGCTGTGATACTAAAACAATTACCATTTTGAAAAAGGATAATTAATCTACAATTTTTTCACATTAGATCATATATCTCTAAAGAGTGCCCACAGATTTGATGGTCTTCAGCTGCTGTGTATTTATTTTTCATTTTTTCTGGTGCTGTACCGCCCCATCAGTGCTGACATTTAAATGAGTGAGTATTCAACACAAATGTGATCGTTTGTGTAGCATCCAACGCGGCACCACACTGAGATGATTGCTTCTGGGAGCCATCCATGGGTTCCCGAATAGGGGGGAAAAGCCAGGCAAAATTTTATCAATTTACATTTTTCTGTGATTAATTTTTATGCAAATAAGGGCCCGACCGTGCTCCCATCTCACCTGAATCATGCGGATCATCAAAGACAAATTGAGCATCACTTATTTAAAAAATAGGCTTTAAACTACTCTACAGCTGTGTTGGAAAATGCTAAGAGCGGGGCATGAACTTTTCTAATGTAACAGGAATAGATAAGAAAATGCTTCTCTTTGCATTTTTGTCCACACTGTGATAAACATGAGTCTTAACAAAATCCTAAACATTGTCTTTGTTTTATATTCCTTATGCCCTTGTAAACATTTGACTATGGGAATGCTACATGAGGGGATTCTTCCAATTTCAGAATAAAAACAAATGGGCTTGCAAAAATACATTGCTTAGTGATGAAAAGAAATTATATTGGTTAGCATGCTCAAAGTACAGATTTTATTTACGTTTTTAGATACAATTCAAGAAATCATCTGCTGGCATACTGCAGTGATAAGGGCCTTACATAAACAATCTTCCAATATTAAAGCTGTTAGGACACAAAAATAGGTAAGTTCTGTTTACAAATGAACATGTCCTGCCTTATTGTACATATCTGTGGATATGTATCTACAGATGAAAATTGCGTAGAGTTGGATATTTAGACTTCATTAAACAACAGGCTTTGAAAAGAAATTTAGGATGGGCATTTTATAATTATCAATACTAAGATTGAAATGTGTAAGTGTGAAGAGCTATTCTTACTTACTTTTCAAAAAATTGTACTTCTTTTAGGAAAGGGACAAAAGTGTTTCTTTATGGCATTAAGGAATAAGGCAATACTGTCAGCCCCAACTGTAATTTTGACAGCTGTAAGAGAGATAACACTCAGGAACATGAACACTTGTGCCTCTAATTTTCACTTGAAATTTGTATCCAGGTGTAAGAACATGTTCTCACGAAAAGCATTCTCTTATAAAGAAGCTGAATTTTGAAAAGGCAGTTTTCTCTTCAGAGCTGTGTTCTGGAAATTGTAATACGTAATGTCAGTTCAGAGAGTCATTTTACAAGTCTTTCCACAAATCCATATCCCTAAAGCTAATCTCAGAGGAGTAAGTGTAATGTGTAATAGAGAAAAGACAGTCTTTATCAGAGTTGGAAAAGCAGAGGCGTGTGTACTGGATACTCTCCTGGCTTTGGAGCAAAGGTGTCCCCTTATGAATTACACACATTAAAGCTCTGATTTTACAGGTTTGATTAACCCACAGCTTAGTGAGGTACTTTTCATTAAGCTGCACAGCTGAATGTATATTACTGCACACCCAAATAGAATATAAGTTTGCAGACATGACCGATTTCATGCTCAGCCCTTCCCCTGGAATCCTGCGAGTCTCATGTCACCTGTTAAACCATGGCACTTGAGGTCATAGCTGCAGCAAAGCCAGCAAGGACCCCCATACTGCTCTCAACAAACCCAGACCTCTGTCTGGTCTCCAGCCTGCAGCCAAGACCTGCTGCTTCTAAATATCTCAGACAGATGTGACCCATTGGGTTTGATGTCTATAAATTCATTCCTTGTCTCTCCCAGTTATGATTTTTGAGAACAATTGTACTGTGGCAAGTTTGGGGATACCTAACAGGTTGACTACATAAATGATACAATTCATCCATTCAGAAAAAAAAATGTGAAACCTAAAGTTTGAGGAGTGAAGACAGCTAATTATAAAAAAAAAACCCAAACGTGACATTTCCCTGAAAAAATGGTGTTGAATAAAATCAATTTATAAAGAGAGAAAAACATGTTTAAACTATTACTAGATCAATTGACTTATTTAGAATGCTCCTAAATGGAACCAAGTTTAAAATAGTTACTATTCACTGTCTTTCAGTGAGCTTTAGCATCTTCTGTAGAAAAGACCCTCTATGATTGCATTAATACAGAAATACAATAAGAGATCTATCAAGCACTCCTTCTCTATGTGACAGGTTTCTATATATTATTCAGTCACAGATACCCATATAATTTCCTATAAGCTGTAGTCATCATGCCCTACTGTCATAGTTCTGCTATTATAATAAGTGATGTATTAAAACTACTGTGTAACAGCTGACAATGAGGATTCTGAATCAGCTGAAAATGTTGAAAGTGATATCCTGGTGTTTAATTCCAAATACTTACCACAATAATCTTATGGGATATGAGAGCCATAAAGAGATTATTTTATGAGCCATGGGCTCACCTCATCTGAGGATGGAAAACATCTGTTTTTTATTAGTAGCACGTGGTCACACAGGACATGTTTTAGGGCAAGGAATGAATGATTTAGAAAACACAATGTATGTGCATCACCCCTCCTCAAAGACCATGAGCTTCCCTTGCCATACAAAGGCAAACAGTGCTAAAACCAACTAAAAGTTAGCATTTGGGAAAAATAAATGCCTGTATTTGCCATTACAATAAAATGCAGAGAACAGTAGGAGGCAAAAATCTTGTCAGACTAATGACTTCAGCCTTAAAAAGAAGTACATATGAGTCCTTTGAACTGAAAATTTGAAACAAGCAAGACACATATGTAAAAAGGATATTATACATACATACACATATATATATGTATAAACACCCATATACATAATTCCTATACAAACACATGTGGCTCACAAGGTCCCTTTGTGAGCAATCTAGGAAGCAGACAAGGAACTGCTAAAAGGTGCTTTAGGGCACCCCCAGAGCTGTCAGCTGAGGTGATTTCAATGTGTTCAGCTGCAGCTTAAAGTCAGTTTCCCCTCTAAGGTAGCTCTCCCCTCACAGTGGCAACCTGGCCCCCCTTGACTCAGAGTGATGCTCTCAGATGCAGAATGGGCATGAGGGGGTGGCTAGAGTCCAGCTTTGAAAAATACACAAATTTTCTGAAAGTGCAAGACAGAGGTATTACTAAAAGTAATTAAAAAGAGCAAAAGAAAAAGAAATGATCAAGGCTACACTGATGCTGTGACACATCCCTCCTTCTAGAAGCCAGGTGGCAAGTTGCTCCATTTTTGCTGCTGAGGTACCAACCTTTGGCATTAGGCCCATGTTCTGAAACCACAATGCTCAGAGGGAAACACTGCATGGAAGGCAACAACAGACTTTGCTTTCTGGGTATGAGCGTAGTGACCCAGAAGCAGAGAACTGAACTTAAGTGTCCTTAAAATATCTTTTACTGTGGTGGATGTGCAGAAAAATATATTTTACTGAGGTTCCATGTGCAGAAAATAAAAATGGATATCACAAAAAGGAAATATTTTGAAACCAAGGTACAAGATTTGTTGGAAAAAAACAGAAATAATTTGGAAGTGGAATGGTACAAATCAGAACAAAAAAAAATATTTGCGTGTAATTCTCAGTGCGGTATATATTTGGTGACACGATTTCTCCTTTCACGTATTTTCCTGAACCCTGCTTCTGTTACCTGGAATCTTAAATGTTTATTTTCATGGAGTTCCGAATATTTGTCAGATATTGTATATTCAGATATTACCATGGGCTCAACCAAGCAAGTGACATGAAAATAATGAGAGATGGTTGCTGTTGCTAGAACAAACTTGTCAAAGTTCTTTTGTACTGTCCAAATGACTTTTCCTGTTTGATACCCACATTGTAAAATTATGAAAGAAATCATCATGCTTTCATTCATAATTTTCTAATGAACTGGAGGAAAGTTTACTTTGAAACATTCTATATCTCCATAAATTAAATCCGATATGTTTAGTTACAAAGAAAGGGCTCAAAGATTGCTCTATACAGCTTAGCTCTTTCAGTGATTACCTGCACGGAGATTCTTGCAGCAGAAGACAAACAGAGGCACGCTGCTATTGGAGTATTACTGTGGTCAGGGATAACACAAAGGTTGGGGCATAAGCACAGGAATGTTGTGGCAGGACACCTGGCAAGGGGATCTGTGAGGGGCCCAACGCTGCTCTGGCTCTAGGCCACAGGCTACCTTAAATCTAGCTAGAACAACGCTGGATTCCCACCTTTGGGCACTGCTATTACTCCTGCAGTGCCAAGCTGAAACAGACACACACAGAGCCTAGTCCTCATTCTGACATGGATCCTTACTCAGCTTACACCTTGCATCTTTTGTGTAAGGATACTGTATAAACACTGCTGGGGAGTAGATCAAAGAGAACATGAATACTGAAAATAAAAGTTATGTCGGTAGCCTCTGTTTATATAACAAGATAATTTACATGTTTCTATTATCTTGTTATGACAGTAACATTTCCTGAACTCCCTGAGCTTTATGGAGATCTGCTATTGAGAGATACCCAAATGGATGCAGCGAGCACGTTGCAAAGACCAGGACACACCCCACCATAAGCTAAAACACGATTTTCTGATGTATCTAGAACACAGTTCAGGTTCTTTAGTTACCTGCACTTGATCTGAACTGACCTTTGCACTCCTGATGCAGTGCTTCCACAATCCCCTCCGTGATGATGTTTTGTTGAGTTCTCTGGATTCTGCAAATGCAGACTCGCAATTCAATCTCAAAGGGATATTATTTAGCATAAGTCATTATTCATCACTTTCCTTCCGTTAGAATGGGAATATTTTAAAGGACAACAAAGTATTCTTATCCCACCAAAGATGTGTCCACAGAGGGGCAACAAGGCTCATGAAGGGTCTAGAAAACAAGTTCTGTGAGGAGAGGCTGGGGGAGCAGGATTTGTTTAGTCTGGAGAAGAGGAGGCTCAGGGGGACCACGTCACTCTCTACAGCTGCCTGAGAGGTCTCTCCTGCTGTGCCTGCAGTGAGAGGACCCAAGGAAATGGCCTTAGGCTGAGACAGGGGAGATTCGGATTCAGAGTGAGGAAAAAGGTTTCACTGTCAGGGTGGTCAGGCATCGGAACAGGTTGCCCAGGGAAGTGGTGGAGTCTCCACCCCAGAGGTGTTCAGGAGGGGTCTGGACCTGGTGCTGGACGATGTGGTTTGGGAGCTAGAGTGGCTGGGCTGGGTGGATGGCTGGACTGGATAATCCTCTCTTCAACCAAGATCTCTTCCAACCTTGATGATTCTGTGATTCTATGAACGATATCACACCAAAAGGGAATAGGTTCAAGAATAAAAAAGAGAGGCAGAAGATAACATGAAAAAATTTTTTACTGATGAAACATTTGTTGATAACTGAGAAGAAATAGTTTATTCTTCATTTCTTTACAGTTGTCTTTAAAGAAATCACAGAATGACAGGATGTCTGAGTTTGGAAGGGACCTCTGGATGTCATCTTGTCCAACTCCCCTGCTTGAGCACCCAGAACCAGCTGCCCAGGATTGTGTTCAGATGGCCTAAGAATATATCCAAAGATGGAGAATCCAAGTTAAGAAATAAGGACTTTGTTTCTTGCTAGCCTTTGATGAATCATTTAAAATATCTTTGCTTCAGGTTTCCCCTCTGTAAAAACAAAGTACTACCTTGATTAGTAAAGTCCTCTGCAGTTATAGAGAGAAAAGTTCTGTTGAAAGCTAAATATTACTGTCAAAATATCAGGAAGATAAAACTAATATTCATAATATGACAGAAATATTTTCTTTGAAGTGAAGGAGACAGATGTTAATAAGTAGCAGAGAGCTCTGTACTTATATTCAAAAACTGAGTGATAGTGAGAAGCAATGTCAGACAAAGTAGACATTAATATTTTTCTGCATATTTACTTCTAACTATAGTTCATATTTAATAATTTTGCCCAAAAATTACATATTATAAAATATTGGTGCAATAGATCTCTAAGGAAAGTCACATTAATGGAAAAAAAATAAAAAGTGGAAGAATCATTTAATTAGTCCAGAGTAAACCACACCAAACTGAGTTTTAATATTTCCTCTTTTTCTATTTAGCAAGCCCAAGGGATGCCCAGCTGAAGAATAAGCTGCCGTGATGAATGGTACAGAGTATTGCAGGAATTATATATGAATTAGGTTGGTTTTTAAATTGTTGATTGTTTATTTTCCCTGGGTTTGTTGTTGTTGTTTGGGGTTTTTAAAATACTATCTCCCTGCATTCAACTTCTGCTTTGTCTGGTCTCAGATATGCTTTTTCACTCTCTTTGATTTTCAGTTCTGTTATCTCTACCCTTGTTTTACTCAGGTCTTGCTAACCGATTCTAAGTTCAGGATGAACTTCTGAAACTTCTGAACCCATTGTGATTGAGCTTCTTAGAAACAAGTTATTCTAGAAGCAAGATCCAGAGAGACAAATGTACTTATTACAGCCTGGCTGTTTGGAGTCTTATTTCTCTAGTCACAAACCACACCCGTCACACCACTCTGCTGCCAGTGCCACGAGTCAGAACACAGTAATTCAGTACAGATTAAACTCTCCCAAGTTTCCCACTGACTTAAGGTGAGTCTTGGCTCCCACGTGGCTAAGGCACCTTTTGAAAACTCCTTGAGTCCTAAGGAACTTAGCAAACATCACCCTAAAAGGAAATCAAACTTTTTCATTTTATTAGTCTTCTGTAATTAATTTAATGTGATACCTACACAGCACCATCTAGAGATCTGTTTGTCTTCACTGAGGCACATCCAAACTCTCAATCACCTCAAAATATTAAGTGAAAAGGCTAACTCAGCTCAGCTCTCAAATACAAAAATTAACACTGGATAATAAAGCTAGAGATATTTTTATGACACTTTAATCTGAGGAACTGATTTTTAAAATAATGCAGTTGCTCTGACATTATTATGCAAACCCAGTGTCATTTTGTTCATTCAAATAAGAATGAAAAAAGGAAAAGTACCCAAATGATGGGTTATGTAGCATTACTCTGATAAAGGGAGGCAGTGTAGTATGGAAGAAAAGTGATTTTTCTTTTTCATGTCATAAACCTCATTGCTGCTAATGATGAGGATAAGGCCTTTGAAATTCTGATATTTAAAGACTACCGTAGCACCATTTCCATCCATCAAGTCCCACTGCTGATGGTGGTTGCTGCAGAAGAAATTCAGCTACAAACAATTAGAGAATGATTTTCCTCTCCATAAAATTTGCTGCCATCTTTATTAGTAAGGTGTGGTCTACACCTTGTCTGATGATTTAGGTGTGTTACATCAACCTCCTGCTCACCTGTTTTATAAATTGTAAGATTTATCACAATGAACAGCTTTTTTTCTTGATAGATTTTTACATTTAAAAAATATGGTGATGCAAGAAATTCAGATCTATAGCAACAGATCAAATCCTTCTAACAATCCAAAGTGTGTCTCCTGCCCTCCCACCAAACTACCACAAGCAACTCTATTAATTGTGACACTGTCACCATTGTGAGATGAAAATCAAAATAAATCCCAGGGATACACACGCATACTTTCTAACTTTATACAGCTGTTGTCTTAACATGTTAAGAAGGCATTCAAATACTCAAAGCTGTCTTTTCTTCTAGTTAGGTTTTTTTTGAAGTTTGGTCCAAGAAGGCCTCTCTGAGTAGCATTCAGGGTTGAGAGAATGTGGTAGATACTTAAAGTATGCAAATTGTCAGACTGCTGGCAAAGCACACATGGGGCAAAAAAATTGCCAGGGCAGGTGTCTAAGGAAGCATAATTACCAATTCTCTCCCATGAATGTGGGCTCCATCAGATGTAAGAGCAGAAATATTGGCTATTCAGATTTCATATAGGGGTTAACTCTCCCAAAAATCCATGTCCCTGGCATAATTTGAAAAAAGGACATCAACACTTTATTCTCAGCAGATATAAAGCTATTTCCTCTTGAAAAAGAAGAATGACAAACACCAGCAAACTCTTTTGCAGTTTAAAAGCTCTTGTCTGTGCACATTACTCTTTCACAGAAAAAAAAAATATATATATATATTAAAAAAAAAATCTCTGTTTTGCTCTGTACACAAGGTTGCAACTAATTACAAGAAGAGACAGATGCTGAGTAGCCTTAAGGCTTTCCCTGCCACCACAGTGAGTCTGTGCGCTAGTCAACAAGCAGGTAGTGAGTGAACTCAAATGTTATCTGACAAGGCAGCAGATCCATCACCTAGGGTTAGAATACAGACAAGCAACTCCGTGTTCAAAAGTAAAGACAGAAAAATTTCAAGCAGATTGTTTCTGACAGAAATCATATCACAGCCGCACTTTCTGACAAAGTCTCCGCAAATGAAACTATACACTTTCTGTTTTCCATCTTCCCCTTTAAGAAACAGCCAGGATTTCAAAGGTACATTGAAGGTGACAGCTCAATGCACAGTGCTTAGCAAGTGCTTCTATGCTTGTTTTCTCTTTGGAAGTATTAGGGGACCTCTACCGCTTATCTGCAGGGGAGCAGAAGAGTGCCCCACTTTTTCCTGCCTCATTCTTTGTTTCCCAAACACTTCCAGCTTGCTCACAGATGTCAAATGTCAGTTTCACAACATAAAATCCTGGCATGAAAAAACTTCACATGACTACCTGGAAGCTTTAAATAAGTTGCACCACCCTAAAAAGGAAAGTTAACAAAAGGATAAAACCTGACTATAATTGCCAGTACTGTTTGCCCTGAAAGACAAACAAAATCTCCTAGCTGAATCCTAGCAAAGAATTGCTTATTAGCTTTGATACAGAATGTTTTGCCCTTCCTTCACAATAAACATGATCTCCATACATTTTTGAGTGTTACAAATCTCTGCAAAGTAACAGATTTGAACAGTTTTCTTGCTTTCCACCCAGAAAGGATTGAGTTCATCTAGATTGATTTGGCTGTTTCACTGTGAGTAATGTCAAAACAAGACAGGAGAAATACAGTGTTCAATGGAGCACAACAGATTTTATGTACATAGGTTCTAGCAGTGCTGTGGATTTTGACCTGCAAGCTGGGCATTTGCTCCCAACGGCCCGTGAAAACCCCCAGGGAGGTTTTTGGGCTCTACTGACTAGCATTACAAATACCACTTTCTTTTGCTGAAGACGAGTGTTTACCAACCTTAAAAATTAAACAGAGAATGTGAGGCACACTTGCTTACCCTGTGGTATCATTAAGACATTGAAGGTGAATGAAGCATTTATTTCTAAATATTCCTTTCAGCATAATGGGGTGGGATATACACACTGCTGGTTACCACAGATGAGGGACAGAGGACTGTGAACAGAAGCAAGTAAAGAAGTACCAAACATTATAGAACATGGTCACTGTGTTAAAGTTACTTTGGATTCGAGATTTCTTTTGCATTTCCATTCCTCCCGCTGACATTTTTAGGAAAGACATTAAGGGTTGTTTAATACTGTGAATTCGCAGCACTGGTCTCTTCCTTTACATTACTAAAATGACTATGGCAGCATATTTCACTTGTACTAGAAATCTAGTGGCATGGAACATAGAAAATATGTCTTGTTGGATTCAGTCAATTTTGTAATCAGTGCAGCACAATGATTTCTGTGCAAGATATTGGCTTTAGCCATAATTAAATTTACATGGCTTGGGATGCCACCTTCCACAGTGGGACAATATGTAACTGACATAATACTCTAAATGACTCAGGTTTTGAGCAGTCTCTGATAGATATTTCTAGGCATCAGAGCTAATAGACCTATATTACCTGCAGTAGTTCCCAATTATATAGTATTGCATTAGGTTTAGTTTATTAAGTCTTCATACCTCATCAGAGAATTTTTATCATTGGAGTGTTTTTCTGTCTTAAAATAAAGTATTTTATAGAAAATCAAATTCTTTGCTAGCAGTAATAATCTGTCCTTACAAGTCTAGTTAGCAAGACTGTGCTTACTCTGTGGTTTATCCTACTGGGGCTGCTTTAGTCAGCTCCTTGCAAGGTAACACCTCTGCTCACTGGTACAGTAACAGCAGTGTCACACAGTTTATGAACAATTTAAAAGCACTTAGACTTTGGGGCCAGTCATGCACATCATTTGTGGATTTGAGTGTCCTGCCTGAGGTTATGAAAGACCTACAGTCCACTTCTCTTTAAAAGATGTCTGAAAAACCAAAACAAGAGAAAAAGCGTCATTTGCAACAGCAGTGTATTCTACCAGCTTATTTCCCCATTTCCTCTGACAAACTCTTTGGAGCTCTGCTAGGGTAATCAACAAGCAACCTAGAGTTGTCTTTGAAAGGGATTGGGAAGAATAAAAACTTGACAGCTTTGTAGTAGTAGAAAATGAACAACAAAAATCAGACCTAAAAAAATTAACCAAAACCTCGATGGTTACAGTCCCCTGGTACCTCAAACCTGATATACAGCTTAATTCATCCAGGCAGACCCTGGACTTCAGAGCACTTAGGCTTTGGACCTTATTGCTTCAATGAATGGTTGGATGGCAGTAATAATAATAATAATAATAATCTTTCTCTAATCAAATGAGCTTCCTGGTCTCTGTGAAATCATTATATCATGAGTACCTGAACATCATGAGTTCTCCTTGATTAATGTGACCATCCAGGAAGGCAATGTTCACAGAAGAGTGAAAATTACAAGAAGTGAAAATTACAAAGTGATTACTAAAGAACATGACTAATATAACCCACTGACTCAGTTGGTCTGAGTTTGCTCCAGACTTACAGTAGGATGACGAGAAATTACTTCAAGCATTAGCTCTTTTTCCACTTTTTCATCCTGCTCCATGGAAAAAAAGCTGTTAAGTCCTGCCTCCGCAGACACAGGACCAGTTGTTTTAAGAAGCACTGGGGAGCTGCAAACAGAGAAATCCTGATGTACTTGAGATATGGTCTCCACGAGTTTGGGAAGTGCTTTTAAAATTCTTCAGAAATTGTAGCCTCATCACCACTATATCTGCTTTGTGCCTGCATAAAATTCCAGCTACTTCAAGCACATTTTGATAGTAATGCTCCTTTACTTTCTTGATCTTTGTCTGTTTTGGTGACCCAAAACGGCTAAAAAGCCTAAAAGAAACTTTTTTGGAATCTGTTGATACCAAATTCTATAGGTTTTCCAAAAATAGTCACATACAAAATTAAATTAAATCAATAAAATTAATTAAAACATCTGATGAAAAAAGTGTTCATTGCAAAATCAGTAAGAAAGCCTTAAGTAGAATGGTAGATACCTTCTATTAATCAATTATGGCTACTTTATGAAAATGATGAAGGAAATTATTTAAAAACGATTTGTAAGCATGCAGAAAAAGGTATGTATAGATTTTGGAGCATGACCTAGATGTTCCTGGAGGACTCCCTGGAAGTTGCCATTGCTGCGTGCCACCACCGCAGCAGGAGGGCTTTGTTGTAGCTACCGCATGACTCCACACGAAGGGGACACTGCACATCACTCAGTGCCCTACTCAGAAGTCAACACGCCTCTGGTGCTTTGAAAAAAACCCCCACTTTACTTCTAAAGTTAGAAGTACTTAACAATCCGAGTTCCTAAACAACTGACTGGGGAATTCTGAGGAAACAGACCCTGTTGACAGTGAATTAAGGATAAGCAGCTGCCTGAATTCTCTGCCTGGATTGCCTAAGGGTCCAGAAGTCATGTTGTCACACAAGCTATAAAGCAACAAGAGCAGGACAGGTACTCAGGAGAGTCTAAAATAAAATTTAAAAGTGTATATGTACTCCAAGTGCATATCTGTGCATTGAGAACTTATTTGAGGATGGCACGTGCCTTCTCAGAAATTATTCACTCAGGGTGCTCTCTCTGCAGACAAAAATGTAAACAAATTGTCTCTTAATTTGGCGATAAAGCCTTGTTGCAAGGCACAGAATGGCCAATTTGAAGTGCAGCATACATATGGAATTTTAATTATCCCAATTTGTGGAAAAAACAACCAAACCTGCACAATGGCAAGGAGTATCTTTTTGTCCTGCTACAGATAACAAGCTACTAGTGAAATGATGTGTTATTTTAGTGTAGCTAATGAAAGAAACCAATGAGGTGTTCTTTGTTTCTCTCTGCTGTTTCCAGGTAGCTGTTGCTAGTTAGTTCATACAGTTATATGATCTTTTGTGCATCAGGTGCTTACAAGGGCAGGAACTTTGCTTTGGTACACATTTGTAAAGTGCTATGGGTACTTCTGGTCCTTTAAAGAATAAACAACACTAGTATGCTTCATTTAACATGTCTAAAAATATTTTTCCCCCAGGAACAGCATGCAGGCACTCTGTAACTGGCCACAAGGCCAATAAAGTGTGATGCACAGAGACATTGAGGGTTGTCTCTCTACATCTCACTGTCCATTGCTATGATCTCTGGCTCCTGCTTAAAGCCCTACCACACTGGGAACTGGCTATTCCAATAGTTAATAATCAGGGTTAGACTGGGACTATACACATCTTGACAAGGCAGCGCTCATTTTGACATAAAATAGCTATTGAACTTGGCTTTTTTCCTCACTGAAGTCCTTTGCTAAAACAGAACAAACAAACAAAAATTGCTTTTTAGCCCTCAAGCTGGAAAATTAAAGAAAAATACATTTTTGTATAGAAAAGGCAAAAAAATCATACAGAAGGGTATGCTGTATATAAAGGTAAGTGCTTTTACACCTTTCTGACACAGCACATGCCAAAAAGCAGTATTTTTAAGCCATATCTTCCCCGGTTCCCTTTGCTTCCCCAGCACTGACATGATTTACTGCTGCTGCTGCTGCTGCCCGTGGTCTCCTTGGGGCACCCTCCATTGGCAGAGGCCGGCTGTTCCTTTCATGGACACATGATTCCCTCTCTGGCTGCCCCTGCAGGACGTTTGATCACCATTGACAGTTGCCTTGCTGCTCTCAGAAACGCCAGGAGGGAGAGCTGAGGGGCAGAAAACTTCCAGATGCAAAGCCATTTCCATAAACGATGGCCACAAATCCTGCCTCTGCAGAAACCCACGAGCAGCGCAGCATTTACAGAACTAACAGAGCTTCTCTGTGAGGAAACCAACATGTGCTTGTTTATCAGCAATTTTGCATCTCAATTGCTTTTGTTAGAAATTCGATTTACCTTGTCACTGCTTTTAGTTGGGCATTTTTGGGGTTGTTTGTTTGTTGTTATTTTTTGTCTTTTTATTTTTTTTTAATATACATTTTGTAAGAGTTCTCCCTACTGAAACCACACGTTTTCTAGAAGAAATCTTCCTGCCAGTCAGACAGCACCTAGTCAGGTATTTGTAACAACTCAGGTCCCCTTACTTCTTCAGGAAACACTCTGAAAGAAAAATCCAGCATATCTAAGGTAATGAATAGGGCTGCATAAAGATATTTTGGTTACACAAGGTGCATCCCACCCCTCTGAGTCATACTTAGACCTCACAATTATTTTTAAAGAGAAAAAAGGACAGAAAAATTTGGGTTGGTTTTGTCGTCGGGTTTTTCCTTTGTTTCTTAGAGACCAAATGAGAAGGACCATCAGGACGCTTCCCTGAGAGATCTTCAAAGCCGGATGTGGATCCTCCACGAGGAGCCACTCCATAGGAAATAGCAGGCAGTGTCTGCTTTAGATGCCTTGGAGCAGATCAGACATGCTCTATGCCATTGCTACATTTGTTTCAACTCATTTCCAATGGAATGGCACTTCTTTGCAATCTTGCCCTGAAAGAAGGCAAATCCCGGCACAGTCTCAGAAGAGCAGCCAGTGATGTGGAAGACAGAAGAGAGAAGTGGAATTAAGAGTGATTTTACCAGGCTTTGGTAGTGGTGTTAGTAAAGCTACTGGACATTTAGGGCAGCACAAAGGAGCCATAGGTAAACCACAATCCTGTGACGCATGTCCTGCAGGGTCAAACACGGATCTGCCTTGATTTCCTCAGGATTCTTTGGGACAAGGAAAAAGTCAGTCATGTTACAGATGCTATGGCCAATTCTTTTAGGTAATATTTCCTGAGCTCAATTATTAATTCTTTAAAATATACCTAAATTATTCTATTAAGAGGTATGTTGACTGAATCAGTATCCAGGAGCATGCCGGGGACAATCTCTTCCATATTTGTTCACTGTTGTTTATTTTCCATTATTACCAATAATTTACCCATCAAACAACAGATAAATATAAACATTTGTTTGAAAATAATATTATTTAAATTTTACACAACTTAACAGGAAAAAAGTACAGGATTAAAACTATTTTCACTAACCTCCAAGAAGAGAAGTTCAAGGCTTTGGGGTGGTTAATGAATTAAGCCTTGGATTGTTGTTAAACATGATTTTTACCCACACTGAAAACTGTTCCTTGGTAATAACAGGTTTTGAACAAAATGTGCTTTTTTTCTTTTCTGCCTCTCATCAACTGTTATTTTGTTTCTCTTTTTCTCCCCAGCTGCTCATGTTATTACTTGCTTAATTTTTCCTGTTTCTCTTTCGATCTTTCCTCCCTCCAGGAAGATGCTAGATTTCAACTATTCTATTTGTAGTAGATTTCTCTAGGAGGGATTTGTTTCAATTGTATTGCTAGGTTTTATGTACTTATTGTTGCTGTTTCAAATTAAAACAATCTTATCAAATCATGATTATTCCTGTTAGAGCAATTTTTGGTTGGCTTTTCTTTGCATAAATATACATTAGATTAAAGTGTGGCTGAAAACAGCTTCATTTTACAGTATAATATCTTTCTATTTATTGATTACCACCTCAAGTAAACATACCATCACCTCGCCAAAATCAATATACAGTCGGAATTTATATTTGAGAAGAATTGCCTGGTAGTAAATAATTTTTCTCTCTCTGTACATGCAAGTTGCAGATGATCTACAGACTGGAAACCATATCCAAGTTAAGTGTCAGAATAAAAACTGCACAAGGTACATGACAAAGTTTCTTTCTATAAAACGTATTTCCTTCTGTAGCAGTGGGAAAATCCATTCAGTGACCAACCCTAGTGGTCTAGCAGAGCTTCTGTTACTGGAACAGTTCCACAAGTGAAGTCAGATATGGACTAAAATGAAACAACCTGCAATTGCTGTTAGAATTATATGAATAACTATTTCCCGTGCCAAATGTACTCTCTCAGATATGTCAATAACCAAATATTTGTGTAGAATTAATCTGATTTTCTGTTATGCTTCCGCTGTATTTTGCCACATTCTTGTGATAACATATTCACTGAAGAACTACTAGAACTTAACGTATTTCAGTGGTTAAAATATCATCTTAGAGTATTTTGACATCAGTGAGAACAGCAGGCACAAATGTCTGAACCTAGTTTGACTCTTTGTATAGACAGATTGGGGAGCTACACAGGGATGGAGAAAAAACCTGAGCAGCACTAAATTTTCCTCCTTACACTGATTTTATATTTTTATAAAATATAATTTCACTAAAGTAAAAATGTAGTTGAGATTTAAGTTTGCTCTACATCTGTTGTTTTTGTAGGCATTAGTAAGAAAACTGATGAGCTTCCAGGACCATAAAGGTTTATTAATACCAGCCTGATAATTTCTCCATAAGGTTTTTTAGCTCTTTTTATTGAGTTCCTGTACCAACAGAGAGAAATAAGAGTCTGTGAAAAGTTAGTCCCAAAAATAGTCTTCAGTTACAGTGCCTTAAATTGACTAAAGATACAGTAGATATCTGCTGCAGCCAGACTACATGAGTCTTTAAAACTGCATTAAATGTAACATGTCTACACACCAGTTCTACCCATCAATTCTTAGTGCAGAGGGATTCACACGGACTCACACATCAATAGAAACAGAAGGAAAATCTGTTTGCCTAAGAAACCCAGCTTCAGTAGGGGAATCCCCTCGTGGTCTGCCATGGGGCTTCCTCCTCTGGGGAAACAAACTGCCATTACCCTACCTGGGATTCAAATCAAAATCAGATTACATGCTCGCTGTATGCAATGCTCAATCTTTTCTCCTCTGCAAGCATTTATAAGACACAGGGTATCCTATACCAAAGAAGAGAACATGTAATGATAACATATTTATGAACCTTAAGTGGTTCAATTATTTTCATCCCAGTAGTTTTATGAGAGAGGTAGAAGTATGAAACTCGGAAAAATGATATAACTCAGAGGAATTATTACAATGCTTGTGCATTGCTACTAATTCCACCCTATTAGATGATACTATATCTTTTCATAATGAAGATTAAATGCAGCAGAAACCATATAATGGCAGAACTGCTGTAGATCAAATTGAGTCTACCATAAGAAAAATGATCACTGATCCCAAGACGTTATGGAATAGTAAACTTAAATTGTGCCGCTTTTCAAGTTTATGTGACTATGATTATTTAATTTTCCTTTGTGCATGCTCAAGTATAGCTGTTATGCGACTACACATGAGAGAACCTGAAATTAATTTGTCTGTATAAGATCAGTGACTGTACAAATTCTTATGAAAACTAACATGCCATGACAATAGTAATTTTGATAAAATTACAGCAAGAACTGCAATTCTCTGCCATCTGGCTGTCTCATCATAACTACTTTGATGTGCTTTTTATTACTTATTTACTTACTTCAACTACTTTAGCAGTTGTTTCAGAGCTTAGAAATGTTAACTGCAGAACAATGTTAAAGAAACAGCATTGCCAAAGCTTAACATTAATTCCTTACAGAAGTCGAAAACAATCTACAATCATCTTTAATTAAAGCCCTAAAAATAATAGATCTACTCTATAATAGATCTAATTTATGAAGCAGACACATTTTCTATTCCATATTTTAAAATTCAAATATGTATCAGTTTTCAGACTAGTCTGATTAGTTTATTTAAAAGTCTGAATGAAGTGCCAGACCCCTTTCATCTTCCTAAATAAAACCTTTCGATTGCTTTTGGAATTGAGTTACATTTTTACTTAATATGTGAACACAATTAACAGACTAAAAGAGAAGTGTATCTAGGTACATTTTTATAAATAAGGAGCCCATTGACTTGAGGTCAGGGTATCAGTACTGTGCATTTCTAATTCAATCATATTTATTCTAAGGCAAATCATCTCTTTGGTGACTTCTTATGAATACTAACTAGCCACCATGATTTATTTCCTTTATAAGGGGAGGAGAATGGTGGGGAAGGTCAAATACTGCCTTTATGTTACCACTGCAGGTTTGTTTGCTTGGTAAAGGTCCTGATCTGAAAACACAGAACTTTTGTAATTTTATACTACAATCTTTCAGATTCAGATTTCCAAAATAAACCCTGGCATGTCCAAAGCCCAAAGAATCTTTGCTTTTTTTCAGGAGATATGGATATTTTCCATATCCCTCAGAGAATTATTAGATCATAGTATGCAATACAGTTCCAAATGTGTGCAGACAAGGTATCATCTACTACATGATAATTCAGCACAGGTGGATTTTATAGAAATGTTGAACTTCTGAAGCCCAAGCTGAAAAAAGGTATTGCAGAGTACACAACTACCAAGAGTCTCACCATGTGCCTGAGAGATCTATCCCAATGCCCCTTGATCTCTGGCGGGCTTGGGGCCATGACCACTTTCCTGGGGAGCCTGTTCTGGGCTGTGAGGGGTGAAATCCTGCCCCCATAAAAGCCACCTCAAGCTAACCCACATTGGTCTGGTTTGGCTTTCACCCATGAACCCATGAACCCATAAAGTCCACTTCCACTTTGAAGGGGTGGCCAAACCCTCTCCTGGTGTAGAGTGCCAGCTCATTGAATTAATTGAGCTCAGTGAAACTGCAGGAATTAATGCCGTGTTAGAGTTCAAGTCTGTATCTTGGGGTCAGGGCAAGGGACTGGAGTGGTGGAACGCCTCTAACAATGCTGTATTCCACCTTCTGTGAGCTCTAAACTCTCAGGGAATTAAATTTAAAAAAAGAAAAAAAAAGAAAAAACAACAAAACCACCAAACACGACAGATAGAGCTGCCATCAGAAACTCCTTGCAGATGGCATAAAATAGCTTAACTACAATTCACCGGGAGCTAATTTCAGTCATTGCTAATACATGCTGGGTAGAAAATTAGTGTCAAACAACAAAATGGCATGATTTTTTTAAAAGCATTTGGATTCAAATTTCAAACAATCTCTATTAACCAGCATTCAAGTTTCCAGATTCAAATCTCCCCCACGGAATTACACAGTACCAGCTATTCTTTTAGTTTTACCAAAAAATACAGAGGATGTTGAACATTATTGTTAGATTGTAATAATTAGAGCAGTGAAACATATGGCTATATAATATAGTCAGATATTTATGTAGTGACTGGACAGATACAGCATTTTGCTAATTTGCTTATCGGAGTTGCTTTTCTCTGCTGAACAGAGTGGAATGTTTCTACACAGAGGTTTTCCTTTTATTCTGTATTTGATCCCTCCACAGATTTATTAGCAGAGACCTGCCTGAATAGGCCATGATACCAAAATTATGGAGACAGAACAGGATATTCAAATTTCTTTCCCTGGGTCTGTTTCCTTATTTCTGTAAAAATCTTTTTTACTTTTTAATCGAAAGACCTAAAAAGGAAAAGGCTATCAATTGCACCATAAATGTGTATATCAGACAATCTGCAGATTTATCTTGGAGACAGAAAAGTAGACTCATTGCAAAAATACTTCTCAAAAGCACCAGGGCTACTGCTTTTGTAACACCACGTATGAAGATTTAAGCAACACACCTGGATTATATTTTTATTGTGCTTTCAAACATCACAGATTAATAACAAGTTGGAACAGGCAGTAAAGGAGGTAGTCTGTACATCTAAGATGTTAAACCACAGGTTGCATCTGTATAGAGTTGACTGCAATACTGTTAATTCTACAGGGTTTCCAAAAGTTGAGAATTTTTTTTTTTAATTAGAAGGTGAATAGTTTTTCGAAAAAATAAAGGATTTATTTTTAAAAATGTGTAGGTACTAGTAAAAGTCAAGCAGTTTGTTGCATAAAACTGGAGATAGGTACTTGATGATAAAAAAAAACCCAAAAAATTTTTGCTTTCTGTTACGGTAAAATCAGAGAGCTTTCTGATTTGCTTTGTACTAACCCACATTCCTAAATTTGACCTGTGTTTATAATAGCCAGAATACATAACATGTACAGCAAAAAATGCCAAATGCAGCGGCCAGTTAAAGGAACTAACAACAACTCAATCTGTAAGTTTTTAAGACCTTTTGAATATAATGCATTCTACATTAATTTTTAACGCCAGTATTGTTATTCCAATTAAAAGAGCATTCTCAAGTCCATGGTTTAAGTGAAATCTCTATTGGGCTTTATATTTCCCTCCAAGCAAACTGCAGAAGGATAAATACTTGTTAGTTAGAAAGACAAATATGTTCTAACTCTAAATAAAATTATTTGTAAAGTGAGTTTTTGCTATGAAAATAATAATTACGGGGCAAAAGCATCCAAACAATTATGCTGGGACAAAACTATGAGTTGGGAGATAATGGATAGAGCCAGCAGGGACTAAAATGTGCAGCATTTCCTGTTCATTTATTCACTGGAAGATTTGAAAATCAGTTTATTCATGGGAGAAAAATAACCTATTGCCACCAGTCCTTGATCATAAAACACATAGAACTTTAAACTCTCAGGGCAATATTGAAAGGAAATAAATGTGCATCTAATCAGCTTTGCCCTTCATAGCAGGTATCACTTTGGCAATCAGGAGCACACTGTGGATAGCAAAAATAATGGGAAGACAATATTCTGAGTGGGGAAAAAAAAGCCTGCACACTTTGCAAAATACACAGAAAGACTGTAACCACAGGTGGCTATTTTTGCTGACCTAAAACAATTCCCTAAAACGGTGGCTGGGATGCATCCAGAACATGAAGGGCATGTTTTCGTTTTAACTTATGCATTCTTCTGGAATCCTGAGGTCTGAGTAAACTGCACCATCCCAAATAACCCTTCAGGATGCAAAGGCAAGCTCACACTGACAATCCACAAAGAGGGTGCATGAAATGACTGCCTCTTAGTACTGAAATCCCAAAGAACCATTTCTCTTTACACGTCTGTATCAGGAATTTTATGCACTTCCACTTGAGAGAAACCTGACAAAATGAAGCAACCTTAGTGAACAGAATGGTAATTCTCATAAAATGCAGAGTCAAACTGGTAAAGGCAAAATCATCTGAATTCTCCAATTTTTACTTCAATTTGAAATAAAATAATGTGAAATACAGTCATTGTGGGCTTCTTATAATAAGCCACATTTTACAGGTACTAACACCAATAAGTAACATATATGAATTTGCTGGCAATTCTGAACTGCTTGTCTTTCATAGGATTTCTTATGGCTATTTACATTTTCACTCAGTGAAAATCAATTACCTTCCTGCAATAAGCCTCATTTGCTACCTTTGAGTATAATAGAAACACCATTAGGATGATGACATTACCCAAAAGAAGGGCACCACACAGTTGGTAGACATAAATTAAGGACCCTTTCACATATGCATTAGAAATACTGCTGTGACTGAAATATGCATAAAATCTGTATCTATTAGAGCTATTAGCGTGTGCCGGTGATGATTTTGAAGGAGGAGGGGGAGATTGTGATCTACTACTTTGACAAAATTATGTATTTCCTTTTTTTTCTCGGGATGTGCCACTGATGCAATAAGCAGAGGCCCCCAGCTGAGCTGCATTTGGAAATGCCACTGAGCATGGCGTGCGCGCTTCACTTGGCTTCGCCGGAGCCGGGCTCTGTCAGAGGCACAGCGAGCGCGGGCGCGCCCGGCCGCTCCTCCTCCCGCCCTGACCTCCGCTGCTCCGCGGATGTACGCCTGGCTGCGGGCCGCGCTCATGTGGAAAACAGCTCCTGCAGATCAATTCATGGGATTTAGGGACATTTAACTTCCATCAGGGCCGCAGCATCTTATTGATATGTGGAGACTAACTTATTACCGAACGTTAATGGGACTAACGCAAAGGGCTTTGTGTTTGCTTGGGGGGAAGAAACTAATTTAGAGATTCCTCCCTTGGAGTCTGTTAAGCAGAGGAAGCTACTTCTGAATGCGGTTATTTTTACCTGGGTTCTTATGAGCTTAAGCAAAACAAAATTATAACACAGTATGATGATGCATTATGTATTAAAAGCGTAAAATGCAATTCCCTCCTTCCTACTTCCATACTCATTTGACATACCAATGAGCCCATTAAGAATAAGGAATATATTGGGATGCTGCTTCTCTTACAGAAAGATTGCTGATCATATTTGTCGTGTGGTTTTTAACAGGAAAGCTTGTTTCTCTTGTAGACTTATCAAAAACTATTTAGTTCTACCAGTACTCAGGAGAAAGGCAGGCTTTAAGATTGCTCTCACAACTCAAAAGCCAGGATAATCTCAGTCCTACAGCAGGCGTTCTGCTGACAGTGCTATGAATAGAGAGTTAAATCCACCAAACACCCAACATAAATGTATGAAAACTTGCCTAATTACCAAAGACAGAAGTATTTAATATGCAGAAGGGTGATCCAGGACTTCTGACATTCCATAATGAAAAACCACATTAGCCATACAACAGAAGTAGTAACCTGGGGGTGCTCTGCCTTATAAATTAGTCAGAAAAAGGTGCATGGGCAAAGGCAAAGGAAGGGGAGAGGAGTCAGATCTGGGCACTGCTCTCTGCAGTTCCAAGTTCCCTGTTTTTGAGCCTCCTTCTCCACTGCGGTTCTGTACCCTGACAGATCAGAGACAGTCATACACAGTGCTTGCTGCTGAGCAAACCAAGTTGGGTATAATCAAACAAAATCTTCCTAAAAACCAATCATTAGTGCCTTTTGCTTAGCCAGTTGCACAAAGGTTTTACTATATTTGAAAAAATCTGTGCTGAGAATCTTGCAAGGTAAAGCCCATAGATCAATAGTAGAGTTAGAAAGATTTTTCACATTGCTAATAGCAAAATAAAGGATTCTCCTAGAATCCAACCTATTTATACTATTGTTGTCATAAAATTGCCATTAAATCCTGACCACACTGGAATAAAATGAACATGGAATATTTCCTAGGTAATTTCCATTCTAATTTATTTCATTTTTCCGTTAGGCACAGAAATTATATCCATATCTGTTTGCTACACGTTATTTCCAAATAAGCTTGACAGGAATAAGGTGTTACTGAGTTCTTAAGGAAAATGCAGTAAGGAACTAACCTTTTCTATTTTTTTTTTCCTAGGGAAAAAAGACTAAATGGATGAAAAAGTAATCTTACATTGTCTACTTACAATGTTATCTATTTACATTAAAAATTCTGATTGGCAGAGGAATGCTCATATCTATTTGGGCATTTCTATTGCTACAATGTACAGTAGAAAATATGCAGAATGGATGTGCCTTCAGATTAATCAGTTAGACACTATACGTTTCAAAAGGATGAAGGTCATAACAGCTGAGCAAATAATTTCCATCAACATTTTAAATAAGATTATAGGATACATAGAATTTTCATGCAAACTAGCTGGGCAGAATCTGTGCAAGGTATTGTGGAATTGCAGGAAATTACCTCTTTGAATGAAGAAAACAGTACAGTGGAAAATACAGACGTTCTTTAAATAAAAAGCAAACAAAACCACCCACTTAAACATTAGATGCTTTTTCCATTATCTTGAGTAGAGGTAATTCTAAAGACCTGTTTCTTTTTAAGGACACATACAAGTGTTACATCTACTCAAACCCTGAGTTTTTTGAACATATTTGATCTTTTCTTAAAACATATCTATAGAGTCCTTTAGAAAGGACATTTAATCAAAATGTGAAAGGAATGTCTTCTCAGAAGTCAATGTAAGAAATTAGTAAGAATATGGAATTCCAATAAAATTTACTATTTATTGCAAATTTATGTATCTAAGTAAAAAACTACCAAGAGCACTAAATATATTTCTCTTCTTCCTCAGATAATTACATTGTTCTGATCTTTATTATGTAAATATATGTGAAGAGAAAAATTTCTTGTTTTCTGCTTAAGGTGTTCTTTTGCATCTAATTATTAGCAATGCTTAATAAAGTATTTGATAAAGGTCTTAATTAAATAACTGATGGATCGCAACCTTGAAATTACATAATCTAGCTTGTAATCACCACTTTTCTTGTGAAAATTTATCTCTATATTGGAAACCAGGACCTGGTGAAATTGATGCATTTCCTTCCCTGCTTCTCCTTCATCCCAATCTCCCATTCCCTAAAGTAGGGGAGAATGAGTAAAAATTCTGGCAGGTTATGAAATAAACATTCTAAGGAAACACTTGTTCTGTCACAAATGTATTGCAAAGACCAAAATAAGTATGCTTGATACTAAAATCAGGGAATAATGCAGGAAAAGCCACAGGAATTTAATCTTTCCAAAGAACTTGGGAGAAGAAAATATGTTTTATTACACTTACCCTAATTTAAAGTTATTGGACGTGTTTAAGTGTCTGGCATTATTTGAGTGCTTAGTGTCACTTCCTGCTGAATGGGAGACAAAGAGAACAGAAAATGGAAAGGGACTCATCCTTCTCCACCTCACTGCCACTTTTCAATTTCAATCAGGAGCTGTGCCCACCCTTTGAGCTCAGCCAAGCTACCCCACAGAACAGAGGTAAAATGCAAAAGCAGTCTTGATGCAAGCATCCAGTGTTCCAGCAATGTTGGGATCCCCCATGAACCAAATTCACCACCTTCACAACTGCTCTGCAGTACCAGAAAAGTTTAGAGCACAAAGAAAAAGACTGAGGTCTCAGGGCTTAATTTTATAAGGATAACACTAAATCCCTACAATGTCCATAAGTTGATGTAAAATGTCATCTACAACCTATGAAAAATGAATATTACGGAAAATAAAACTGCGCAATTAAAGTTAACTAAGGAAAATAAGGCTGAATGTGAATTCCAACCTTCAGCTCCTTTGTTTTATACAAGGGATTTTCACTGTACTCATTTGTACTAAGAAAAATTCTTCCCAGTGATTTAAAAGACCCCAGTGATAAGTTTAGTCTAGATACTTAGATAACTTAAATGTTGTTTCTTTAACTGGTGTTTTATTATTTTTCTGGCACTTTAGATGTGCTGGAGGATTCAAATTCCAGGAAATTGCCCTGATAATCCTGTAAATCTGCAACTGCTCAATTTGACTGAAGTACTTCCAAACCCCAACATAGCAGCAGTCTCTTTGAGAGGCATAAAATAGAAAGGACTCCTTTCTGCAATGTCTCATACTACCCCTCTCCTAGCTTCCCTTGCACACTTCTGCATTTCAGAGCCACCAGTTCTAGTTTAGCTAGATGGTGCAGAAATACTTCTTCTGCAACGTTTACCAAACTTTATCCTTGTTAGACCAAATCTTCATACATAAAGGGGAAAAAAAACCCCAAAAATATGTTCTTTGCTGAGGCTTGTGCTATTTTAGAATACTACATTACTGTGTTTTCTACAGCTTTTGTAGTTATTTAACTCCTCTTGCCTGCTGAAAAACCAGATATTGCAATAAAAGAAGGTCCCATGGTAGTCTCACCTGCACAGTGGATCAGTGCCAGGACAGCAGATCATAGTTTGGATATTTTTAGGAAAGAAGCATTGAACAAAAATGAAAAATCCCTTTGCCACTAAATCCATGAACAGAAGCAATTCTGCTTGTTGCCACATGAAAAAGAATGTAGAGGAAATCTAGAAGTGTAAAGAGACATAACAAGAGGTGTGCAGTGCTTTCTCAAGAAACTGAGTGGAGTATAATATTTCAGTCGGGAATGAGAAAGCAGGGAGGATGATGGCAGTGGATGAGCATGGAGAAGGGACTAAGGGATGACTGCCTGGCTGTTCACTGTATATTTCAATTTAAGAAGTAGCAGTTCATCAGATGGAGCAAGCTGTTACAGGTTTCAGAACAAAGAAAGGAACAAGTGCCTAATTAACCTGTGGAATAACTTGACATATAATGCTGCAGCTACTAAAGGATTACAGTTTTTGAACAAAGTCACAGTGGGATTTTAAATTTCTTATGCTAATAAATCCTTGTAATGTTTCATTTCAACAATATGAAGCAAATTGAAATATGTATGTTCCAACACACACACAACTGTAGTAATCCTTTGAAATATTTCTCTTGTGAATTCACTATGCATTAAGCAAAATGTTTTTTAAAAATTCTTTTTAATGGGCTGGAATAATCACAATTGTCACCATGAAGAGACACCACCACCCCCCTCAAAAATCCAAACATATTATCTTCATCTGCCTCAAAACATATGTATACACTGTAGTTCAAGACACTGTCATGCTACGGTTATCTCACATTCAGGGTACTAATAGGATGATGGTACTTGTTCCTGGGTCAGTGAACAAGCCAAAGCTGCCTAAAGTCAGACTCGAGCATTGCGAGAAAAGAAAGAGGGGTTTGCCTTTTTTTTCCTTTTTTTTTTTTTTTTTTTTTTTTTTTTTTTTTTTCCAGAGGAAAATATAGAGAACTGGTTAGATTTTACTGGTTCCAGACAGTTTCATCTTTGCGTGTGCTCTGCTTTGTGCCCCAGCATAGCTGTGCTGGTAATATTCTTGCCTTCAGGCCAGAAGGTCAGGGGTTGAAGGACAACATAAAAACTTGGGCTCTAATTCAGTGATGACACAGAGGCACAGTGCTCATAGGGGAAGAGCAACCACACTGTCAAAGGTGTCTTCTTTGGATGAAACACTGAACAGAGGTCCCTACTGGCAAAGTCAAATGAAAAAGGAATAAAAGCTCCACTGCGAAAAACGTATTTTAAAAATGACTGCCACGGAGTTCAAAAAGAAAGCCAAAGTTCTGATAGTTTTCTTATTTAGCTAACAATTTTTTTTACATCCATCTTTCAATATTTATGGAGGTTTGGCCAAATAAAATATTTCTATTTTATATTTCTATTCATTATCAACTCATATTAGTATACTTAGACTATAAAATCTCTATCTTATTTAAATTGATGTCTCTTTGATTAATAAAAATTAAGGCGTATAACTGAGTAAAAAATGCTTTTTTTAGAAACTGATTTGAATGGAGTCTTAGTTGTCCCATTTTAAAATTTTTCATTTACCGTCTTCATGTGGGTAGTGGGTTATTACTGCCAAGTATTTCTGCTTGTAAGAAAATGAATTAACCATTTTCAAAGTGTGATGAAAAATATAAAAAATAGATAATTCAGTGAGCACTAACCAAGGAACAAAGCTTTACCTGAAAGCAAACAACCAGAATTAATTTGAAGCTCATAATACTAAGCTGAAAGAAGAAAAAATGGGGTGAAATAAATTAAGCAGAAAAGGTACCAGCGGTCCTTCTTGCTGTACATTTTGAGAAAGACATGCAAGAGACAGAAGAGGGAGCAGCTCTTGACAGTTCAAGTGGAACCTCAATAGTTGGATGTAGAAGACAAAATGTGAACAGGAAAAAAGTCAGAACAAAAATTAGTCTGATCACCAGAAACAGTGAGACATGTGCCACTTACAGGGGATAACTCTTCTAAAACTTGAATCTGAATTTTTTGTTTCCTGGAAGGTTTACAGACCTCTTCAGGTGCCGTACTGATATTTTGGAAACACCCCACTGCTGCTGTCTTTATTGAGATATTTCAGGGGTTTTTATCAAGTGGAAAGTGTTCCAAAGACATGAATAGAAGCTACATCCTATTAAATGTTCACTTCCCCATATATACCAGAAAACCTTGGAAGTGAGTGACCAGACTGAAAAATCTGGATTAGACAATTATAAATCCATAAATCCTTGCTTGCTTACAAAGATGTGTGGGTCTGCAGAGGCACTTTCCTGTGGTAGAGGCTTGCAAGATCTGGTCCCTGTGCTATTGGCCTAGAAGTGCCAACATACAGGGAACCAGCAGCTGGTTCTGCAGGAATCGGAGCACTTCCAGGGAGGCTTCTGGTTGTGGAGATTTTTGTTCATTTGTTTCTCCCCTGATCAAGCCAACTGTGGTGACAAATGTTTACAGGCTTGGCACTTTATGTATGTGCTTTCACCCCTACGCTCAGAAATGCCAACACCTATACACACTTATTTATTTGATAATGGGTGAATTCTTTAGTATTGGGCTTTTGGACTATTTTATTTCAAAAAATACCACACTAAATTTTAAATAAAACTCCATACTCTAGCAATCAAATAAAAGTGCATCTGAAAGCACAGTTTAATACATTTAAAAACAGCTATAATGATATCGGTCAACAATAGCAACCACAAAGAAATGTTGAAATCCCTAAAGCTGGGGAAAACCTGGTATTATTTTATAGAAGAGAAAGAAACTCACACTTTTATTCTTAACTTTGTTCCATGTAGCTGTGGTAAATTCTTAAAGATCAGAAAGTAATTTAAAAAAAAATAAATCTACCCACTGACTATAATTTCTGAGTAGTTTTGTGTAGAAAACTGTTCTGTGCAATACTGTGACTCAACATGTGGTTACCACCAGACAATGTTACGTAGAGCTCTCCACCTGCTGTAGCACAAACAGTGACCCCTGTGAGCTGCAAGACCGTGTCTACACTCCAGAGTTCTGGCAGTGGACTCAGCCACTCTGAGTTAAAGAAAGCAGACCTTTGATAGACAGACCAGCTTTGAAATTAAAGAAGAAAATATGCTTTTATCAGTATAGTTTTTTCTAGTGTGGAGAGAAATACAAAAAGGACTTTTATGTTGACATAAACCTTAAGTGAGTTGTAATAAATGTGTTTACACCAGGAATACTCTCCTAGTAGGTACAGTTCTCTCATAGAAATTAATACACAGAAAAACAAGATGTGCTAAGGCCAAAGTTTATGTTAACAGAAAAAAAATCCACTTAACCTAAAGATGTTATTGAATGGCATTACAACAATAAAATATTGACTCAGGCCTGCAGTGTTTTTAATAAGAGGTGGTACAAGTATTTACCAGTCCTTACCATTTACCATTCACTTTGGATAACATAAAAATGTTTAAGACCCTATCTTGTCCTATGGAAAACTCATTAAAGCTGTTCATGAGAGTGTTGACACCACTTCAGAGTACTGAATTTTGGATCCTACATGTTCCAAGCATGTGTGGAAACATGAGATAAGCTTAATAAAAAACCCCACTTTCTGTTAAAGCTCTTAAATATCAGAATCGCTTCTCAAACAAAGTTATAGTGTAAAAGAAAAAGCATGTGAGTTGGAGTGCAAAAAAAAGGGGGTTAGAGTATTTCAGAACACAAACTTTTTCCTGGTAAGCCCCCTTGGAATGAAGTGCAAGAATCCCCTGGAACTGAGGTGAGCCAAGGAAGTGCAAGGAATTTAGAAAGAGGCATTTCTCATTAAACAGGCTTGCAAAGTAACCACGTTCAACTGAACTAAGCTTCACCTTAGAGTGGGATAAATTCCTATCAGAAATATGGGAAAGGTGCAAACCTATGTAGTACAAAGGGAGAGATGGGAGTAAATTGAGCAGACAATATTTTTTGGCTGAATGTCAGAAAAAATGTTCCTAACAGAGAAGATGACTATTATACTGCAGAAAAGACACCCCCAAGGGAAGTGATAGAAGTCTCATTCCTTCAGTCCTTTAAAAAGGAGTTAGGTAATGCAGAAGATACTGTAGAAAACAGTCCTGTGCTTTTTAAAAGATTTTTAATATGACTATTACATCTTCCTCATCTCTAATTTCTGTCATTTTAAGAATATGACCGGAGGAGCATAGACCACACATAGCAAGGAGGGGAATCTCAGCCTGCCACTGGTTTCCCTCCCTGCTCACCTGCCTGTTTCTTGCCATTCACACCCTTTTCCATCATCTACAGATGGCTGGAGGAGCAGGGGGCAATTACAAATTATACAATTACAAATTAATCTCTATTTTTGTTGCAGAAGCCTTGAGTTGTGCTTCAACAACACAGAGCTAATTTTCTTGTCTTTGGGAGTGGGAAGATTGGTTGTGCATTTGTCAGTTTTGTCTTTGTCAGGGTGTTTGTGGGGGTTATCCTCAATACAACGAGATAAGTGAGGAAAACAGCATTTCTCAATTTTAATATCCCAAGACTTTTCACTTGCATGAGCATTACCGGCACAAAGCCTTCTTAAAAAATTCTTTTGTCACATACTGCCTTACAAACCTATCAGATTCTCTCCATTTCTGTCACTGACACATTTTCTAACCTTTTTTCACTTTAAGTCTGAGTTTTCACATACCATCAAAAAAAGAAAGAAAACACCCACCAAAAAACCAAAGCCGACCCCATTCCATCTGTTGCATTTAAAAGCTTTATCTCAAAAGAGATTCAGCCCAGTTCCTCAGACACAGTTTCACTGTCACTTCCAGATACACATACTTTTAGCAAGAAACAAGGGTGATATAACTCTTGTTCAAGCTGATATCAACTACTTTTTCCTGTCATTTTGGATAAATTCTCATCTTTTACCTTCATTGATTAAATTATATTTCGATAATGAGATACGATTACTTCAATATATAAGCTAAAAAGAAACACATTTCTCTTTCTCTCTTGTATCACTTTACTGAGAAATAAAATGTTATTTTGAAAAATAAAATCAAACCCAAAAACACAGAAAACACCCCAAACTACACAAATCCAAAAAACAGCTCACAAACAAACAGAGACTTAAAAAAAAACTCTCAGGAGAGTGTTTGTGCACTGCTAAATTTATTTGCTATTGAGTTACTTTGTGTTCTGTACATCCCATCTTTCTTGATAATTAAATCCAGTATTTTCAGTATTTTCTATACTCTATCTTTGGGTGAGGTTGTGTTGTTTAGGGTTTTTTTTAATTGAAAAGAAGAATTCCTTTAAATGCAAGTAAATAATTTGGTGTTGCTGTTACTGGGTAATGAAGTGTCACAAATCCCAGAACGGGGTGAGGAGAGAAACCCCAGTCCTGAAACCTGACTGGCATGGGTTGAGAGGGTGCAACTCACCTCAGACAAGAGCATGGTGAGATTGTTTGTGAGCATAATTCTCTTCCACAGTCACCAAAGCAAAAATAGCACGACAGCTCAGTAAGGATTTGGCAGTGCCCTGGTTTATACCTGATTGGGAAACCCTTTTTTTCCCCTGTCTGTCTCCTATTCCAACACGTTAAGCATTAAAAGCAGCAACCTTTGCTAACCATAGTTCTGTTGCCAGTGACTCAGGTCCTGCTGTGGTCTTGCTTATTCAAGTTCATTAACTCATTCAGTTTGTTTTCATCAGCAGCTGATAATAAGCACTTGATAAATAGATGAACCTGGATGAAGATAGGTCTATGTTTTAAAGTACAATTTACCTATAAATACTGACTTTTCAAAAAGAATTTGCCTATTTGAAGCTAATTTGAAAGAAAAGTAGAGTATTTCATACTACTTGAGGAAATTACCTCTGAACTAGTAATTGTGAACATGATTGGACAGAACTATGATGAAAAATAGCTTGAAGGTTGAAAAATATTTGGAGGTTAAAAAATTGGACTGCTACTTAATCAAGTCATATTTTAGTTCATGTAGACTTATACACTTATCTATGGAGGAATTGTATCCTGTGAAAATATAAAAAACTGCCATTGCAAGACATTTCACCTTGTGAAATTTTCGAAATTTTTATGGTACCTCGGATTCTAGCTTCATAACTTTTTTAATACAGGAAATGTTTTAAGTTAGCATTTTATATGAAAAAATAATTTGTACAGAATATAGAAATGTGCCCAATTGTTATGAACAAATAAGTGTCGTAAATTTTTCATTCATTTCATCATCTTTTTATCCTTCAAAATCGACTGAACAAAGAGGCTCTTGTTGCACTTTCTCGGGAATTGAAGGTTGATTTACACTTTTCAAACAGCTGATATTTTATAACTGGTGGTTAATTATGATTGTTCTGTTAAGACAATGATTGCAAAAAACTAAATTTCTATGAGCAAGTGTCCAACCAGCAAATAAACTTGCATTTTCCCTTCAAATGCATTATCTATATAACAATTTTAATTCATATTAAGAAATTCTATTAAAATAGGTTGATTTTTGTGTTTCCATAAGTCCATTGGACCTACAACTCAAATGAATATTAAAAATCTCTGAAAAAGAAGGGATATGGTTTCCAAATAAAACTGTCAAAATGTGTAAAAGTTGAGGCCCACCATCTCTGCAACTTTTCAATATGTATGAATACACCATTATTATTTTTTGAATAGTAGTTTAGCAAGAAGAAGAATGCCTCTAACCTGGCATAGCTGTCTTAAATGCATACAGGTACATGTAAATAAATATGATAGCAGGGCAATTTCTCTGCAAAAAATAAGCAAGTTCTAAAATCTGAAGGATGTTTCTCTGCAACTCCATGGCTTCAACCAGTATCTTTGGCATTAACCCCTCTTAAGAGGAATAACAGATTTCAGTGAGATTGAAAAAAAGCTTTTAGTGCCAGAGCTGTCATTTGCTTCCACCAGAAATAAAAATGTATCATTTCAGACTTTTGACAATACATTCACCTTCCTCTCACAAGTGTTTGTAGAACTGAACAGTTTAAAGTAGAGCTGTGAGACTGATGAATTGTTTCATACACTACAGAGAAATGCTAGAAGCTGGAAGGCACCTGCAATGCTTCCTTGAACTATATATGATATATTAGAGAATTGTGCTGTATTTGCACACCTCCTGTTCACCACAAGCCTTTGCACCACTTTTAAATAGGAAAGGACACAGGATTGCACTGGTGATAAGCAAAAATGGAGCAAGAGGACCCATTGTTTGTGTGTATCCAGTGGCTCCATCACCTCATAATTAGGCAAGAGACTGTGACCTGTATTCTCGAGCAGGTTGCATGCAGTTCTACAGCCCTCAAAGGAAGCAATTCAGAAATCTGTGTCCTCAGAGGTAAATTATAAGTTTCTTTTTCCTTGCGTGTGACCACTACTGAGGAGAGCTTGAACTGAGGGCATGAATCAGCTAAAGAGAATATGAAAAAAATGTGTAAATGCAAAAAGATGACCTAAACTCCCCCAAACCCGCAGCAGTAAAACAATTAGTACTAAAAAGATTTCAGTTCCAGCACGATGTACTTTCAGTCTAGTGAGTGCAGTCTTGAATATTCAACTCCTGCAAAGTAATTTGTACCAACCTACTCCAAGCATATTAGAACTTAAAAGCAATAAGGTATAGCAACCATTCAAAAAACCTACACTTTTCTGAAACAGCTGTACATTTTAAAAGTAATTTTTTAGTCATTCATTTTTCAAAAGTAATGATTTAATGTTGTTCTTAACAATCATTCACAGATCTGCTAAGAACCCCTTTATGAGAGCAGGGATGCCTATATTTAACAGTCTCCTGGCTGAAAACGCTCATCATGTGAGCAAAGTTTCCCAAGATTTAGCACTGCTGTACCAGAAATGACCTGCAGCTTTTGGTCAATCTGCAACAGTAACTGCTTCCTTTAACAGTAAATAAGTGGGCAAGGTTGCTTGTTTGTGTTGTAATATATCATTTAGCCATGAAAAGCTGCCTAGTTTCATTATACACTGGATTATTCTAAGAGTTATTCCCATAAAACTCAGTATTTCACTCAGAATAGTTAAGTATGGCAAAACATTAGGACGGAGGGGTATCGACAGACACTGAACACTGCTGCAAGTTATGCAGATAAGAGAATGATTTTATGAATCCTGGTAAAATGTCTTATATGGACGTAGAGAATATTTTCATTTACAGTAACCTAATGTTGTATTTTAATTTAATTTCTTGTCTTTAATGATATAAATGCCAAGCAAATCATTGGAAGAAATGTCAGCTCTATCAGTGACAGCTGCTGTTACTACTGAAAAAGGAGGGGAAGTGTAGGAGCAGGGCAGCCAGCAAACCCCACAGCGGTCTGCAAAGTCACTAGTGGGAAAACAACAAAGGCCTTTCCATGCAACTAACACAGATGTGCCCATAGCCAAACTGTCAGAAGCAGTTAGGATGACAGCTACTCACAGTTCATTATTTCCTTCTCACAGGTCACTGGGTGACAAGCTGGGTCACCATGCTTTGTCGGCTGCTACAAACTTCCCCACACCCCCTCAGCCCCCCAGTTCTGATGCCAGTTAAATAAAGGTAAGCTGCTCGAATTAGTACACTAATGTAAACAAATATCTTCAAGTGCTTTTTGAAAATGGGAATGTAGTGTTTATTATACCTTCATTTTCAGATGGATGTATGGCATTTCCTCTCAGTGACGAGCGGGGAAATGGATTTGTATCTGTAGCAGATACAGCTATTAGAATAATTTTGTCAAGATGTGACTAAAGCAGATAATGAAAGCTAATTTGTCACCAATTCGAAGTTTTAACCTTTAGAACATTTACATGGCAGATACATCATGAAAAATCATTGCAACTCAGTGAAAAGATGTTTGTCTCAGAGAGAACTTTCCTCAAATAGAAATCCGAGGGGGTACTTAAAATGAATGCAGACTTCTAAAATGCAGAAAATACAGTCTAAAGCTTTTTCTCTTTTCGTGGTGGAATGTGTATAAATAGATTTTTAAAATACTCCAGTAATGAATTAATGTTTCTAATACATTCTTATCTGTCTTCATGGAGTAATCAATTTACAATACAGATGTAGATGATGACTTTTACCCAGGTTTTACCCATGTGGAATTTAAAATGAATGAACAGAGTATCAAGAATCAAGGTCAAGCATTTGCTTAGCTGTAACAATGGAAGTGGGAGAACATTGCCATTTCCTTGGGGCTGTTACTTAGTCACTTTCCCTACACTAGAAGGATTTACAAAAATGTAACAACTGAATTTGTCGAAGTGATTCAGAAAAATTAAAATGAAACCGAGTGCCCCAGATGGATCTGTCTTAGAATTAAATATGACAAGGTCATAAACATTCTGACTCGGATCCAAGAGTGCTTGTACCTAGCATGTACTTAACTTGGAGCATACTTAAATGCAGGTCTGGATTAGAGACCAAGTGTCCAGAAAGTCGTGAAATCAAGCTTACTTATAGAAACAAAGTGATCTAATAAGGCCTGAAACCAAAACTGGTGATTAATTTTAGAAAGGTACCTTTAAATGGGACAATTCCCAAATTGAATGTACAGCACACATCTGTTGCAGTTGATACAAGAGCACTTTCTTACTTTCCTAGCTGCCACCAATGTGTAATATCATAATAATGAGAGAAGCAATCTAAAACACTGCCAGAAGTTACAGGGCTTACATTTCCACAACACCTAAAACATGAAGTCATTATTTTGACCCAGCAAAGATAATAATATGTCATTTTTTTATAAAAGTGTCCATTCCAAGCTATTTTTGAGTGAAAGGAGGCAACGGATTAGCCATTTCTCACACACAAACAGTGAGAATGAGAATAAGGATGGCAAGGAAATCAGTGGCCATTAGTTACTTAGCTAAGTCATTAGTTCTTGTGCACTGAGGGAAGTACATAAATCACAGTCACACAGCTCAATGCTCTACTCAACCTTATCCTAAAAGCCAAGTCTTCTCAGCAACTTGGATCCTCCATGTCTAGCAACTACCTTGTGTTGGATTTTGGTCTGTTTGGGGCAATACTGCCACTTTTTCCTCAATGGCGTTTGCTGGAATGGAAAGTTTTTCACCTTTCACATGGAAACTCGGGGGTTCAGTCAGGTAAATCAGAGATGAGGTTCATGGTTTTCTGTCTTATAGGCATCACATATCATGCAAAGCGTTAAAAGTATGAGATGCATTAAGTAAACAACATTGGAAAGAGCACTCGATGTCTGCAAAGATATTGAGGACTTGCTAAGACTACTAAGACACACCAAAAAAAACCCCCAAAACAAAGCAACTTCATTTCATTGTTATCTTTACACATATCTTCATACGTTTTTTACCTTGACACAGATTGAAGGAAAATGTGCAACTTGCTGAACAATGTGCAGGTAAGAAAGGGACTGACTGCAGCCTTCCATCAGCAAAATAAATAAGGAAATTCTGAAAGTATGAAAATTATGCAATCTAATTAACTATCTAACTAATTAGCCTTGCAATCTAATTAACTATCTTCTTTCAAACTTAACTCTTTTCATAGGGCTCTGCCCATCCCAACCTATAAAAAAATGTTTTCTTTGGCTGTTGTGGCTCACCGTGAAAGTGTGACTGTTCCTCAGAAACCAAACCAAACACTAAGAATGACATCTCTGAAATGCATATTCCTACAAAACTAAGCTGGAAAACAAAACGTTTAGGGCAGAACTCAGTAGTTTAAAGGGAGACACTGGCTTGTATTGGAGACTGTCAGTGTACCCAAAGGACCTGCACAGTTGCCACAAATCCATCCCAGTATTGGCAGGAGATTTGCAGCATTCCAAAGCAGCTGGATGCCTGGTGATACACCATTTAACACCTCAAAATTACTCTAAACACCTGTGTCTGGGCAGCTGAGTCTCCTTCCCTCCCTCTCAGCAAGCCAGAGTTTTACAAAAATCTACAAACCTGTTGAGCAGGGCCGTTAACCAAAAGAGGTTCACAAGAACCAAGTTGAACTTTGGGGGAACAGTGATCATAATCTTCACTTTATCAACTCATGTAGCTGGACCAAATGAAGCAGTTCTAGAACACAAAGATATTTCTCTCTACCACACAGTTCATATCTCATCTGTGCTTGTGAAAGTTTTTCATGCTCTTTTGTAAAGAAAGGCAGAATTCTTTGCTGTTTGGAATTGAACATCTTTTCAAATCACAGAAGATAAAACCCTGTCTCCTAATCTTACATCACCTTTCAGTCACTGAAAGGGTTCTACAAACTACAGAGTGGGATGTGGCAGCTGTTTAACAGAATACATTAGTACTTATCACAGTCTAGGGGAAAATTGCAGTAAAGAGAATTTAAATCACTTAGTGCCTCCCCTAACAGAGGTAACTGCAGAAGTTTTGAATTAGTTATAATTGCTATTTAATGCCAAATATTTCTGACAGAAAAATAATGTTATTTTGGTATTAAAATGTATTTTTCTATATTTACTTCAAGTTCAAGAAAGTGCTCCAGGCTGCAGAAGTCTGCTTTTGGAAGATCTTGACTGCAGATAGCTTTCTATATCAAATGTGTTTGTTCTGCAAGAGGAGATTTTTAGCTTAATATTTATATCGTGATATCTGAGGCTAAAAGCATAGACATTTAGTTGCAAATTAATTTATTCCATTGTATTTAAATGAAATTAAAGAGTTTTGAGTGACCCTGACATCACCTGACATATTTAAAGCATAAAAATTCATACTCAAAGAACAGAGGAGCAAATGATGATGGTTAAATCCTCACATTACTTTGCAGATGGCATCTTTTGAAAGAGCCAATATAGTCAATATTAGCATTAGTGCTCGAGTTTACATTTTAAACATACAGGATTATTCAGTAGTAGTTTAATAATTTATTTTTAACAAAGCCTTAGAGTTATTTGATTCATCAAATAAAAACAAAACTACCCAAATTCCAGGTAAGCTACCTCTACCTATGCAGTTCCCCAAAAGTTCCTGACAGCCAGCACTTTCAAATACCTCAGTCATGTCACAGTCTTCAGGCACATCTTGAAAAACATTTCAGATACTAAAAGACTTAATATTTGTAAAATAACATTATAAAGGAAACACCTGTAATTGTAGTCCTTGAAGGAGGAGCAGAGGAGCAAGTCTGTGGGTTCTCTAAGGGGAATACTTCCAAGGGAAGAGCTACAGTAACTTAGAGGAACCAAATCCTCTTGTTGCTTGAATCATCTGCAAATTACTGTCATGAACTTATTGCCAGTAGTAACAACATCAGAAGTTCAACCTTATTCCTAATAGCAAGTGATGTCTTGTGGTCTTTCATCTGCATGGGAGCCCATTTGTAATATGTTTTGCTTTAAAAATGCCCAAAACCTCAAATGCCAAATGCCATTTGTAAAAGACAGTTTCAGTTATCTAAAGAAAGACAAAGTCTTCTGCCTGCCATAAGTAAAAGCAATTAAGAACACTATTCTTTATCTTTTATTGAACTTAAAATACAGTCCTACATTGAAAGTGACTTTCACTTTGTATTTTGGCTCAGCATGACTTTCAGGTTTCTAACAAAACCTTTACTATTTAAATTTAAGTCTTGTGGCACAGAATATGTCACAATGTTGATACAAGTCCTATTTCTTTATGTAATTTGCACAATGTGAGGTTTGTAGATAAAAAATTTAAAAGTAAACTTGCAATTACTACCGAACATCATCCACACCAATCTTCAAAATAATAAAAAAAAAAAAGAAAAGAAGCACATAAATGTCACCCCTTTTCATTAATTTTGGTCAAAATCCCTGTTTGCTTATCAGCCAGAGGGTTTCTGAGATATTTCAATAATATCCAGGAAATCAATCTTACATGAAACTGAAGGAAAACATCTAATGTCATTGAACAATAAATATCAGTTCTGTCAGTGGCTTACCTTTGAGCTGAGGCCTTAGGATGTTTCTCTTCTAGTTTCCTCACCAGTGCCACTGTCAGCTGTGTAGTCTCCCCCAGGGGATCTGCAGGCATTAAATGGGCGTCCAAAGGTCCTGAAAGTTGTTTCTGATTGGGGTTGCTGACATTTTTTTGCAGAACCTAAGAGATGAAAGTACAACCATGTAATTTATATATCGCTAATTAAAATAATGTGTGTCTACTTTTTCAAGCAAGGCTGTTGATTAGCAGAAAATGTCAGAAATACAAATAGCTGTGTCAAGATGCATCAAGAAGCACAAATCTAGAGATCTAGCAGGGTTTTTTTGTTTCTCTTCCTTCCTTAAGTTTTTCCACATAGAAAATGAGAAATTTCAAAAATTTGTCCTACATGGGCTATAAGATAACCTGTTCCGAGATGCAAATATATATAAATTTTTGTTCCTTTATAATCCCATATATAATTATTATTTGCCTAATATAGAAATATCTTATTAAATTAAAAAATCAAATAGGTTATTTTTTTTTTAGGAAATAAGCTGACTTCCACACTGATATTTCTCTTTTCAAAACGTGTTTTTGAAAGGACTGTCTCTGACCTGCCTCTGGCTTAATACTGTGACCTCTTCTGCTGAGCTGCTGTCTATCTCCTGATGAGCAGCAGACCAGGCCCCATGGTGAATACGGTTTTCTGTCTGGGTCACCTCCTCTCTTTCATTTAGTTCCTCTAGGTAGGTCAGGACAAACTCAGGGTAAGCCTGTAGGAAAGGACAAAGGCAGAGGAATAATGAAGAAAAACATCAGCTACATCAGCAGAATCACAACAGTCTAAACACCAGAGAACAATGAGAAAACTGGCTGTTGATGTACCAATGTCACAGGAGCTCCTCCATGGACACAACTTTGTGTTTCACAAACTTTTCAAAGTCAGGGTTAAATAATGACCTCTTTATATGTGCTAAAATGAAAAACCTAAAATATTTAAATATTGTATTTATATCAGTTTAAGAATAAAGACCAACCATTCTCAAAATGAAAATTCTTATAAATCCAAAGAAACAAAATTTTGTATCCGTGTCTTTTGGTAATATATAATTAGTTATAGGTGATATTTTGGTACATTTCCATGTATTACATTAAAAGAATTTAAAATGCCATATTCTGAAATCAAGACATACCACATACAGAAAAAGCCTTCCTGATGGTTTTGAAGCCTGAGTAAATTTTACTGGTTTAATACCTCAGTTAAGTCAATTTGCCTCATTAATGCTCTTTTCATCCTTGCTTATGTGGCAAAATGTCCCAAATGAAAAAAGACAGACAATCAGAAATCTGTTGAATTTGAGGCATTAACATCTGATCTACTTAGCCTTGTAAAATTCAGATTTTTGTACCATGGAAATGTGTTCAATGTTATTTCTTTAGCTCAGTGTGTGAAAAGGCACCATGGCAATTTCTCAAGTGCTACTGCAATTCAAGCAGTGCTCAATCCACTGTCCTCATGATGAAATGGGCAGAACCTTTACTTACAGAAAATATTTCTTATTTATAATGAAAATTTTGGTTTAAGGTTCTGTGAGCACCTACACTATTTTTTAACAGAAAATGTGTAGATATTAGCTAGACTAAATTAGATTAAAAGCAGAAGCTATGAAAATGATAGGTAATGCTTTAACAAATTGAAATAAATAATCTATTAAAACCTTGTGGTCACAGAAGGAAATGTCTCACAAGTACAAAGAAAACCATATTTTTCTGTTCCATCACTCATTAGTGAATAACCATAGGTAATTTCATTTATAAGGCAGGTAATACCACAGTGATTAAACACTTGGGCATATTTTCCAAAGCCAATTCTGAATGGGCAACCCACAGATTCAGTGAAACTTCTAAGCTCAAGTGGAAAGCGAAAAACCAAAAATTTGAGTTCCGAGAAGACTTCTTTGCTTGTATCTTAAGAATACTTAATAATATTAAAATATTTAATTGCTTTGATCTTGATTTGTACTGGAAACTCCCAACAATATAGTCCTGGTTTTAGCTTCAGTTGCATGAGGTTTTCTTGAGCTTTCTCTCACACTTTTCCCATGAGTGCAGTTATTTTTAATTTAGGACCACTTTTATTTTATTTTAAAATAAATCCCTTCAATAGCAAGAATACAATATAAACTGTGGGGTATTTTTATTTCTTAAAGAAAAAAGTTCTTCACCAATCAATAACAGTTACTATCCTGCTTTTTATCAGCTTGTATAGACAATATATTTTGAAACATTTATCTCCTGCTTCATTGTTCCATCCCTATTTTAATCCTGAGTAAACAAACTCAGATTTATAGTATATTTTTCAGACTTGTCTGTATGAATAATGTAAGATTTCATTTCTTTAAACAAATTCTTCCTCTGCAAGCACTTCACACTCCCTTTACCACCGGTGCTGCTAAGGAAAGTGTTTCTGGGTGGTTTCCCCATCTCTTTTCACCTTTTCTGCCTGAGCCTGTGCCATCACCACTCATGTGACAGAAGAAAGTATTTGGCAGCCATGCAATGAATGCAAACAGAACATAAGTCAAAATTAACACAGTGAAATTATAGTTATTACTCATATTTTACTCAGATCTGGTTCCCTGTGTGGCACACCTGTGCCAGAATTCCAGCAGCACGGAAGCTGGGCTGGGAATCCCTGTCTGACTGGCACAGGACTATGGCTCTGCCTTTCCTTTATGCTGTACATCTCCCACAGCTATTCCAGGGAACCTCTCTTGTCCAGGAAAGTGAAGAAACAAATCAAACTCCCAGTGTAGAATTGAGCAAAAGCCTCAAACCTTCCAGGATAAGAAAAGTCATTTCCCAGCTAGTTAAACCCTTAAGCAAACACTGTATTTTGGAAATTTTTTATTTCTAGTCCAAAATATATTCCACCAGGTCTAGCATATATTTTTATTTCATTGCACACCCTTATGATGTAATTTATTGTGAATTTATGTTCAAAATTCAGAGCATGTTAAAGAGCTTGATTAGCTTATCTTGCTTGCTTTCTAGAATTTATAATTGACTTATACTTTTGTTTATTTATAGTTTGAAATTTACTTTTTATTGACTTGTATTTTGTTTAAGTTGTCCCTAAGGTTTACCTGAATAGGAGTACATAACATGACCTTCCACAAATATGTATAACATCAAATATTAGTCTATTAGCTAAGATGTAAGGGAAAATATCAAGATTAATTTGTTGTAAGGAAAAACTATCAGGATTGAATTATGAATCAACATCTCAAAAATGCTTGATGATTTTACAGGCTTTTTTTGCAAAACAGGCCAGTATTTTGTGACATAAATAAAGCATACATTGATTGCCTGGGGGAGGGAGAGTGTATGCATAGAGGAGGGTATGTTAATGGTAAACGCAGTAAGTGATAGATCCTAGTTGCAAGAAAGTGAGTTTCTTTCTCAATCTGGATGTGTCACGTATCATTACCCTGCATTGTGCTGCTTTCCTTTATGTCAGCTTTTGTTGGCCTACATATGTTGCAACTTAAAGTAACATGACACTACAGAGAAAGTGAATGTGAAATATATGGAGAAATACACCATTTTCCAAAGAGATCTGCTATTAACTATTAGCATTTTTTCCTGCTAAAAAGAAACACAGGCAAGAACCAAACCATGTTATAGTTATTAACTCTCAGAAACTTTAGAAATCTCTCTCCTTGTGATTCGCAAACTACAATATTTTTTGTATAAATAAAAACCTGTGCATAGAGAAATAAAAAATTGTGCAGCTGTCAGCCTAATTTTTAGTTACTAATCTGGATCATTCTGGCACAATTCCAGATAACAGGCAAAACAATGGGAACATGGCCACCCTTTCTTCAGATGGTTGGAGTTGAGTGAGTAACAGAATATGATCTGATGTCCAGGTGAAGGGACGCGGGTTGGTGGTGGAGTGGCTTCCTGCTGGACAGTGGATCTCTGCAGTTTTCTCCAGGCTGAGAATATATAATGCTGCAGATAGTCCCAGCACATCTGCGAATGTCTTCAAAATGTTCCAGTGCTCGAAAAAAGGAACAATTTAAAGAATCTTCAGATGCTTGAATCACTGGATATAACCTACTGCTATGCTAATGCAAAACCACCGGTTATTTATTCATTTATTTATTTATTAGGTGATAACAAGGCTACTGGGGACAAAAACACCCTTCTGCACCCTTCCATTGGTACCCACAGATTTCTGACAGTACCTTGCATGAACCAGCTGTGCTGCAAACATCCAACTTCAAAGCCTCTGCTGACAGATGCCTGGCCAGGACAAACACCAACAAAGGACAGCCTCTGCCAGCTCTGTGCACTGCAGGTCATTGTCCTCACACCCTTCTCATTTTCATTGCCATTTAAACACTCAGTCTGACCAAATGTACCAGAAAGGAACCTCTAAGCAATTCATTTTTTCCAGGAAAATATTTTTTTTAATCAACAGTCTATTTTAAACGGATTATTTTCTTCAACTATGCAAGAGCAAGGACAGCCAAACTTAATCAAAGAACATTTCACTATTTACTAAAGTTTTGCCACGTTTGTTCAATAAATGAATTATTTTGTTTTGTACTTGTTAACTGCTAATAGAAGGTGTTAGTAACATATCCAGCTTAAGCTAAATGGTCTTAATTTCTATCCCAGATGTGTTTTAAGCTTCTGTTAACAAATATATATAAAAGCAGGAAAGCAAAAACTCATTTTAAATGCCAGTCACTCTTTATATTTTTTTAGAGTGGCCTCACTTCTAAACACTGACTCTTAGTCAGTTAGGTTACTACATGGATCAAAGAATAAGGCCCATTTTTGCTACATAACTGAAGTAAATAAATAAGAAAAGCACTGCAACTCAAGAAACAAAGCATTAAAACCAAAATAAAACCAAAAATTCTCAATTAAAATTATGAACAAGTTCTGTTCAATTTCATATTTTTAATAAAACACAGAATGTTTCTATTTATTCGTTAAATAGAAAATATTTATGAAAATAACATGAACAACAAATAATATAGTGACATCACAACATCAAAATAGCAATTTATTGAAAGCTTCATTTAGAAAAACCAAACACAAAAACAAACAAAAAAATCCCCACAAAAATCCATTACTTGGAAAATGCAAATGTAATGTTATACTGTTTCCAAAACCCACGTTTTACCAAAGCTCAAAAAAAAATTAGCAGATAAAACAGTGTTTATACTTCAAATAGCACGATTTCACCAGGATAGAACACTTGATTTCTGAAGCTAACATGATAAATAAGCATCTGTGCAGTAAATAAAGATGTAGAGAAGAATTAAGTCCTCTGCAGCTTATTCTATTGAATAAAAGAATTGGGAAATGAGTCATGCCTTAAGACTTTTTGGAGTGAAAATTAATTAATGTTAATAATAGTGCAAATTAAGTCAGAAAAACTACCTCAACCAGAACAGTTTTCCAGCTCTACATGATACCGACAACGCTGAAATTTTTAAATCATGTTCAAAATTAATGTATTTCCCGTTAGTCTTTTACAGCATTTGATTCCCAACCACACTCATTAAGAGAGAACAGATTTCTGAAAATACTATTTTCTGTCAAAACAGCCTGGTTCTGTTGGAAATGACCCACAGTGCTCCTCTAGTGCAACTCCCATACCACTTCTGGGCCGACCAAAAGTTAAAGCATATAATGAAGGGCATTGTCCAAATGCCTCTAAACCATGACAAGCCTGAGGCATCACCTACTTCTCTAGAAAGCTGTTCCAGCATTTGACCACCTCTTCATAAAGAAATGTCTCCTGATATCCAGTCTGAACTTAACCCAGCACAGCTTTGAACCATTTCTACTCATCACAGGGACCCAGGGAGAAGAGATTGGCATCCTTTCCTCTTACCCTCCCCAGGAAACTGTGGAGAGCAATGAGGTCACCCCTCAGCCTCCTTTTCTCAAAACTAGACCAGCCCAAAATCCTTGTGGCTCCTCACAGGACATCCTTTCCAACCCTTTCACCAGCTTTGTTGCTCTTCTCTGGATGCATTCAAGGACCTTCACATCCAAACCGTGGGGCCCAAAACTGCACACAGAACTGGAGGTGAGGCCTCACCGAGGCTGGACTCAGCAGGATAATCACCTCTTGTGCTCGGCTGGCTGAGCTGTTCGGTGCCCCCCAGGATGGAGTTTGCCCTCCAGGCTGCCAGGGCACACTGCTGGCTTCTAGTGGGCTGCTGCTGACAGGCACCCCCAGATCCCTGTCTTCAGGGCTGCTCTCCAGACCCTCCTCTCCCAGTTTACACCTGTGTCTGGTGTTACTCCATCCCAGATGCAGAATCCAGCATTTGGACTTGCTAAATTCCATCACACTGATATTTGTTCAGTTCTCCAGTCTATCTGGATCCCTCTGCAAGGTGTCTCGTCTTTCAAGAGAGTCAACGGCACATCCCAGTTTGGCATCAGCAGCAAACTTGCTAGTGGTGCATTCAAATCTTGCCTTTGGGTCACTGATAACGATATGGAACTGAAGGGGCCTTAGAACTGGACCCTCAGGAACACCACTGCTGACTGCTCACCAGGCTGATGTAGCCTCACTCATTTTCTCAACATACATAAGTAAATACTTGTGAATCCAAAGATATATATGTGTATATACTTGTGTAGCATTTTATTTCACTGTGTTAATGACATACTCAGTAAATACATCAGAAAGTAATAAATTTCCCTAGAATTATAATCTCAACCTGATTTTCAACCTCAGAATTGCCTCTGTTTCTGAAGGTTTACAAAAAACCAAAATATTGCAGAGTTTTGAAAGTCTAATATATTGGAATGCAAAGACTTTATAGTAAAAACCAGTCCAAGTTTTATGTTTTTATATGTTAATGAAAAGGTGAAAATCAGCTCATGAGTCAGACTATATAAAAGGAATAAGGTGTCCCTGCCTAGTTTCTTCTGGTCACTTCTTCACTACAACCAGTCTTTATATATCAAAAGAGAGACAAGATTTTTTATCCCAGATGTGAAAGTTGGAAACAAGACTTGCTAAGAAGAGGCAAAGTAGGTATTCCTGACAGTAAGGCAAAACTGAAGTCTCCCTGGCAGTCTGACAACTTCTACAACACTAGATAAGTTTTAAATTATTTTATCTATATCAGCTGAACAAAAAATCAGGTAGTCACAAAACTTAATTTCCACAGCCAGATCTGCTAATTTGTTTGATGTAAACATAACTTTTCCTAAGTTTGATACAGGTTTTTGAATGGAAGAACAGCTTCAAGAAACCAAAAGGCACTGCATACATACAGTGATAATTATGATCCTCGTGTTTAAAATACAGTTTATATTCCTACTTTCTCTGAGATCTAAATAACATATGTTACATAATTTTTTCTCAAGCCTTGGGTGAAAAAAATTCATGTAAAAAAATCCTTTAATATCCCGGACAAATTCAAGAGTCCAAATTTCAAATAGGATTTAGATTATGCTAGTTTATTTTTTCTTAATTTCAGTTTTCCAGATTTCTTCATTCTCTGTGAATTTTGACATTCTGTGGCTGTATAAATAGTTTCTTCTTAACATGACAGTTGAACAGAGGTTGCTTAAATAAATGCAGTTTTATCTTCAAACAGAAGCTGTTCTTGCCCTGTAGTTTCAGGGTGTTTACATAATAACATTTCCGAAGTAGTGTCCTACATCAGGCAAGAAAGAATTCTTCACATGCCAATATGCAGACAGTTGCTTAAGGATATATCAGCCAGCCAGGATCATGCGTGTCTGACTTGCGTAACACTTGCTTTAAATGTAAATAAATCAAAGCTAGGTCCAGTACACAATCTCATTCAGCTGGGACATGTCTAGGGAATGTCTGGCAGAGGTAGGGGTTATTTTTCCCCCTAAGTGTCAGCGAGTGACAGATCTCAATGACACCCCACGCTATTTTTCTACAGGGAGTACCAAGAAGTAGAAAGACACAGACTTCCTACAAATCTTGACATGTCTAACAGTCCCAGGGTATCACATCAGCCCCTTTAGGTTATTTCAATTTGATCTACATATCCATGAAAATAAAAATCAATGTGCCCAATGGTCTAGTAAAACATTCATCCTATCCTGTGCAGTCATTTCTTTTCTGGAAAGTCCAGGCATAAAAGGCGCAGTGACCCTTGGAGCTATGCCATTGGGAGCACATCCATTCTAGCCAATGATGTCATGCTGAACAAGATAATAAGTATAATTTATTAACCCATCTTCAGCCTTGACTCTTCTGGGATGGCCTAGGCCTACTTATAGAGAATGTTGTAAATATTTGCAGGTGTTTTTACAGGAGCCACATAGAAAGACAGTAAGTGGATTTTTTTCAGGCTCTTGAAGGATATGACATCAATACCTAAATGAATATTCCTTTTTTTTTTTTTTTAATAACCTCATCACATCATAGAGGCTTCAATTTACCAACAGAAAAAGTCAGAACATTTCAGTGTTTGAGACAAAAATGTTGATTGGTAGAAGGAGAAAAGTCTTCAGTATTGAATATTAGATCCTCCATATTATTCAATATATGGGACCCAGTTTTCAAAGTTCTCTGAAAGTAGGAAGTATTTTCTTCTATTAAAACAGTGAAGTGTGGCAAGATTTACAGATTTTAATGAGGGAGTGAGGCATAGAAAACACTACATAAAAGAGATCCAGCAATGCTGAAGATAGGCAAAATATTTATACACCTGACATATTGCAGGTTTACATAAACACACTCCACTCCTTGGTGGAGGCAGCTAATGCCACCCTCCAAAATACAACTTGCTCTCCGCAGGGCCCGAGAAAACTTGGAGCTATCCAGAGTATACTATGCAAATAAAAACAAGATAAACACTGTTCTTTTGGTGGGGAACCAATAGAAGAATAGATAGGCATGGATCCAAACCTGAGATAAAATTGTATACTCCCACTAACTTTGAATCCTTACAAGCTCAGAGGAAGGCAGGTCTGGATTCAGGTCTGGAAACCAAGTGCTGTACACTGCACATAACCCCTGTTTTATTTTATATTTTGAAGTGTCAAAGTTTTTAAAAATGCAAATCTTTATCAACATCTAAAATACTTAATACCTTAGGTATTGAGATATAATTGTAATTTAGTGACTAATTAAAAAGTTGGAATTTCATTCCAATCGGTTTAAATACCAACTTTCAGCTATAAAATAGTATAGATTCTTGTAGTATGGATTATTTACTATATCAGAACTGATAAAACCAAACTATACTGCAGATAGACCAATATCATCCAAAATACATGCATTACACTGTATAAAAGAAGGGCTAGTGCAGATGTAGAGCACCTTTCCTTCACACTTTTAAGTTTGTATTCATTTACAGATGTGCCACCACCACATACTTCAACTGTAATTGGCTGACCAACAACGAGGCAGCTCTGTACTGCAGCTCAATTCAGAATCCTTCCAGCCTTCCAATGAATGGAGAAAAAGAAGGAAAAAAAAAAAAAAAAAGAGGGTTTGAATAAGTTAAAAGAACCAGAAAATTCAACAATGTGTCACAAATAGAGAGGTCATTATGCCTGGATAACCCAGGATATTAACAGTTGCAGAAAGTGAAACACTATCCACAACTTAGCAGTCAATGAGCCCTGCTCAGAACCAGTGATCTGCTGTACAATAAGGGTGGCATTTTACAGTTCAGTGAAAAATGGAACAGACCCTTGATATCTTCATTTGTCCTTTTTCTGTGCATATTTCACAGTGCAACGATTTAGGGTCCATAACGTGTCACTTGTTATAACTACTGAGTTTACTTGAAATATGTATGCACAGAAAAAAAAGTTCAGTGAACTGCAGAGATTGCAACAAATCTATAGTCATTGAGGCAATAAAAAGTTTTACTCCAAGTCCAAAACAATGTTGGTTAAACATGCCAAAAGTCCAGTTTGAATTTTTTTTTCTTCCAATGTGCACATTTACTACAGAAGTAGATTGCTTAAACCTTTGCTTCAGGTCAACAGCGCTCAAAAATATTTTTTAATTAAAGCCCATTTTAAGATAGGAATGGCTATAGTAATAATGTAATTAAAGTGTTTTGTCTTTAACATTTTACCACACTGAGTATAAGGTGAGAAAAATTAGGAACGGAGGGAAATATTTTTATAAAAGACACTGCCAGTGAGAAGTGTCAACATTGCACATTTCAGTCCTTCTTAGAAAATGCCACTAACAGCTCTTCTAGATTGGGAACACTGGTGGGTATTTCTATATATATTTCTAAGAACATTTTCTGCTTTTACATTTTTCTGCACAACCATAAATAACCATTCTGAACCACTGATTAATAGGTAACATTAGGAAAATGTCAGTCTACAAAAATAGTTTACAATTGTTAAGAAAAATTTGCCATATGAATACATCTGGAAATGTTTCAGATAACATCATGCGACAGAACAGCAAGGGATAAAAACAATTGTAATTGAAGTTTACTGTGTTCTGCAGAATGCCAGCAAAACATTATTTTGTTATATTAAGCATGAAAATAAATATTTCAGCAGCATATCCAAGAACTGGACTATATGATTTTATAAGTTCTGGTGAAGACTTCTATCTAAACTTTCACAAGCATTCAACTGTCTTCTGCTACCTAAGGCCAGAAATGGAAACATCCTAAGTTTGTCCTGAATTGCTGGTTTGACCAGAACAGGAAATACCAAAAATCATAAAAATACCAGTTTCATGAGTTTTCCATACAAAAACATTTTAGGTGGATTCCAAGGAGCTTTCAGACTGTCCTGTGCTGATGTAACTCAACGTCTGAGGGTCCTATGTTCAATTTCAGCTTCCTGTTACATGCTTCGTATGCAGGTTGATTTTCATAACTCCATTAATAAAGGTTTTCATGCAAGAAAAAAAGACAGGTGAATCTCAATTAAGCAAAATATTAAGATGAAAAGGGAGACCTTGAATTAATAGGGGGGCAAAAGCTTTTAAACACAAATGTTAGTATTCTCATTACTCAAAGACTATTGGTCATATCATACTCAAGTGTGATATAGATAACATATTTGGAGAATGCAATGAGACATTGTATCTTGGAACCATAAAAAGACCTATATTACCAGGTCTTTTTAAAGACAAATTTATAAAATAAATTCAAAGACAAATTTATAAAATGAATAATCTACTAAGACGAGTTTAAGTCATTTTGCCAATAGCACTAAACACTTCAGGAAATGATTGCCCTTTTTTTAAGTAAAAGAAAAAAGAAGAAAAAAGTTTGTGCTTAGGTCTTTGCAAAAATCTATCAATATCCAGATATAATAGCATTATTAGAAACTAATCCAGTTTGCTTTAAGTGTTTCAAGAGTACTGTGACTCTCCCTCTTAAACTGCAGGAAAAATGTAGCAAAATAGTACATTTAGAAAGCACATACACTGAGGTTACAGGAATGGACTTTGGATGGTCAGTTATGTGAGGTCAACAAGGAGAATGTTTCCATTTAGGTGTATCAGTACAAAAGATCTCCTAATAGCAGAAATAAACAATTTGGAGTTTAACTAAAATCTGCAAATCCCTTAGACACATAACTTGCTGTGTACACACATCACACACACATCCCCCAGAACAAGCTATTTGTCCTGTAATTCTTGGCAGGTATCAAAACTCCAACTAATAGTTAGTGTAACACTATCCCAGGCTAAAGCAGCTAATTGGGTAAATACTCCTTGCGCTGAGTGAATGATGTGCTACTTACAGTATCAGCACCTCCCTTCAGATGGATCCCTGCAGCACGAGGAGCTCACATTGAGCAGGGAAGTTAGCAATATGTTAATGCACTTGATGAGTGGGGAAAGGTTCTGTTGTTGCCAGACCTTTGACTTGAACTTGATAGGGCTGATTTGGCATTCGGCGACTGGTCACATTCATCAAGAGGTGAAGCTTCACAACAAAGATAATGTGGTGGAAGCAATTAGTATTCACAACATCAATAATAGATCTTCAGCATTTGACTGTGGGCTAAGCAAGGCTTTAATAAAATCTGGTATGCAACACACTTTTTAAAAAGTAAATCACAAATCTATTTTGATTTTATGCTGAAATATCACCTGGTTTTCACGTAGAAATTTTTTTTTATGTACTCTAGTTTTTTGTTTAATATTCATAAATATATATTCCAGGGCTTTTACAAGCTTTCAAAGAGGTTAAATACATTTGTTTCAATTAAAGTGCATGATAAAGTGGCATAAGCCAGGTTTCTCCTCTTCTTCAAGAGTTCATTTGAAGTTCTTCACATTTGCAATTAATAGCATCCGATTCTGCTATATTGTTCAGCAAGGGAAAGTCAAGAAGAGGACAGCAGTGGTAATTTCTGGCCTATTTCCATCTCTCCAACAGGGTGCCTGCCAAGAAATAAAATTACCACTCCGTGCTAGCTGATAACTTGGTATCCAGGACCCTGTATTGACCCTTCTCCCTAGAATTTGAATCTCAATGCTCGTTCGAATTCACTCCCTCTGTTGTCTATTGAGAGAACAACCAGCAGTTCCTCGCATTTGATCTTCAATTCTCCCTGTTTGATCAGCAATTCTCCCTGTTTGGTCAGTAATTCTCTGCATTTGTTTAGAAATACTGCCTGTTTGGTCCATGTGGGCTGTCCAATTCAAGGTATGACAAAGGCCCTGCTTTACCCCATTCACGTTCTAGCAGAGTAGAAAGTCCACAGAGAAAAGGAGGATTTCATCAGCTCCATTGCTTCAGAAAATATTTCATCAAGAAAATGCTCTTGTAAGGTTCTGGGGAGAAATGGGAGGAAAAAAAGATTAAGTCACAGAATCATTCATGGTGCAAAGGACTTTAGGAGTTTACCTACTCCAAAGTCCTGTTCAGAGCTGGGGCAGCACTAACTTCAAGCCTGATTCCTCAGTGGTGAGTGCTTTCAGGTCCTGAGAGCCTCCAAGGACTGAGATTCTGTAACCCTTTTGGTGCCTTGTTTCAATGTTTAATCAACCTTAATGGGAACACTTTTCATCCTACGTCACTAAACCTCCTCTTTCAAATTACAGCCCTTGTCTTTCACTCCCACAGCATGGACCTCTGAAGAGCCTGTGGATTCCTCTCACTGTTAGTCTCCTACAGGTATTGCAAGGCTGCTATTAGGTGTTCCAAAGCTATGACAGGAACATGGGGCTGAATTACAGAAAAAAACTTAGAAATTAAATCTAGTAATTGAATTCTGATTTTGAACAAAAGATATTTGGAATAGAATCCTAGAGTCACGTGAACGCTGTGCTAACTTTAGTCTTCTCTAGGAAAACTCCCTGACCTAGGAAATTCACCGGAACAGTTGTAAAGAGGTATTTTAAGTGAATAAGTTTTAAAATAAGATAGGAGTGGTTGCAATTTCAAACAGGTTTGTAGTTTAGGAATTGTCTGATATTCAGTTGTTTCTATTCTTTATGTTATTTAAGGGGCATTCATAAGGACAGTAAATTGCCTGAAATTCTATTTTCTGCCACGTCTTTTTCAAGAAAGATTAGTTAGAACTTTTCCGTTCTATCTTTACTTTCCTTATGACTACTTTCTGTCATCAACTTACACTTCCATGACCACAAGGCTTAGTTACTACAGTTCCTTCCAAGCATAGTAAAGCTTTCTCTGTCACTTGACAAGAGTACAGGGGAAAAGAACCCAAACTCAACACAAAAGCCAACTCCCCTGTCCTCTACTGTGTGAATATGTGAATACTGGGTCAGATTTCCCTGTAATATAAGAGAGAGAGAGAGAGAGAGAGAGAGAGAGAGGAAGGAAGGAAGGAAGGAAGGAANGGGAAAGAAGGAAGGAAGGAAGGAAGGAAGGAAGGAAGGAAGGAAGGAAGGAAGGAAGGAAGGAAGGAAGGAAAGGCTTATTTATACTAGAAGTATATTAAGATCATTTTTCCCCATGATGACTTTTACAATCATCACACTGGCAAAATTATAGAAACTAGAATTTACCTCATAGCAATTAAACTAAGGAGTATCATTTTACGATACCTTGTTTCTGTCTTAGCCTGAGAAATTATTTTTCCTGCCTAGTATAAACTCCCACGTTATAAAATCCAATTATCTTTGAAATTCAAATCAGCCTTTTCATCTTTGAAGAATCCACTCTGGTTGTTATGAGAGGAATATCCAAAATCCAGCAAGAGTACAAATACAGTGGAAGTAGAGTCAGCTCTCTTTGTTGCCCTTCCATGGGCATTTAAAAAATGACGGTCAACCTTGTTTTGGTGGACTTAAAATTTTTCAGTTAATTTTACAGCTTGTTCAAGACTAGCATCCCATCTATTACAGGGGAATTAGATGAGATAGAACAGTCAATATTGCAAACAAAGCTGAAAAAGTTTGTGAAGTTTGCAAACAGCAAGAAAAATTACACAGATTGTTTTATTGTGCCCTGCAAAACTACTGTATCACACATCACAGACAGGGTGCCATTATGACACTTCTGAGTTTTCCTTAAGCATTCATAAGACAAACATTAAATTCTCTTCAATTAATTTGCAAAACTTAGAGAAGAGTATAAGGCATCTAATAAAAGCCCACAGGGAAAAAAATAATTAGAAAATAAAAAGGATTTGTTCATTATTTAGCTAAGAAAACCCTTGTAATATTACAAAGTATCAGAGGGAAAGGCTTCAAAAAGAATGCCAGTGCAGTCAAATCAAAACTGGAGGCAGTAAAAGTTTTTTCATCTTATTTTTTTGTATTAACAGAAATTCTAATTCTAATAAAAATAGTTTGACAAAGTATTCATAGCAAAGGACTAAAGCTCTACTTAATGTGTTTAACTCATTAATGGGTCTCAATTATTTGCCTCTATTATGCTTTCTTCTATTCAAAATACCTTGACTGTTGAATGGTTATACATAAAATAAAACAGCATGATGGAAAATCAGGCTTGAATTATGCAAAACACTGAAAATTTCCCAGTATGAATTAAAGAAATTAGTCATCTTTAGGGAGAAATTTAAGTTGTTCCACATTCTGCAAAAGATCAAGAACACAGAAGTGTACCCAACAATGCTTCTAAATCCCAGCAGAAATAGACTGCTGAACTCTACAAAAACCAAACCCCAAAAATAACTCTCCCTCCAGGCCTCTGAAAATACCCCAAAACAGCTGATAAATTCTGGGAGATTATATCAGCTGATGATTGTCTATCCCAACTTGCTGGTTTAGAGATGATGTTTCCCAGCGATAAAAGGACAACAGGCTGTAATTGTCAAGGTTAGCTACAATCCCAGGCTTATACACAAGGATTATACATCCTGAATTCTCCTCTGCTGGATAGGTTTTATTTGGCAATAAAAGATTAAAAGTAACAGCCAGGGGCTCAGCTCTAATATCTAAATCTGAAGATGTTTTTAAAGTACACACATCCAGAACATGCATCTGAGCCGTTTCCCCTCTTAATGTAATCCTCTTAGTGTTTTCTGTACCTCACTGAACTTTAGGCTTCTGAGAATAAAAATATACTGTATCTGGCACCTTTATCCTGAATTTAACTTCAAAGGGCCCCTCTTGAAGATACCACATCACAATTTATGATATAGTGTTCATTCCAGATGCACAATTGTTGGATCCATTCATCCTATTTTCTAATATCAAAGCCAGAATATAAAGCACAATTTCAGTGTTTACATTTGTATCAGCTATGCCTTTCATTTTATAATATATTGGAACTTGGAATATTCAAATGTTCCAGATCATAAAATGGCTCTGAGAGACATTAGATCACTTTGAGCTGACAAAAATAAAAAACCACCGCACAATGAATAAACAGTGTTTGAGTTGACTATTTTGAAAAAATTGCTAAGCAAATTACCATTCAATTTCCAAAATGAAGTTGGGTAAAACTCAAGTCTTCAAGTCATGGACGTACTAATCACTTCATCTTCTGCATGCACCCGCCTTGTGCCCCACCTGGAAATGGAACCAGAATCCCAGGGCTGCCTACCAAGTTGTACAGTAATGGAATCAGACTGGGAATTTCGCCTAAACGGATTGTGTTGCAGTGGCCATAGTGACAAACTGCTGGGTAGACATCCACTAACCAAAGTTGTGGACATTGTTCCAAGACAAGTCAGCTGGCTTCTCCACTGTGGTCAGGAACAGCCATAGAAGTGAGGTTCACTTCAGGTCACTTGAGATATCAACCTCCGAGCCAACCCAGCTCTCCAGCTGATGATGAGAAAGAAACACCAATGGAGTGCGTTGCAGGAAACCTGTCCAGAAATTTACTTTTGGATGAAATTGATAGCTCTTTACAAATGTGTACTCACCTCAATTAAATACAGAAGTAGTCCAGATAACCCACAGTAGATAACTACTTTATGCCATTATGGTTATCAGTTCTAGTTCAGTACCTCTTCTTAGGGATAAATGGCCTCTTTATTTGACATACATTTAATTTGTACCTAAGAAACATTGTGACTACTTGTTACACACACAGGTATGAGGTTAAGTAATCGCATAAAAACCAAATCTGCTTGTGCAAACCTCAACTATTCTTTAAAAAGCCAGCCAGTGAGCAATAGCAACAAAAGACTTAAATTTAGGTTATTACTGCTGTAGGTAATTGTCTTTCTTGGCTAGTACTTAAGACTCAATATGTATATACAATAGTATTTAACATAGATCCTAATTCTGCAAACTCACATACACTTATTGCTGCTTGTTCTGACCACAGAAGCATTGTCCTGGAATCAAGTGAAGCTGATCAAATACCCAGTGTTGCCTGCTCAGAACTTGGATGTGCAACCACTTACAGGATCGAGGTTGTACCAGAGACAAAACTGCATGTAAGACATCGTAAGGCATTCATAAACTTGTGTAGCCTCAGGTTTATTCTACTGGCAATTTTTACTTAAAATACATTTTAGTAAATGTCAGAACAAGTGTCATTTTTTTTCTCAATTTCCAGTAAGCACTGAATTGAAATAACCTACTAAACTGCTGTAAACAGGAATGGAGATCGTATTCCTGTTTATTGTAGGACACATCCTGTTATAAGAAGGCTGTAATAAGTTTACTTTTTCATCAGATTTTCATTTCTTCAACAGGTATAATAATTAGTTGCATTGTGCTACATTCTTACCAGTCAGCAATTATCTCCAATAGGGAAAATCATTCTCAACACTAGGTTTTCAATGTTTGAATTTTTTCTTTTAAGTCTCTTTCCCCTCCCCCTGTTCCTCTAAGCCCAATTACTCTATTATATCAGAGAACTTTGACAAAGTAGGAATTAATGCACTTGTCACATCCAATCAGCAAACAAAAATTAGGACTCAGAAAAGTTGTATAAATAAACTGTAACATCACTGTTTCCAGCCACAGTTGCTCTGCCAAAGGTCATACTCAGAACATGATTTAAGGGAGACCTGGATATAGAAATAACATCAAAGCTGACCTTTGAGGAAAATCAAACAGCTGCAAAGCCAGTAATGAGATTATCCATACAGAGCCAGTACACATGGCAGTGAGTGCTCTGCAGAGGGAATTAAGAAAGGAAATACCAACACCTGTATTGCATTTTTATATGGTGGACAGAAAGCTCACAACCTGACACTTGTCTGGGATTAGCTCAGGTGCTTCCAACTCAGACACCCTCCCAGCAGCCAGATTTTTGTCTTTTTTAACCTATAGGTTATGGGGAATAATTCAATGTGATTGATATCTTTGTGCTAGATTTATACTGTCAGAAATGAAAACTGTTTGTAAAGAGACATATTTGAAATATATGGTGTTTACACTGAAGATAAAGGTGAAGATTAGCTACTATTCATGATCTATAAGCATTATAAATGTCTTAAGAAATTGTGAATATTTTAACATAATTTACCTGTATACAATGAAGAAATATCCACTGAAGACTGTTAGTGTTCAGTGACCTATTATACAGTTATATATCTGAAAATATTCAATCTGGTAGAAAGGGAGGAACAACGTGTTCTCTTTTAATTATAGGATATTTTAAGAGAACTTGTCTTAAAATTAATTGATTCATTTCAGACACAAGTCAGAGCTATGAAAACTATAATTCAGATGATTTTTTAAAAATAGTTTTCTATGTCTTTTCCTTCAACATTTTCCACTGTGTACATTTTATTGTATTTTGTGCCTAAATTATTTCCATCATGCTGGCCTTTATTTTCTTGTTGTGGGTTTGGGTATTTCAGGCAGATAATCAGAAATTAAATGTTTTGGGAACTTCTTTGGGTTTTTGGGTGAGGAGGCTTTTTGTTTGTTTTTAAATCCTCTTTTTTTTCTTGTGATTATGTAGTATGTTTGATTTTTACTGCAGGGATATTGAGAAAGCAGCCTAACTTAAAAACCAAACAAATCCACTTTTAATTAAAGTTTCACTGCGGTGAAATTAGCCAGTATTAGTTGTCAGTTTGACTTTATACTAAGATTCAATGGACTGAAATATAATTTCATAATACACTAAAAGAAACCCAGCAAAATGGGTAAAATATAAATGTATAAATTGTACAAAATAAAATAAGTTATTTGCTCAATACATTGCTTTCCTTCTAAGTAAACCAATCGTAAATTGATGGGAGAAGAGGGGGGAGAGACAGAGTAAAACTGCTTTTGAAATTAGGATGCTATAACTACTCATTATAAATCAGATAGTAATCCACATCTGATTTTCCATTGAATTTTGGACTAGTGTATTTTATTGGTTTAACACAGGTCATTTGAGTATGGATGAAAGGACAGCCAGAGCAATCCTTTCCTGGTGTACGAAAGAGTCAAATTGGCTTATATCAAGTATGAAAGTAAAATAAATGATACTTTTCAGTTAGAATCTTTTCTGAACAGTGACTGGAAGATTTGCCACTGAGTAATTTTTAGCTTACTTTCCAATTCTAATTGGTTCCAAATTTACCCAAAGTATTACTGAATCTAGATTTAGGAGAGGCATTAGGGAAAAAAAGACTCAATTAGGTTGATTGCTGGTGCGGTCAAATATCCAGATCACAGCCAGGCTTTTAAAGGTAACTCATTGTCTAGGGATTCAGACAGGTACCAAGGAGTACTTTTTTCAAAAGTGTCTCATCACTTAACACATTTAATTTCATCAGATGTAGGCATTTCACTGTAATACTAAAATTTAACAAACAAAAAAACCCCCACAAAAATAAAACAAACCAGCAAGTGCCTCTCACCGCTCATAGAGTGCCATTTTCATCGAAATGGAATACCCAACAAAATTATTTAATTGTTTCTCCTGTATTCTGAACCTGCTTTCATCCAAGATTTTAAGAAATTAACTTCACTTTGATGCTTTTCTTTACTCTCATTCAGCTTCTGCCTAACAATGAAGATAATTAATGTATGTTTCCATTTCAACTTAAGAAAGCAGTTTATGTGTTTCAGCCAAAATATTGAATAATTTGATTAAATAGTTCTGAGGCTGGTAAAATACACCTTTAAAAAGGTATTTGGGCTAAAAAAATTCTAACATTTAAAACTTAAAAAAAAAAAAGAATGTTATTTCTGCATGGTAGAAGGAACATTTGAATCCATGTATAAAGTTTTCTTTACACCTCAGAGCTGATACCTTCACTGTAAGACATCACAGTCCTGAGTTTCTGAAGTTGATTTGGGATCCAATAAAACCGAGAGCTTGTAATTTTTCCTCTAGAGATATAAAGGGTATTTTAGTATCATGTGATATTAGATAAAAGTTTGTATGTAACTAAAATTTTCTTTCACTATTCCATTGACATATCACCTTCTTAAAGTTGTGATGATTTTATGGCTTTTTTTAGCTAAAAATTATTACTAAAACCAAAACCTAATTTCTGACTGATTGTAATTAAACACAGATTTTGCAAATCAGATTAGGGAATCCTAATAAAAAATAATCCTAAAATGTTAAAGCAAACAACACAGAATTTATGAGCCTTCAAACTAATTTTAGGCATAAGCCTAGAAGTTTCTTGTCAATATGCAAGATCAAGACACATAGCACAGCAATGAGTTAACAGTGCCTATAGATTCCTCCTTAGGAAATCGATAAATCTATGCAAATAAAAGATATATTGAAGGAAATAAACACACGTCAACAATGATAAGGATGTAACACAGCTTGGATATATCCCGAGGAGGGAAAGGAAAAAGCTTTGGTAGGCCAATCTCTATAAAGCTTTACCAATTTAGCTTGCTTTCTACTCTTATTGGTGCTTAAGAGGTTAAGACTTTATTTGCGAAAACAGAGAGAGAGAGTGGGGAATCGTGTTGTCTGCAGCTTCCTAAGTCTTGCTTAAGATCCTTTTCAATTACCATCCATTTCTCCTTTAAAAAGGGACAAAAAAATAGAGGAGTGGAAGCAGGTCAGGGCAGCCTGTGACAATGACAGTGTGATGGGCTCAGGCCCCCCGTGGCGTTTCCATCTGCTATCATTAAGGTGACTATTCAGACATGAAAAAATCCCTCTCGCTGTGCTGACAGGCAGACATCAAGAACTATGACAAGGCATTAAGACAGAAAGTAGAGACAGAGATGTCATATCCCGCAAACAATTCTGCCTCAAACAAGACCTCTAAAATTTTATTGGAATTTAAAATCAAAATCAAAGGGCTTTTACCTGGGGGTTATCAAACTTCCCCTCGCATTAGTTTGACAACGAGGATGCTGCTGACAGCCACAGACACACTTAGTTCCTACCTGTAGTCTCTACCATAAGAAACCCAGTTTTAAATGGTTTTCTCTTTTCTCACTCCTCGATTAAAGCAGTTTTAATTCCTGCCCTTTTCCCTCCAGGAAGCTGAGCGGGAAGAGCGAGGCCTGGCGGTTTGAAGCTCGCCAAGCGCCGAATCCAACAGTGATGATAATAAAAAAATAAACTGACAAGGCGAAGGTCCGTGATAAACCGGCGCTGCTTCCCGGCGGGACAAACGGCCCCCGGATTCCCGGGAATGCCGGGCGGGGAGCGGGCCGGGCTCAGCGAGCGGGCCGTGAGGGGCGGGCGGGCCCGGCAGGGGGCGCGCCAGGACCGCTCCGGTCTGCTTCGAGCGGGAACCGCGCCAGTCCCCGCTCCCCAGCCCCGCGCACAGCCCAGCTCCACAGCCCCGCACATAGCCCAGCTCCACAGCCCCGCACATAGCCCAGCTCCACAGCCCAGCTCCACAGCCCAGCTCCACAGCCCCAGCTCCACAGCCCCGCACACAGCCCCACACACAGCCCCTCACATAGACCAGCTCCACAGCCCCGCACACAGCCCCTCACATAGCCCAGCTCCATAGCCCCTCACATAGCCCCCGCTCCACAGCCCCGCCGCGCCCCTCACGCAGGCCAGCCCCGGGACAGGGTCCGGCGCGGGGCAGGGGCTGTGTCACTGCACTGGCCATCGCAGACGGTGTTCCCCCGGCAGATCCCGCCCTGCCGGCAGCGCCGCCGCCTCCTCCAGCGCAGCATCCATCCGCGCTATGCCATCCCAGCACGCCCTAAAGGGGACCCTAAAGCAGAGCTCGGCGACAGTCTCTCTGCCCTGCCCTTGTGACACCCCACCCAGCGCCGCGTCCAGCTCAGGTGTCCCCAGTGTCAGGACCCGGAGCTGCTGGAGCGAGTCCAGAGGAGGTCACGAAGATGCTCAGAGGGCGGGAGCACCTCTGCTGTGGAGACAGGCTGGAAGTGTTGGGGTTGTTCAGCCTGGAGAAGAGAAGGCTCTGGGGAGACCTTGTAGCACCTTTCAGTACTGAGAGGGACTTTTGACAAGGAGGGGTGGCTTTAAACTGAAAGAGGGTAGGTTTAGATATTAGATATTAGGAAGAAATTATTGACCGTGAGGGAGGTGAGGCCCTGGCACAGGTTGCCCAGAGAAGCTGTGGCTGCCCCATCCCTGGAAGTGTTCAAAGCCAGGGTGCATGGGGGTCTGAGCAGCCTGGGATAGTGGGAAGTGTCCCTGGCCCTGGCAGAGGGGTTGGAACAATATCAGTTTTAAGATCCCTTCTAACCCAAAATATTTTATGATTTTATTATTATCTTAAATCCTCTAGAATGATTGGTTGGCTCTTAAATCCTCTTCCTTTTGCCATGCTCTTCTGACTAAAAGGCAGGGTTTTTTTACAACTACTACACACTCTTGAAGCATGGTTACTTATATTCTGTGTTTCTTCAGTCACAGTGCTGGTGCAAGCCCTCATCTCCCCTTCTGCTCTGTGTACTCACATACTGAGTTCTAGCGTGTTCTTCACATCTTCACCTTCGTAACAGTTCTTTTGGACATGTGATGAATCAGGGTAGAAAACTGATGCTTTGGGGTTTTTACTTAAGATAAGAGAGAATGGGGAAATAATATGTGGATGAGGTGTTAAAGACAGGGGCTACTTAAACTTATTTGTCGCTAAAAGAAATACATGTGTGTAATCATGCCCATCTTATCTACTCTCACCCCATTTTACCACTTAATTAAATTTTCTCCTAATCACACTTAGCAGAGGCACGTTGGGAACAAATGTGGAAAGGATTTTGAGCTAGAAAAATAGATAAAATTGATATATATGTATATATATAAATGTATATATAAAATCAATTCTCATTTGAGCTCAAGAATGGAGGGTATTTGTACACACATATATAGGCTTCTGTATTTTTAGATAATCCACCCACATGCTGATGGGAAATATTGGATATGAAATATTGGAGATTAACTGGACACCAAACAATGTTTTCTACATTGTTATGCCAATTGTCTTGGTATTCCAGTACCCATTAATTAATCAATATGAATCAGTTCAAATCTATATTTGAAGTATGTCGTGACTGATCATGGAAAGATAAAGACAATACCCTAATAGCTGAAGCTTCATTTATTGTTCACTTAATCTTACTTGCTTTGTCAGCCTGTAGCAATATGAAAAAATGCATTTTATTGTTTGAAATCTGAGGTTTTCTATAAAAATATTTCTAAGTTTAGTTGGAGCAGTAATTTACATATCAGATATAGATATACATACAGATATAGATATATGACAAAGTAAAAAAAAAGTATGGATTGTGCATTTTCCACCATCCAGTTAGAGAATGGAGGCATGACAATTTAAATTTCAGTAACCACAACAGCTACTTCAGCCATCAATTTAAGATGAGTTCTGGTTTCATATAGAAGAAATGAGATTTTAAAAGTCTTCCAGTGTACATTAGTTGTTTAGGATTTTTCTGTAATCTATAGGTTGAGACAAACACCAGCCTGAGGCTATTCACACTGGTTTTATGATAAACAAGGCATTTTGCTTTATTCTCTCTCTATTGAGAATAAACGGCTTAGACAGCTTCCTAGTTTATATCAAGAACTTCATTGCTATTAGCAGGAACTAAAACCCAACCAGCCACCACGGTCTCTTAAATAAGGAGGATTGTAGCATAAATTTCAATGCAAAAATAATTTCCACGCAAAATTATTTGTTTATTTTGATTATAATGAAAGCATTGTAATAATGGGATATATGACACACACTAAAAACAGGTGCCACAATCATAGCTGCCAATGCAACTCATTATCAAAGGAATACGAAGCTTTTTTCTTTAGAGTATCCATGCCTCCTCCTTTCTCACCTTTCCATCAGCCACCCTTTATGTCCCCTCCTCTGGAAATTCACGACAGGCTCCAATACACTCTGTAATACACTTGGACACAGAGGAGGGCTGACCGAAGTCTCAGCAACAAAGAGACAAAAGGAAAAGCATAAAGGTACCCTTTCAAGACTGGCAGATTAATTCTTAGAGGTCCAAGGCTTAGGAGAAAAACAGGTGGTTTTATTTGTGATAAAATAAATTCAGGACAAAAGCAGGAAAGAAATCTACATCCAGAACAGGAAATCCCTGACCCAAACAAAGAAACAACCTGCAATATTTGGAACGGCAACCACATTTCCAATAGCAGCCAAAAGACTTGGACTATGGAAATCCTGAGCATCGTATTTAATCAGTAACAGAGACAGAGCTCTTAGCCAACCTCTCTGGAAGTCTGGAACCACTGAGTGGGAGGACACTGAAGCTTTATCAGGCAGCATTTATGGGCAGAGAGCTCCAACCCTCAGGTACTTTGACTGAACTGGATTTGAAACCTGAGCTGAAGAGGACCTGAGTGCCAAACAGGCCACTTAAACCTCCAGAGGCATATCCAATTCATTAGTGTACTCTGAACACGAGGAGGGAATATAGGTGGTGAGAAGGGAGAAATGAAAGGGGAGGAGAAGCAACTCCCCAGGGGGAGGAGGTATGGGATTGCCAAATGCCACTTTGTCTCCCTGCTAGACAAAGCTGACTTTTTCCACAGTGAATGTAGGATTGAAGATGGCAAGCATTAAAAATGTTACCAAAAGCAAGAAGAGTTGGAATAAACCATGGGGGGAAATCAAGGGTATGTTGATAAAAGCAAACACACCAGCAAGGAAACATACAAGGGAAGGTAGTACGTGTTACATAGGGAATAGTAAAGAAGCTGACATGAACTTCAAGAAACCATCAAGAAAAGATCAAAGTGTAAATAAGATCATAGAGGTCCTGCTTTATTTTTACAACTTGTTTTATGTGCCTTTTATGTGTGGAGAAAATAAATAAATATTCTTTCTTTTGAACCTTAATAAACTCACAGATCCCAGGAACAAAAGGGCTGATAGGTAGCAATCTGTTGTTTCAACAAGAGAAGCAAGCGGTCTGTCCCCAGAGATTCCTCCTGTAAAATGTGGGATCATTCACCTACCATAGTGTGGGCTTCATTGTCTCTGAGTGGAGCACTGACTCCCCATATAAAGGAATGTTTAATCTAGCAGATATAAGTAGAACAAATCAGGCGTAATTTGAAAAGCAAACAGCAAGTTTGTTTTTTCTTAAATGAGTACGTACTAATATGATGGATTCTTTAATAGACAAAAGCTGTAATGTGACGGGTTATCTTTCCAAGGGGAGGATTGTACTTCTAGTAGACATTGGGTTTATATAGGAATCTCTGGGCAAAATTCTGAGCACAGCCACCATTCTTGGTTTTCTGGTCTCTGAACTGAGCATCTGAGAATGATGAGAATGTCCCTTAAAGCTTCTAAAAGTATTCATATGAAGGATGTCTTTACTCATAAACACACCCTAACAATTTCACGTCAGGGACATGCTGTGTAGTTGTCCCGTTCTCTGTCCATAAAGAAAGAGCAATTTAGGATTTTATAGTTTCCAAGCTGTTTGTCACTGCCCTCTAACTGAGATATGAGAAGCATTTGAAAGCTCTGGGTTTCTGTTCAGTGTGAAACGGGTTTGTCTAAGTGTGCAGACCTTCACATCACCATCCCCAGTCCAAGCAAACCCAGATACTCTTTGCAATCAATAGTGGCAACAATCCAGCACACAATGTTGTGCGTCATGCAACATGATTTTGAGTATATCTACTTAAAACGAGCCTGACACTAATGGCCTGCAAGAACAGACTTTCATTCCTCACAGTATTGATAGGGCAGAATTGATATTAAGAGTGGCAAAGCTTAAAAATTTCCCCAGTGAAATTCTTAGTAAAACCCCATAGGGGAAACTACTGGAAAAATGAAGAACAGCAACAGAAACCAAGCAATGGTGAAACATTAACAAAAAGAAACAACCTGGGATTAAACTAATGGAATCTGGCAGATATGCATTTTCATAGTAAAATTCCTGGAAGCCTACTCACAAAGAAAAAGGCATGATTTGTAAATGGACTTATTTCACGTCACACAGGTGGTTCGTATTTCATAAAATCATAGACTCATGGAATGGTTTGGGTTGGAAGGAACCTTAAAGATCATCCAGTTCCAATCCCCCTGCTGTGGGCAGGGACACCTTCCACTAGACCAGGATGCTCAGAACCTCATCCAGCCTGGCCTTGAACACTTCCAGGATGGAGCAGCCACAATTCTCTGGGTAGTCTGGTCCAGTGCCTCACCATCCTCACAGTAAAGAATTTCTTCCTAACATCTAACCTAAACCTACTCTCTTTCAGTTTGAAGCCATGCCCCCTTGTCCTGTCACTATGTGCCCTTGTAAAAAGTCCCTCTTTAGCTTTCTTGCAGGCTCCCTTCAGGTACTGGAAAGGCTGCTATTACCCCCAAAGCCTTCTCTTTTCCAGGCTGAACCTGGAAATCCCAATTGTCTCAGCCATTGTAGAGTGCCACTAGGCTGGTCAACTGTGGACATAAATACACTAGTGGTGGAGCTCTCAGTGGTTAATCTCAATTTAGAAAAATAAAATCAAGGTACAGAAGTCAGGCACGTAACAATTTTTTACCAAAACAATTTTGAAAATGCTGATCGACCACTCTACAAAAGCAGTGTAACAATGTGACCCTGGATCTCTACTGGGTAAGGTGTTTTTCCATAAACCAAAACAAAAGGACAAGCAGAATGAAGCAAAGAGCCTCACTGGTAAAGGGATGAAGAGTTCAAGACATCATAAACAGAGTATTTTAAAAGTACAGCTACAAGTTCTTTCTGATATTACTGCATATTTGTTGAATTCAGCAAGAAGCCACTTTGAAATATCTTAAGGATATGTTTATTAGATTGTTTTACCCCTCCCAACAGATCTCATTTAGTGTATGCTGTTTGTTATAATTTACTTAGGAGCTTTCGTGTCACTTTTCAGTTCACCTTGGCATTGTCTGTTAGAGCAAAAAGTCAATATTTTGATCTGACTAAAATAAATATTCCCGTAGACACCCAATTCTGAAGAAGTAAGAAACAGAACTACTGACAAAAATGACATTCAGAACTCGTTTATACTCGAACGTGGTTATAGCGCTGAATGCAATATAAAAATAAATTTTGGACAAATTTTTGTGGTTTGCCAGAAATAATCACCACTGAAAAATACTCCCAGAAAGAAAAGTGAAATTTGTCAAGCTTAAAGAGATTTTCGATAAAGAGCTCTAGGAATGGAGACAGATTCTATCAACTGCTTTCAAAGGAGTTGGATTTTTAACATGTAACTACAATGATCAGTAGCTAGCTCTCATGAATTAGGGTGTTTCAGTGATGCCAGAGCAATTTGACCCAAGGTTTAGTTCTTTAATGGATGCATTCATTCTATTTTTTCAGAATTCGTACTTGAGCATAGATCATATCGGTAGTAGATTCTACCAGGCTTTCCTAGAGCCAGGTTTTACTGATCTAACAATGACTAAGGAAAGACATCTGCTTACAGAAAATATGGAAATTTACACAGAAGCTGCAGTCTGACCAGCTTTGTGCCTGAACTGACAAAATCTGACTGACTCTGTAGTTTAAAAATGACTCTGCATGAGAATTGGCTACAGAATAGGAAGTACTATCAGAACTACCACATACAAGAAGAAAGTATTATGGTTATCAAGGATGTGTAAATAATTTGTCGCTTTTGTAAAAGCTGTTGCCAGAAGAGGCACAAAAGAAAATACAAACATTTTCAAAACTGAACACATTCATCTCTGGATACAAAATTCTAATTAATTAAGAAAGTGATATTATAAGACCGTCTGGTCAGACAAGGGATGGAATAAAGAGATTTTTTTACATGTTGTTTTCACCACAAAATATGCTGGCTATGTCAGGAATGAGCTAAGATAACATGGCAGGAGATAAATCAGCTGCTCTCTGACTCAGAGGCACATTGACAGGAGCTAAGCCCATTATGCTCCTTAACTACCTCCAGAGGAGAAATGCCAGTGCAAGGTTGTACCAGGGCTCGGTTCCATTGTCACTGTTCCTCTGAGGATTCTCCTGCACATCAGTGTCATGGGTGGATCTCAGATGTCCGAGCACAGCAAGTCCTGCAGCTCTACCTGGCACATGTCCAGTTGCACAAGAGATATTGCTGTGGCTCTGATGTGGGACAGGCCCTGCATGTTGATCCCTGTGGGAATCCTGGGGGTCACCAGCCAAAGCTGTAAAAACTCAGTTTTTCTGAGAGAAAACCTAAAATCACTTAATTCTGAACAAGATAATACTTGAATTTAAAGTCATCACTTACTTAGTCTTTTCATAATAGCTCTGGATTGATTCTCAGAATAATCTCCCAGTTCTTTTTTGTTAACAGAGAAGTACTTTCTCCATGCCCTTGTCACCTTCACATACCTGCAAAAATATATGTGAGTTAAGGATGCAAATTAAACAATTCTCAGTAATCATTTGGCTGCATCTACATTTTAATTTAGATCTAGAGAAGCACCTTCGAGGCAAACATCTTAGCCATCCCCACTTTCCATACTTCCTTTCACCCTACAGTCTTGGGACTAGCTTCCTTTCCTCTGAATAGAAAGACACCTGATGTTCTCCAACCATAAATAAGACCTTCTGCCCACAGATCACACGTGAGCCAGCCAAACACAACCTCCCAAGCTGCACTGAGTGCTGCAGGACCAGCAGCATTCCCTCCTTCACTCTCTGGAGTCTCTGGGTAAGTCTTTGCTAGACAAAGACGCTGTCTGAGAAACTCCTAGAATTTCTCCAATACTTTTTGGCTTAAAAGAAAGTAAGGATGGGTTTGAAAACTCCATAGATGTTGTTATAGAAAGCAAAACTTTGCATTAAAAGATTCTTGATATTTAGTTCACTTACAAAGTACTATACTATTGTATAGAAAAAATACCAAGTGTAAAGAGACTTCTTGTTTATAAGATCGATATTCCAAAGTACATCATTTACATAAGCCTAACATTCCTTAAACCCAGCAGATATTTTGCAAATTTTAACTTCTGTACCTCATAGTTTAGGCTTAGAGAAACTATTTCCTTTCCAAATGAAAAAACTTCATAATGGTGTTTTAAGAAGAATGACTGAAGCAATGCAAGGCCAACACAAATTAAATGCTGACACCTTTAGATGTTCCATAGATAAGGATTATCACTATGCACAGCTCTGCCTTTCATAAATGCAATGTTCACACTTTGCACTCTTTTTTAATTTTTTTTTTTTTACTTTTAAAGCATACCGAAATGGGAAATACTTTGGGAGTGCTTCAAACAAAGCACTTGAGTTAAATATGGCTTTGTTATTGCTTCAACAATCCACATACTGAGAGCTCTATAACCTTTATCATTTAAGTTAATAAAAGGATTCTTTTAAGAGAGGGAAAACAAGTATTCATTCTAACCAATTTAATTTTTCTTTCTAAATCTCTATTTTCCCTTCAGATTACAGCATCCAGGAAGAAGAAAAATTAGATAAAATTAATCCATCTACTGCTAGACAGCTCTTAATGTATTCAGAAATGATCCAGACTATTTTCTGTATCAATGACCACATGGCACAAGAAAAACAAAAATCTAGATCTTTTAAACATACTTTTTGACTCAGAAGAAAATTTAAACACTTCATGCAGTCTTTCAAATATCCTTAATCCAGAGCATAACTGTGTGTTTAAATCCTTTCTTAGAGAACAAATTCATTTAAGGTAAAACTTGTTTAAGGATCAGATTGGGACAGTTTTCTGTAAAAGGTGAAATACACAACCCAAAACAGGCACACAGAACACACATAAATTTTATTCTTCAGAGATAACTATAGAGATAAAGTGAAAATTCAAGCCTGAAGGACAGTTTACCATCTTCCAGTGTATTTCAGAACTGGAAACTATGAAAGTGGGATGTAGACCATTTCTGTGTTGTTTTAAGTAACAACACACACAAATCTATATACACACTTGCATGTGCTTGAAAACAGAAAAAGAGAACTCAATTTTTAAATGAAAGTCTAGATTCTTTCAGCTATATGCCCCAGGTTGAACTTTTCAGTTGTAATTGATGAGAAGAATCAGGCCATTGCAGGGAAATGCTAATCAAAATGTACAGTCAGTGCAATAGATTCATTAATGAAACAATGCCACTTCTTGATGAAAAATCACAGCTAAGCAGTGCAGGCCTTGTTACAAGAAGAGCTAAGAAGTTTGGTACTAAACTATGCAACTTCTGGGTGTTTGGAATTCGCCTAAACCTCTCTGTGTAACTATAACTATGCTTTAACGTCATACAAAAGAAGATACTTTGTATGGAAATCAGAGACAAACCACCTTATCCCCCAAACCAGCATCTCTATTCCCTGTAGACATGACCTAATGTCTTGGAATTCCAGAGAAGCACTGGCACTTGAGAACACTCCAGCCTGTGAGTGCAGGCTCGGGAGGATTACAGGGGCTGTGCTGCACAGCACTTATGACAGGAATGTTTTGTGAGCCGTGCTCTTCATTTATCTCTTTCTTTTCTGACCACACCAAACCCCCTCTACCTATGGAATGGTTTGGTCATATATGATCTAATTAGAGTCAGTGTGCACACACACAATGCTCAATTCAAGGACAATTTGGGATGAATAGCCAGATGTGTCTGTGTTGGGGAAGTTGTTAGACAAGTATTTACTGGGGACTGGAGGGGAAGGAGGGAGGGCAATGCACAGTGAAGTAAACTTTTTAACTTGCATCTATTTTGTAACATAACCATGAACCAGAGAACAATTGCAATTGTGATCCATAAATAAGTCCAAAAATGTAGTGCTGATGATTGTGTAAAATACATTTGATCTAATCTGGGACTCTCGTTCATAATGTGAAGTTTTTTTCAGTGTATTACAATGTCCCCATCATAAATACCTCAAGAGACCACACTCCTAAAACAAAACAAAATCATGAATGTTTCTTGATGGTAGGTTTTTCTTATTGATCACTTCAAGTCTTCCCAAGACTAAATGTTCACAGAAAAAAAAAGCAAAGGAAAGTTTTCTGCCTGCTGAAGTTACCTGCTGACAGGTAATCAATCACCTTGTGCAGTTTTGAGATTAGAAGTCATCCCCTGACAAAAAAAAAGAAAAACTTTTGACAGAAAGTGTTTAAATTTTTGTGAGAATATTCACTCCACACTCAAACCAGGTGTAACACAGAGGTACTCTGAAGTCATCTCAAAATTTAAAAAATAACTGTAGGCTTATTTTCTTACTGATTCATTCAGGGAAACATAAAAGTTAACAACCTATGTGTGTATTGATACATAAATATTTTAGCTTCAGCCAACAGTTCATTCTGAATATCTATTAAGAATAAACTTGGACTATGGATTGTGTATATTTGCAACAAATATCCAAATATGACAGTACAGGTCTGATTTTCCAGTCTTTGTTGCTGTGTAGGTGCCACATTCACTCACTTCACAATCATATGAAGAAATAAGGCAAACTAAATAACAAGATATTTAACTTGCAACATCTGCACTCTCTATTCCTCAGATGTTCCCAGGCTCATTCTTCCAGGCACCGTCACAGATTTCCTTATTCTCTCTGAAAAGTTTCTTAAACCCACAATATGAAAGAAAATTTCAAAACTGAACACCTGTGATTGATTTTAACTCTGAGGAACATGTCACATAATATTTCACTCCCTGTTACAGCTTAGCTAGAGCACTATGATCAGAAATAAGGAGGTTATCTCCATTTTCTGAGTGTTCACTAGACACTTTACTAGAAAGAGCTGTCAAACAACACTGCCACATTCTGACCTGCTTAAACCTTCTTGTTGTCTTCTCAAGTCAAAAAATGAAATTTTTTCTTCAAAACAAAGTCTGAAATTACTAAAGTTTGTGATATAGAAAAATGCCATAATACAAAAAGGAAATATTCTGCTTTTAGAACCAGACTTTCCTGGAAGAGATAGATCATATGGCAAGTTGATTCCTGAGTCATAGCAAGGAATTGTGTAGGCTTCCTGTAGATGTATAAATAATGCCCCGTACTCAGCACAACAATTTGCCATGGGAACCAATTAATATCTAAAACTTGGATATTCACCCACTTTCTCTCAGTGGAAGATTGAATAAAGCAAAATAAGACATAAACTCTGCTGCTATGCAAGAGTTACAGAAACAAGATTTAGAGTTCTCACTATAGCAATGAAACTGCTGAACGAACAAAAGTCAGGCTAAGCTGAAAGAAAGCTAAAACCCCAAATTCCAAAAGTGCTTCCAAGTCCTTCATGAAGTTTACCTAAACCCAGAAAAATGATCCTATTCTCTTCACTTGAGCTTGATAAACTCCATAGCAAAGTAACACTGTTGTAGGCAGTGCAGAGCAAACTTTGTTTTGTAAAATTCACCCTGAATTATTTTAGCTCTCACACAGCTATCCACTGGCTAAAGGGGATAGGCATACCCACATCTAAAGTGCTATTGATCAAAGAATTTCTTAGAATATCTATCTGTCACAGGAAGGTTGATTATAGGACAGGTTAATAGACTGTATTTTCCCAGATGTATTAATATGTTTGAGAAGCACTGTAGAATTTCAAGCAGTTCTTTTACAGTCCTGGGAAAACCTGTGGGGCAGTACTGTTTAATTTCATAGAATTTAACTCTCCAAAAGGAGTTTAATTATATATATAGTGTCCTGCTCCCTGACTTTTAAACTAATTGATGAAATGAATTGATAACTTTTATATATTTCAATGACTTCAACTTAAAAACTACTACAAACCCTCTCTAAGCCCTTCTCCCAAATGATGAGGAGCACAGCATGATTTTGAACAATTTCTCTTCAGAATTCATAGGGGTATATATAGTGTTACCAAACAGAAGCCAAGATATTTTTAACGAAGTTGTGAGACCATATCAATATTGAAACATACTCTGGATACAAACCCTGCGATGGATTTGTGATTGTAGGACACCCTGGTTAACATCTACAGCTACACAAGACCCCTGTTTCTGCTTTGCCTGTAAGAGTGGAGGATTTCAGGAGATGACCTCAAGAGCTTTAGGCAGCTCCCTGTAATTCATCACTCAACCTCCTCCCTGAGCAGTTAAATTGCAATAGTTCCTGGGAGGAGCTGAAGTTGGTGTCACACCTATCAGATTTCTCCTTACAAACCTACAGAACTATGGGGGGATTTACTGTTCCAGGACGGGGAGGACACATAATTCATATGTGTAACTTCTATAGAGCAGGGAATTTCCAATGCAGATGCATGGTTATGTTTTTATGCTTCCAGAGAAAAAGAGGCATAACCATATGCAAAACCATGATTAAGAGTGGCAAATGCAGGGAATAAACAGTTTTCCTCCCCCTTTATTTTGCATTTTATAGACAATCACATAAATCACCAGTAATTATACACTTAAAATGATCTTTAATAACTGGAAAAACACATTCATTACTTCCAGAATTTGTAATTTACAATCTCTGTATTCACAGACAAATGGCATAAATTCAAACTAAAAATGAAAACATAGTTCTTTAACTTCCAAAGAAGTTATATGTATAAGCTATACATTTCTTTAACGATATTTAGCACATATTCTTCCAGTTTTGGTTAAAATATTTTCAGGATTTTTATACATATTTCATGCCAAATTTTCATTATAATAAGAGCCATATATAGACATATACATATATATATATATATTCTTTATGAATTTGGGAAGGACAAGAGAATGTCTCAAATCAAGGAAGAATAGAAGAGAGCTAAATACAGTAAAAATCATCACTGCCATGCATTCAAACATCATGCTTGCTCTACGTGTCCTTAGAAAAAAATAGAGAGAGACTTTCCAGTGATCAATGTTTATTTCTGACAGGCACAGTAACCATGTAGTTACAGTTTAGAATTTAAGTTCTTGGGGCTGTTAAATACAGCTGATCATGTTAACTGTGTTATCATCAGCATCATAATGTTCAATTTCGTAAACCACTAAGAAATGCTAATGCAATTGGCCTCCAGAAAGGGCAAACATCAGCAGGCTGCTTAAAAGAGTGGTACTTATAAAAACCAGCCCAAATGCTCTCAAACCTTTTGGTTGCAGTAATTTCAGGTTTCAGAATTTCAGTCTTACCAGCCACACCCCAGTTATATAATTTAAACACAGGAACACAACTAAGGAGTTATGTCTTGGTACAGAAACAGAAGACTTTGTATATTATTTGGAAATGTAAGCTTTAGATGTGCAAACACAAAATACTGGGACTACAGAATGCATGAAGTGATGCCTCCAGCTGTCTCCATTTGAGTTCCTAAATTCATTTCTCATAAGTAATTGTGCATCTAACTCAAAGAAAATTAGATTATATATGCCATTAGTTTTAATGGCTTAGGAGAAATAACCGGGCTAGATTGTGCATGGCAACTAAGGAATTATAGCTGTGTATTGTGTGGGCAGTGGCATGATTTCACTGCAGAGGGTGTCTGTACACACAGAAAACCATATTCACATCAGCAAGGCAGCCATGAAGTCCTGAATTACATGAGATTTTTCAGTTTTATTTACTTTGCCTTTTGTTTAAAGGGCAGTGTAACACATATTGAAGGGAAATGTTTTCCAACTGCTTGAATAGATTCTTCTTCTTTATTACTACGTTATTATGCCTCTTATTCTATTCCCTTATTAGTAAAAGGTATCAATTAAGAAAACACAAAACCTAGAGATTCCTGCATATCAAAAAGAATATGAGCATTGCTACATAGTCATCAATCCAACCCAGCCCAGCTGAGTTTCTAGCGCTGACCCTTACCACAAAACAAAGGTAACAGGACTCAAGAATAGCTTGCAATAAAGAGTTCTGGAATTCCATTAAGTACTCAGAAGGAAAAAACTGTAATGAGCCTTATGTTGAAATCCTGTTGCTATCTATTTTATGCATGGATGTTTTTATAATTTTTTATTTTCATCTCAGTTGAGCCACTGTTTGTCATTTTTACTTTAAATATAATATCTGTCCTCTTTTTGACGACAAAGCTTTAAGCCTTTTTTAAAATTATTATAGCTTTCTTTCCTAAGCATCTGGAAAAAAAATAAGTTTCAGATGGTGGTGTTGATATAACAGCATTACAAGATTTTGCCATCATTTTCTTTCCTAATTTTATACAATGTCAAAGTTGACTTCCTTCCATTAATCTCATTTACTTCAGCCTATAGGGATTCCTAGATGATTTTACTGAGCAGCAACAATCAATTTTTGAATCAGCAATTCTTAAATTGTAAAAATAATGTCAATGATTTCATTGTGAATCACTTTTTCTATTAATGTATTTAATTTGTCCCATTGTAGTCATTGTAATGATGTAATCATTACATCAAATGTAATAATTTCCATGTTCCCAATTTTAATAGGTTTCTCTGGACTTCCATGATTAATGTCCAGCCTTAATCACACTCAAAAATTTTATATCACATTTGCATTTTTTTACTTCAAGATATTTTATGTCATTTTTTGCAAATATAAGCAAACACAGAAATACATTTTTAGCATTGCATAAAAGGAGTAGTGGTGAACTTAAATGCTTGTTCTTGCAAGTATTTGCACTGATGAACACATGCAAACACACATACCCAAAACGGTGCCAAAAGTAATGCAGAGCTTTAGGGTACAAAGTCAACTTTTTGCCATCCTAAAAACATCTCCTATTTCCTCAGTTCTCTCAATCAGGTTTTCCAGGGAACATATAGGAGAAACTATAGAAGAAAATATTTTTAGGTGTTAGAGTTATTTCAGTACTCTGCACCATTGGATATTGAACATGAAAATACAGTAGGTACTCTTCAATAAAATTATTTGATTTTTTTCTAGCAAAAAAATTTGTGAAAATTATATAAATTTGACTTATAAAGAGATCTGGCAGAGCACTTTATAACATCCACTTTTATGTGGATGTGGATATTAAAGTTTAATATAACTTTTCAAATGAATATTCTAAAGGAATGGTTCAAATTCAATGTAAGATTTTCCTGAAAAAAAAAAAAACCAAAAAACACAACCAACATTTAAAGATTTTTCTTAGAATACTGTGACAATTTTTCTTCAGTTAAACATGTTCATTATAGTAGCAGAAATATTTTCCTAAAGTTCCTTTTTGGTGTTTTTGTTCCTTATGTAGCAGGTCATTCCATTAGGTAACCCTCCAAGTGACCCAAAGGAGATATATTAAAATCTAGTAATACAATACCCCTGGACTGTTTTACATAATAAGAATTTTTTTTTCTAACTCCCAGATGTTGCTAAAGGACAGAAAAAAAGACCTGTAAAATTCTTCATCATGAATCTTTTTTTTCTGCAAATCCCTTTTTTCCCCCCTTTCAAAAGCAACTCTGAATAGAGGTAAAAGAAGACAAAACTTGACCTTTTGTGATCCCAGCATTAATAGGTCTGTTCATAATTCAATCTGTGTGTGTGTAGAAGCATCCATGTGGAAACATGCAGGCCTGAGAGACATAAAGCCTTTCCCTTTAAACATTATCTGACCCTATGAGTCTTATTCACAAAAGAAGGCTTACGTACGCATAAGTTGAAAAAAATGCATGCTTTCATTGTGCCACAGAGAGCCTACACATTTTACTCCTCATTCGCCAGGAAAACTCAACATGGAAGTGACACTTGTACAGGAGCTAGGCAAGGGAACGGTAAAAGAGCACAACACAGCTAAAAAATCCAGCACATGCAAAGAATAAACTTCTTTTCTCATTAAAAATATAAGAGGGTCATCTCCTCTGCTAGCATGTGACAGCATGAGGGAATGGATGTGAGAGGAGTTGCTGTCCCCTGTGTTTTGCAGCCTTGCAAAACTATACCTGAGGAGAGCAGCCTGTTTTTCTTGCTATTCTAAGACTATTTTCTCCTTCCATAATCTGTGTTCACCAAGGTGAGGGACGCCTGTGTCACTGTACCTGGACTGATAAATTTTTATAATACCATATTCATAATTTCATGGATTCTAATGATTATGATTATATAGTACACTGGTTTCAAGACAATCCTGCAAGGTATTCAAAGTCTACTGAAGCTGCTGCAAATCCACAGCAAACAAGAGTATCAGGTATTTGTGTTATGTCAATACATGAAGTCCATCTATTACCAGTATCCATTCACAGCTCTCCCGTTTAGTTTGGCTCTGGAAAGTCAGCTGTCAGTTTAAATGCTTGGTTACCCAGAGCCCACTCACGTTATCAGAGAGTGCTCTAAGCCACTTTGCACTGAACCTGTCAATTGAAACCTGGACAAGGGGCAGGAGACACACAATCGTAAGAACAGCAATGAGTTTACATTTAGTGAAACAAATCCTCAGCTGGTACAGATCAGCCAAGCTTCAACAGCCGCAGTATTGATTTATAGCAGGATCCGAACTCAGCAGCTGTAATTATTTTCTAAACAAGGCAAAACAAACACCATCGGGAATCACGTGGAAGACTTTTCTTAATGAATAATGAGTGAAATAATGATGACATTCCCACCAGTTTCCAGCATTTTCCCTCCCAGTAAAGGGGAATTACTGTTCAGATTTTGGAAATCACATCATGCACCTATCTGCATCTTCATATGCCCAAATACTTTCAAAATACGGCTTTAACAGCACTCAACTTCTAGAATCTCACAGGAGGAATGCTAAGGAATGAAAGAAATGGAATTTCATGGCCCTTGATTGCTTTAATTGTAAAAAAGAAACAATACTATTCAATAGGTCATCAGAAATCAGAAAAAAAACAACATCAAAAGTAAGGCTGTGATGGTGCCACAATTAACTCTTTACAATGGGTCCAAATGTTCAGATTCAACACCTTTTTAAAATTAAATACCCTTGTATGAAAAAAGCCCATATCCCAGTGATACCAATTGTGTTAACAACTGGTCATTGTTTGCATGTTGAATGTCTAAATTGTTAGTGAATAAAAATCTAATCTAGGATTGAGAATTATATCTACATTTTATTGTTTTTCATAATACATATGATAATTAATATGCCCACTAGTGTGATCCAACACCTTCTGTTTGAATGACCCGTACAAGATATTGTTTAGTTAGAAAAATGGGGAATATTTAAAGGTAAAGCTTGATCATTTAACATGGAAACACTACTTAATTTGTTTCAGGCTAATGTCAAGTGACATCGAATTAATATCCACATTGAAGGACGTATGGAGTATTGATAACTGATGGAGCGATTCAAAAGACAGAATAAAGGCCCAACATTCTCTTAGTGTTGGATGTTATAGTTCCAAAGAGAATCAGATAGCTGTGACTGCCCTGCACCCGGCACCCACTTCACACTGTGCTGCTCAGAGGGGCTCCTCCCTTGCTGCTGGTCACTCCTGGATGTCCCCAGGTTAAAGCTGCTCAGGGGTGCCAGGGTGAACAGCTCCCTGCCCAGGTTCAGGCTCTCAGAATCACAGAATCAATGAGTCTGGGAAAGACCTCTGAGATCATCGAGTCCAACCTATGACCCAACACCACCTTGTCAACCAGACCATGGCACTGGGTGCCACATCCAGCCTTTCCCTAAACACCTGCAGGGACAGTGACTCCACCGCCTCCCTGGGCAGCCCCATTCCAATGCCCAGCCACCCCTTCTGTGAAGAAATTCTTCCTAAAAGAATTCCAGAAGTGTGACCCATATGAGGTGCTAGGGCACTGGGTGGTGCAGTACCTGTCACCACTTCCATGGACTTCAGTGGGCCAGAAGTCTTTTGGAGGAGAGTTAAAATACCCTGGCTCAAGGTTAGCGAACAGCCTGAATGGCTTTTGCACGTGATTCCCAACATTAAAATAAATCAAGTAGATTTGTATACGTGGGTTATGAATTTACAAGCTCCAAAGGGAAAATTTAGTAACTCTAAATTAACTGAATAATATTTATTGGAAAATATTAAGTATCAAGAACCAAAAACATGTTTAATATTTTGCCCACAATACATATTTCTCTCTACATAAATTTTGTTGTTCCTTTTTTATTTTCATGGCCTTCTAAACACTTTAAGGATGGTTCAGGGCAATATTTGGGTTATGGTAATAATTAATAGTGTTTGTCTTCTACTTCCATATTTCTGCTAATAAGTGATGGGTCATTAAAAGCCCATTGGTATGGTACGTGCCTTTTAGGAGGAAGAGAGAAAATTGCCAAGTACATGGAATTGGAAAAGCAATTCATGCCAGCCTTAGGCAGAAAATTTAGAATTTCTGCCAAGGTAGGGAGATCAGGATTAAGGTCTACATGTGATGTTTAGTGAGTCCGTTTTATCTGAGAAAAATTTGATTTGTTAAAAATTAGTAAATAACAAGGAGCAGTATTATTATTGAGAAAAGCTAAGCTCAAGTATAAGTTATTTGTTGAGAAGTGAAATATCATTGATATAATTCTAAAAATATCTTTAATTATTCCAAGAAATGGAGTGTTAATATACATTTATAGGTAGCATTCTGATAAGATGCATATATTAATAATATCTGAAGGGCTTATTTCTTTTTGCCATCAAAAAACCTACTCAGAAATAATTCTTCACTTTTAACTGCCATCAATTTTGTATTAATATTTCATTTCTAGAATATGCTGACAACTTCACAGCATGAGATACTGTAAGAAAAATGCTTGATTTAATAGCTTTTCATTATATTTCCTGCATAATCTTATGATTAGCTTAGTGAATCTTGACATTGTAAACTACATTTTCCCCCTAAAAGAACAGCACAGAGTTTAATGTTTGTAATTAGAGCAGCAACACAGTTCTAACAAAAGCAGAGCTGCTTAAATTCTTAACTGAATACTAAATATTTTGCTTTGTTGAAATAGCTCTTCTAAAAATCAGTTTACAAGCAAAAGGAATCATATATTTAAAAAAAAAAGAATATTTGAAGAAAACATCCCTGGTTTCTTTAGAAAGTTTCAGAATTGATAAAAAATATGACCTATATCAACATCCCTTTTGATTATGTGAGATATAAACACTGCAGTCTGGGAGGTTCTCTCTAAAGGTAGAATGAAGCCATCCTCTACATGGGGTTGGATGACACATTTAGAGCAACTAAATTGGAATATATTGAGGTTTTACCTCATTTCAAACTTCCCACCCACCCTTCCCACCCAGTCACTGGATTGTTTTCCTTTGTTCCAAACACATTGGCAGAAGGTAGGCTGGCAGGGATAAGGAGAGAGAGGACACAGTCTTTACACTTTCATTGTGAAGATAAAGTCGGTGAAGATGACCAAGAAGGAGAAGTCTGTACAAGTAAAAGGGCCGATGAAATTTATTTCTATTCTGGCAGAGTGAGGGAAGAAGAATGAATTTGTACTTACCAAAATTCTGTTTGGAACAGAATAAGAGCTGTGCACTGTTTCTTACACAGAACTAGGTGCCTTTACTTTTTTTTTTATCAATGTGCCTGTGACATTGTGTTAATCTTTGATTGTTAAGTATGGATCCTCATGACATGACTCAATTTTTGATTTTTCATGGAGGTAATTGGATCTGGAAGTCAATCTTCAATATAGTTTTACACAGAAAGGGCTAAAAAAGAGAAGAAAGTTAAAGAGTCCATGTCAGACCACTCAATAGGGAATTAGGAAGACAAAGAGAACAAAATTGGGGATGAAGTTGTCTCCAAAGAAAAAGGCTTTTCTTCAGAGACATTCCAGACTATGAATAATTGTTCTACAAAAATTTATTCATAATAGTCATCATTCATCATAAATTCAGTTACTTTAATAAGAACTGAAGTTTTCTCTGCCAGTCAGTATTGGCACTGACTTTACAAGGTATTTAGTTGTTTCTGATAAGCAGCATTAAATCCATTAACAGAAATGGATCATAAGACAATGAGAGTCTAAACTCAAAAAAGAAAGTCACATATATATAGTCCCAGAGACTTCTGTGTGTGTGCCCTAAGCAGGGCACAGAGAATATGAAGTTATTGCTCTTGCCCCGCACAGCTCTTGCTCTCTCTCTCTCAGAGAAATTACCCTTTGCATCTGTGGATCACAATACCCCACAGAAAAAGACGTACAACTGAAGATTCAGGAATGTGTATCCTGAAATTATTTTTGGCAATTATTTTACTGGGTCATTAAGAAGGAAAGCGATAGAAAATTGTCCCATTTTTACGTGGAGATCACAATGAGCTTCGATGCCAAAAAATAACTGTTCTGGCCTCTAATATAGTCTTTATGGTCTTCTTTTTGTCCTTTTTATCAACAAAACTGCTTTATATAATTCACTTACTTCCTCTGGCTTTAAACACAACTCCTCTGTTATCATTGAAATAATATCAAATTATTTTTCCTCCTAAAAGCTAAAAACAAACTCCAGCTGAAGAATGAATAATAACATGCTACAGACACATGGATTAAAAACCCATAAGAAGCATTTTAATATAAACAGATATGTCATTTTCATATACATTTTCATATAAGCATTTATAAGTACATTTTTTCTTTTCTTGCCCTCAAATTGAAAATGGATCTATTTTAAATGTTATTAGAGTTCCCTGGCTTGCAATATAATTTAAAAAAACCAAACCACTTTTCAGAATTAACAACCTTAAAACTTCGTATATCCCAAATACATGTTTTAGTGTTCACTATTTTAAAATGGTGAAAGCTATGCCTAAGTCATATGCAGTAGAGGTGAGGTTAAAAAGAAAATTAAGACCATGCTAGTTTTGACAATAGTCAATGTTTTTGCGTGGGTTGTTTAAAACTCCCAGTTTCCATCTCCTTGAAGGGTCCTATTTAAATGCACTTGTGCCCTACCTATGGTAGGGATTGGCCTCACATCTGCATTTTCCTCTCTGAATGGTGGCAGGTTTTTGCCTTCCCCAAGACACCTGTCCATCAGGATCAGCATGGGAGGATCAGTTATTAACTCCAATGAGACCAGGACTTCACCTACTGTCCCAAAGCTTGAAACCATTCAGTCCGTTCATCCAAGAGTGGTAAATGAAACCCCTAGAAAGGCAGGAGGGCTCTGTGTATGCTCGCTGTCATGAGGCAACTTGATTGACACCAGTACACCCACTGGCCTTCAGTAATTACAGCTCAAAAGAAAACCAGCAGAACTGGGAGCACATGGGTAAGCTTTTAAGTAAATATAAAAGTTAGAGATGATTACTGTTAGAACACAAAACTTTCTTCCTGACACAAGCTAAGGGTTGACAAAGTTAGCTATGTAGGACATGCCTTTCGTTTGACAGAAAACATTGCTAAAACTCTGATTCTAAATATGAGAAAATGCCTGGGCACTTGCAAAGGATCTAAGAACTTTATTACGACAAATTCTAAGGGAACTATTAAAGATTTCAGAGCAAAAAGACCTGCACTTTCATGCATAAGTAAATATAAAGTAAAACATCTTTAAAGGAAAATGAAACAAGAGTTTAAGCCAAAAGAGTTGATTTCAGTCACAGATCTTTGAAATCGCACACTGCATACTTACTTCTCTTTTTGTGGAAAAGACACAAATCTAGTGTCCTGTTTTTTCAGCAGATGCTTAAGTTTATTCTTGTATTGCTGCTGCATGGGACTGTACTGACTCAAAAATATTAAAACTGTTGACTATGTTTCATACAGAAAATATATATTTCTCTAGCCAAACGAGTGTAACTTGTCCAATAAAACAGATATACCTCCATGGCATAATATCTTCCAAAGACCAGGATCTGTTTCTGACTATCCTTTTGTGAGTCTGTGCATAACACCTGAAGCTGCAGGAGAGACAAAAGCCTGAAAGCTCCACAGAGCTGCTGTTCCCAGATTTTCTGAAAGCCTTTGGTGGCGAAGGCATGAGTCCAGGTTTGCATGTCACTCAATTAAATGAGTAAAAAGCCACCAACTTCAACAGACACCAGTGCAGAGCAGCTGAGGGTCTGTCCCAGGACATTCAGATATACAGGGGGAGGGACCAGTCAATTGTAAGCACGGATGCGTTGAGATCACAGGAAAACCCGATGGATCTTGGGGTCCTCACAAAAGGCTACAGAAGCTACACAGAAGAATAGCTCTTCCTTTTTCTCCTCCAAGCCTCCACAAACAGCTAAAAATGATGCTACTCTGAGCTCCTGATCTCCACCCCCAAGCCAGATACACAGAAGTTAAAGATAATAAGACAGGCATTCATTTCTGCAGCAAATTTCTTCTCTACACACAAATTTTTACAGAAAATATTCTTTGCTTTGCTCCCTCAAAAGTTATGCTAATACCTGGTGTTCACAGGAAAATGGATAAGAGCAGAGAAATTTAGTTAATTTTTCCCCCTTGAAACTTTTTTTTAAAATAAATATTTGGTAATTCTAACTGGGTTCTGGGAAGGCTTAGTGAACATCCAAATATCATATCATAAATCAAGTTAATACTATTAATTTTGTTAAACAGCTCTGTCTGGGCAATTACGTGGAAACTGATGACCTGTGTGTGTTAAGAGTCCAAGATGGAGCTAAATTATGTTAGGAAAAATACCTTAAAGAAAGAAAAAGGAAGTAAGTATGATACACAAAAATATTTGGGGGGGGAAACAAATTTAAGAGTGAAAAGAATGCAGATAAAAGAAATGTATATGCAAAAGTTACAAAGAATACAAATTATTAAAATCAAGGTGTGACAAGATTAACTCACACAATCAGAATAACAAAATTATCATGATTCAAGGCTGATAGATTAGAAATAAAAGACTAGAAATCCACAATTTGCGCCTTCCCAGTTTTCTTTTTATAGAAATAGAAACATAGAAACCTATGCAACCCAAAAATCCACACTTCCTTACTTCTTGTAAGGAACACAAATAATATTCACATGTATACAAGGGCTATGATACCTTACCTCCTTCTCACTTCTCATTTCTACAAAATCTATGTGAATTTGCAGCAGAACGCTCACATTTTACATTCTGTGTGCCATAGCGAACACAACTTCACAGGCACAAAAACCTGGGGAATCAGCAGTAGTGTGGCAATAGCTCCATTAATTCATTTACATGTTAGTAAAATGCATTGGAAAACACCTTCAGCAACATTCTAACAAGCCCTTAACTGCCTGTGATGTGTAACCAAAGGATTTCAGGGCTCAGTAGAACTCTGCATCCTTTTTTGGCTGTATTAAATTGTTCCTGCAATGCAGCTATTGGGTATTTGCAGCATCTTTTTAAGTAATATGCCTTACTATTTAAATTTGTAAAAAAGAAACCAAGTACTTGTTTGCTTATTAAAGATAACCTGTAGTAATTAAAAAAGATATGAAACTCACTTTCTCTAAAATAAAATGCTGTGCGTATATGTGTATGAAGAATTAACATATGTAGCACATAAAAGCCCCCATAAATCATATATTACAAAAATGTGCAAGAGTTGAAAGTTCAATTAGTAGTTATTCAAATATTTGTTTAGTTGGCCATAGATATAAAAGTACCAGAATATATCAGTTTATACATATTACTTTAACAACTGGTGCCAAAAGGAAATTTCTTAATAAAAAAATAATACCTATTAATTTTTAAAAGTCGTTATATGTGACCAAACAGCAAACAGCTACTGTAAATATCTTTACAATTATTCTTTTCATGCAGATCAATATAAATAGTATTGTTTAACCAAAATTCTCTGACACTCAACCTTCATATCTGTGTTGACAAGATTCTCCAATGGTTTGTTACCATACAAAAGGGTGGGACAAATTACTTATTTATATATACAAAACGTGCTTATAAAGGCCAGCTGCAGGTATTTTTTGGAAAGTGCATTTTAATAAGGTCCTATTCAGTGGGGGAACAAATGGGGAAAAAGTAGTTTGCACTACAGAGTTTAGTGCAAGAGCTTTCTCTTTTTCTAACAACGAAATCAATCATTTGTCCAGACTGTGGGGAGTCAGAGTTAGTTACTGAAAAGAGCTCCATATATAAACAAGTCAATAACTCATTGTGTGTTATTGTTGGACTGAAGAAGTCTGCTTTCAAAAAGCTGCCCCTGCTTCTCTGAGAATGAATGTCACTGTATTCAGAGAGGGAGAGAGGGGCCTTTTGTTTCTAGCTATTGCTAACTGCCATTTATGTATGGGAAAAGGGATGTGGCTGCTGGTTGTCCCAGGAAAGCCACGGCATCACCTCCGCACAGCCCTGCACCGGCCTGGCCCCGGACTTTACTTTTGCATATGGACTTCTGTCACAGAATTCACACGTTTCATCCGGCTCCTGAGTTCACTGGGAATATTCATAAATATTGTTTGCATTTTACAAAGATAAAATGGCCAAAGACTAGAGGAAATAACATACTCAAGCACTTTATTTTAACTGTGACAGTGTAAGGAATAACACCCTAAATATAATTAGCCTTAAGGTTCTCTGTGTAAATATCAGTTTAGGAACTCAAGAGAACATAAGTGAACTTTAACATGTCTTTGTACCATTTCATGTTTTTTCTTTAAAAGAGAATAAACCCCACAGTTGTTCAATCATCTCAATTCAGACTTGGGGAGAAAAAGGAATTTAAATGTTATTTTTGTTCACCTAACTAAAATTAGGGTGATCTCACTTATCCTGCAGCCCAATCAGTTCAAAAAATTTCTGACCTTTGAGATTTAACAATAAAAATTGGAGGTTCTGCAAACCATGTTATCATTCCACAGGGGAACTCAGGGAAGTTATATTCATACATACATGTTAAGCTATTCACATGTAGAAGTGTTTTAAAGAGCATTTCTACTCTAGGTTGGACTCTTCCTTGAAAGGACAAACTTCACTAATTTTAAAGTAATTCCATTTTCATTTAAAAACAATACTCTTTACACTGATACAGAAATCAAAATTTCTTTTCCATTGAGCCTAATAAAACTGGAGAAAAAAAGTCATGACCTTTGCATCAGCCTGCGGAATTAGCACAGGTTCACACAGGAAATAAGCTTCATCCACGTTTCAAAATATTTACAACACTTCCTTAGACTACAGAGCATTTTTTAAGTAATAGAGAAATGTAGAAGAAACAGCAACATTTTGTCACCAAAACCTTGTGATGAACATTCAAGATGTTTTAGGAGACAGATCAATAGGGAAAGCCCAACAGGAAAAGCTCATCAATAAAGTTTCAGAGTGCAAAATCATGATTGCACTGTAAAATCCCAGCTATTACACAGATTTGCTGCTCGCTGCTCATCAGGTCTGTGCAAACCAGAGTGGCTCTGTTGAGACCACTGCACTTATTCTGGATTTCGGGAATTCACTTCTCTCCAGTAATGTCTCTCTTGGCTTGGAGACTCTGTGAAGCTATGGGACAGATTCAGGTGGAGTACACTGTAAAGCTCACTTGTGGTTTGAAACTTGTAATTTTTAGTAGATTTTTTCATCCGAACCAACTCCATTTCTAGCCGTTTCTTTTGTCTCTTAAAGAGTAATGAGATTCTGCATATCAGGGAAAGCAGGTGACCTTGGTGAAGGTCACCTCCTGGGTGAAAATAATCATGGAGGAGCTCAGAGAAGATTCAGGAAGTGAATCTTATAAAAGTAACAGCTATTAAAATTGAGGATGAATTTAAAAAGCTTTCTTAAAATCCAGACCTTTTACAGTTCTTCTGAGTAAAACCATATACAGTGGACTTACAGCTCAGCAGTGATCTGAGAAAAACCTGTCTGCGAAGGAGGGCTGACAATGGCACATCAACTCAGGGCTCAGAAACAGCCAGGGGCTGAGTTTGGGCTCTTAACTGAGAGTTGTCCTTCAGAAGTGCTCAGGAGAGGCAAGGAATAAAAGAAACTTCCAGGAAGTCTAGCTATACCTTTTCCTCTCAATTTTATTTATTTTGTGGATATTGAGATCCTGTTGACATCATGGACACTCTACAGCTCAAGGCACTTAAACAGAAGAAACACTGACCCAACATTGAGCAAAAATCAAGTGAATATGACCATAAAACCCTACCATAGCTGAGCACATACATGGCTGAAGGAGCTTATGGATGGCAAACATTTAATCTCAAATACATCACACTTCAGAAAGAATTTCTATATTTAAAAAGTACTTATTTCACGGCTATGGATGCTGATTGACAACAACAAAACTCAGTCTTTATGTCCTAGAAGATTTTCAAATGTGCCAGTTTGGCAATAAAAGAATATTGTAAACTGGAGGGAAAATATAGAAGCTGACTGAATTAAAAAGGAATTAGTAAGTGGATACTGGTAAATACTTTAATATGTCTGTAGTCATGAAAAGTCTTTTTCAGTTTGTAAGTTTGACAGAAAATAATTCATGAATAACAACTTATAAGATATTTCAGAAGGAAATATCTTGCACAATTAAGTGGAATAACTGTATTTAATAAAGTGGCCAAGCAATAGTAGAAAAAAATACATAAACTCCATAATGCAAGTTACATAGATATGGAGGATTTATACATACATAAATATTTAGATATTTAGATAGATACATAAATATTTAGGAACAAAAACCTTGGGGCAGAACTTTTAAAAATGTATTTACTTTGAATGGGAAAGATACTAAATGTCATTAAAGACATTTCAGATAAGAAACCTGCCTGATGTGAATGCTTTCCTTTATGAAATTTAAAGGAAAATGATAAAACATTTCAGTTATACACACATTCTAAATGCTGCTTCTTAATACTGTCAATTCTCATCACAGAGAAAAATTCAGATTGGAATTCCCCTGGGAGCAATCTAAGACTATTTATTTCCCTGTGACAAAAAAAAATGCATAGAAGATAAAGAAAAGGCTAAAATTTGGATACTAGGCAGAGAGAATCTGCTTTTTCAAGGATGCAGCAATTAGTAATGAAGTGGTATCCCTTCTTTCTATTGTTTCCCAATGAAAAGGGACACTAATAAATATTATTTGTCATGGCTGCATTACTTGCCTTATTAAAATACCAACTTATTAGTTAACTGCTTAGGACAAGATCTACCTCTAACAGATTTGATAATTAGCTACAAAGAATGAAAACACAGCCAGGTAGTGAAATAATAACTAAATGGTGGGGATAAACAAAACCTTGGTGCTGAAACTCACTGTCTGGTCCTCTTTTATTTATTGTAAATGATTAGCAAACTGATGTCATTGAGTTTCAGCCTCCCCTACTCCTCTGTTTCCACAATTCCTTATGTTCTAGGAGGAAGACACCAAAGACAGTTCCCTCTGAAACCACAGCTCTCCAAAAGGCACTTTGAAAACCACAGCCTGTTTTTATTGCCTCAATATTGTAGTAACCTACAATACACAACAGACTGGTGACGATTTAAGATTGAGCAGGATAGTTATCAAAATTTTATATGAACCATCTAATGTTACTGAAATGGAATTACCTTCCTCTGAAAAAGAAATGTTTGCCTCACTAAAGAAATTGGGATTTCTCACTCAAAGACTTTCCCAGGTGAATCAAACACCAAAGGCAATGTATGATAATCACACAAAGGACTGAGATAGATTCAAGTTAAGCAAGAAGTCCTTGAGTCAAATCTGAGATAATTTCATGGCCAAACACTTTTAGCTTGCTCTGCATGAGAATGTCTTTCACAAATATTTTCACTTGAAAAATTCAAACCCAGATAATGCTTCAGAAACTTACATCGGTGGGGAGGGAAAAAACCACAAAAATTCAGTGGGTTTAATTTCTGTATTTCCCACAAGTAATCTACTGCTTCAAAGTAGAAATTTCTTATTAAAAAAAAAAAAAGTTGGTGGGGTTTTTTTGTCTGGATCTACTTGTTGATTTGACACATTTTATTTTCCATAACTAAAAAATAATTTATTTGGAATACTCTTCTTAAAACTGATGGAAACTGATAACAGAAACCCAAACCTTCCGCCTCAGTATGCAGCACCCTCACCTGCAGACACCAGGAGGAAATTCCTCCTGCAGCACACAGAGCTGCACAGCTGCCTAGGTGCTCCATAGGGAGCGTCCTCTGTTGGGTAATTACCTGTTACAATGGGGTCTGATTCAGAGCTCATTGTAGTCATTCCACCCAAATGGGCTTTGGGGTTTGCCCACGGCCCAGGTGCCTCAACAAATGCTGAAACTGCTCCTAATTTGCTGTGTTCCCCATCCCATCAGTAGAGTCACACAATTCATTAAGCACAGGATAAGCACAGATAATATCTCCACACTATTTCAGCTGACAATCACAATTAAGAGCAATTTTAGAACTCCTTTTCCCTGGTCCCTTTAATATAGTAACATCTTAATGACTAGCTTGTCATCATTTGAATATGCATTAAACTTAGTATGCCTTTTCCCGTGTAACTTCTTTCAGTATCCACAAATAAAAACTTCAAAGCAACCCAGGCTATTATTATTAACAGCCTTTTAATACTATATTTGTTTAAAACAAAACTCCCAGAAAGGGACAATTCCCTTTATTCTCCTCTATTTTTAATTATTATTATTATTTGGGAATACTCTCTTCTGCATTAGATAGAATTCCTACTTCATATATTATGCAATCAAATAATAAATATCTATTTTCTATTCAATTTCTTGGCATTACACACAAATATATTTAAAATAATATTTTAAAGCATAGAACAATACCACAATCTGTCATTGTCATGAGTGGCTCTGTGAAATTCTGCTTCAAGAATACCTGGGATGGCCATTAATACCTGACATTACCAGCCAGTATTTCTTAAAAATCAAGAAATAACCTCAGGTAAATACGGAAAAACCCTATTGGAAGTAGGAAATCTGACTGTGAAGTTAGATAAAATGGGGGGAAAAAAGTGTTTACTTTTACTTTTGTCAACATTCCCTTCTGTTTACAAAACTGTTTGAATTTAATCTAAAAATTCCTTCCAGTTTCAATCATGTTTGCCCGCAAAATGATAAAAGCAATCTAATGGATGCAGCTGTTAATATGGGAAGCCACAGACTGATTTTATTTTATGTCTGAATGAGAACAAGAAGATAATAACCATTAAACATTTAATGTTTCTAGGAATCCATGAATGTTTGTACACAGTTTTGAGATGACGGATTCTATTAAAATTCATTATACCATCACTGGAATTAAAAAAAAAAAAAATCTTTTTCTTAGCTATTAGCTCTTTTTATTTTGCCAGTCCTCAACCTGACCCAGTCTGTGAAGCTGCAAGTTGGCAGCTGTGATTGCAGTACAGATTTCACACAGTGTAATTACTGCAGTGACACTAGGACTGAGAGGTACAAAGAAAAAAAGAGGCCCTACAGGTTATTAGCACTAAACACTGGGAGAAATCAAACGGAGAGTCAATGCGTAATTTCAAGGCCTATCAAGCCTCATCAGGAACAGCAGGGAGGAAAGTGCTTCACTTCATCATCTCACTCTCTGACTTTTGTTGAAAATTACAGTAATTAAAAAAGAGCTAAGTACTTCTCAGGCAAGGGGTCTTTTCTTTACCCATCACCTTTTAGTTGGCTGCTGATTTTGTGTGACCTTTTTCTTGGCTCTGTCTATCGCAGTCAACACAGATCTTTGTTGAATAGCTCTCTAAAACCTAATTACTATCTGCTGGATGATTCAGTATTGATCAGAAAAGGTGGCACAGCAAAATAAGAGTACCAGCACTGTGGCCCCAGCAATCGAAAAGTAATTCTAGCCCCATAGAAACGTCCCTTCCATCCCACTTATTAGAAGCAGCTGTGATGTTGCCAAATCAATACACAACATTGAATTGCTTCTTTGACTAAAAAGCTCTTTTTTTTCCTCCAGAACTCGGGCACAATCAGTGGCCTCTGACTTCAAAGGACTATGCCCTAATGCTGTATTTGAGTGAATAAATTCCCGGTTGGCAAATATTTCTCAGATCGGAGGGTTAAGATTAAAAATCACTATTTTTATGTAGGAATTGTAATTTTACCTCTCTGCAGTGTTAAATATTGCTCCTAGTTTTTTGCAGGACTGAAATCACAAAATTTCTATCCAGTCTATCTCTAAATCAAAATGATTAGTTATTTATAGCCTAAAAGCAAAAAAGTGATAAATTGTATTTAAATTCTTTACAAAACAAAGCCTTACTGAAATACCAAACCAAACTTTTAGAATAGTGATATAAATATCAATTACAAGGCTCTTATCAAATCATAACATAACTTTTGGAGTTACAGTTTACTCTGAAGAAAACCCAACTCCATTTGAGGACAGATTCCATAACTAATATTCAGTGAAATTATATGTTTTTATATGTTCTGCACAATTTCTGCACATGTTTTTCTGGATGATGGAACTACACATCTTTACATAATGTCAAACTTCAAATACACTCCAAAACTTCAAATCAAGCGTGTTAATAAAGCTGCATAAATATTTGATGAGTTAGAAGCCATGTACTAGGAAATAAATTACAGTCACATCTGTATGACCCTTTGTATGTAGATGGTTCTATGCAGAGAGAAATTGATCCTCGTGTAGAGGCAGCACATGTAGTGTGAACTTCTTCACGTGAAGTTTTCTATGGGACAGACTTAACTTGGCTTTCAAGTGCTGTCTGGGTGTTCAGAAAAATATTTATTACACATCATCCCAGTGCTGTTTTCTAGATAGAAATACATGAGCATGATTTCATTTAATGTACTATAGAGGCCTTTGAGTGAATTTATCAAAACATATCTATTTTCACCTGCACGTAATATGTAAAAACACTTAACTGAATAAATAATTGCAGGAAATAGAAAAAATATTTTCAGTTCTGAACTGTATATGGTCATGACTTCACTAGAACATAGAGATATGCCAAGAGAAAGAGTTCATATTCTGAACTTCAGAGATTAAACCAATCTGTTTATGATTTATGTCATCTTTCCTTTGACACTGCATTTTACCTCAGCCTGTCTCTCATATTCCTAATGCTCTGTCCCAAGTGGTTACTGCTGCCTCCATTCCACCTCTCCTTAATCCCCAGACCCTTTGTGCTCCATCTGGATTATGCCCTCCTCCTCATGTAGGACGCCTGCTCTCCCACAAAGGGATTAGAGAAAGGCGGTTCCTTTGCTCTCACTCCCAGTGCCGGGCAGCTCAGCAGCTGCTGCAGAACAGGGCCATTCCAGGAAAAGTCTTACTCAGATATTGGCTGGAGCACATGCCCAGAGCCCTGTGCTGGACTCTGCCTGGTGCTGAGCTATGTGGCCAAGGCAGGTGTGTACGAACTCAAATGGCTGACAGCTGAGAACCCAAGCTTCATGTGACACACCCCAGAAACTCTCCAAATATCTTACTCCTGGGATTATATGGGATAGTAATGTAAGCATGATGCTGAGAATCTGAAACGTAAAGAACACGGTTTCCTTTGATTGCCATTCTTCTAAAAGATGATGGAGACCATCTTGCAATCTCCCATGATTTAACACCTAAAGGATTGCCAAGCACTAGAAGAGGCTGCCCAGAGAAGTGGTTCAGTCACCATCCCTGGTGGTATTTTAAAGATGTGTAATGTGGCATTTGGGGTCATGATTTGGTGGTGGACTTGCCAGTGATGGGTTAATGACTGAATTCAATCTAAATGGTTTTGTGGTTAGACACTCTTGGACAAGGTGCCATATAAAACATATTTTGTGCAGAGTACAGTAGGAAAAACAGAAAAACCTGATAGAAATTATTGTCTTTACATTGGTATGAAGTAAGTGCCTCAGACATGAAAGCTCAGGTGTATTGTCAATTGTCTGAACAGCATGCAAGCATAAAATATGAAATAAAAGGATGATTGACTTGAAAGAGTGCAAAAGCATTAGAAGAAAGAGAGGAAAACTTGAGGGCCCATGATGTTATGCATCTTTTATGAAGAGACTAAAGCAAAACTGTTTCATTAAATAAATGTGTTTTTAGACAGAGTGTGAAGGAAAGAGAAAAAAATGGCTCCCAAGCAGCAAAGGTGTGTTGTTCAAACAGGTATGGTCTTTGGCAGGATTTTCCATTTGTCAGGGCAGCCACACTGGTGGAAGCAGAAATGAAAACAGCACAGCTGTAGATGCTGTAGTGGAGGGTATGAGAGAGGCCAGCTTGGAAAGAAAGGCAATTCTTTCATTAGGTCACATGGTATAGGAACCAATGAACAAGTATCAACTTAGAATAAGCCAGTCTGCTTCTGCAATGTGGCACACTTTAACTCATGGGCAACAAAATCCTCTACTTCCTGTAAGTTAATGCCACTTCTTCAGTCCTTCAGTCCTAGTTTAGCTTAAAAGATAAACTAATTTCTCTGTTGTTGTCTTGAATTACTTCATGAAAATGCAGCATTGCTTTCATGCTTACTTCAAGGTTTGGGGTTGGGTTTTTTATCTTTTGAGGGTTTGGGGTTACTTTTTTTTTGTTTGTTTTTTTGGTTTTTTGGGTTTTTTTGTTTTGGTTTTTTTTGTTTCGGTTTGGTTTTTTTGTTGGTTTTTTTTTCTTTTGTTTGTTTTTTGGGGTTTTTTTGTTGTTCTTATTCAAACAGTTAAAAAAATAGTCATCCCAGAATGTAATGGACACAAAAGATCTCAGGTATTGTTGGGTACACATTCTACCAAAACAAATGGGAGAGGAGGGTAGTAAATGCTGGCAGTTAACATAGTCACCAAGTGTTCTGAAATTGTGAAGACATCTGTAATTCTCTCGTTTCCAAGGTCTCAATATTTTTCCTTTGTTTCTCTCCACCTTGAAAAACAAATTAGAACATAACTTTGATTTTTTATTTAGTGCCACTGAAGATATGGATTTTTTATGGACAAAGTTTTATCTTTGAATAGAATATCTGTATGAATATTTTTCACAGGCAAAATATAGCATACTCTTAGATACACTTCTCCAGCATTTATATGACCTCTGACTCAAAAAATAGGATGTTCTGCATTGGACCAGGCTGGACTGGGCTAGGTAAAACATTTCATAAGAGGAATTCTGAACCCTGCATAGAAATTTTCATAAATAAATGTAAGAGGATTTCAGACAATTAGGTAAATAACGTATTTGAATGGAGCAGTCAACATTCCAAATGCCTGCCAACAGCAGAACATTGCTGAGCTCTCTGTTCTGAGAGCTAAGCTTAAGATTGGGCTGGTTTAAGCTATCCTCTCACTAATCTGCCCTAGAACCCTTCCCCCCAGCAATCTTATCTGAGTTTCCAAGCATAAATTGTGTTTAAAATTACTTATATTCAGTATCCTCAATGAAGATTTCCACATATGGTGCCTAGCAAACTCTCAAACTGTCCCTGGTAATCAAACTGGAACATGAGATGCAAGGGCCTGGCTATCCAGGCCCTCATCTAGTTCAATGACTTGTATTGTTATTTTTCTTTTTATTCTTTTCTAATCCTAGCAAAGTCTTCAGTTTCATGGCCACCGACAGGAGGTGGGCTTTAATACATGTATGAGCAATACCTTTTTCTGAAAACCACTTTGGCTGTATTTCATACATTAACTAAATGCCAGTAAGTTACTCCTATGCCCTCCCAGCAGCAGAAGAATGGCCTTTGGTCTGTGACCCAGGTACTGCAGCCAAGGTGTAATTCATATTTTATCACAGGCAATCTGGATGAACCTTCGGAAGTCTCCCTCTTTACTCTCTTTTATCACATGACCTGCAAATAATTCACTCCCTCTTAATGAACTGCAGGAAAAATTGCAGTAGCACTATTCTGATGCTGGTATATAAATGAGGCTGAACACACCATATCACAGCCAAATGGGCAGGTGGGACCTGGTATCTCAGACAGTGAAACAAACTTTTCCAGTCAAGTCATCCAGTCAGTGTCACATGGAAGGTTTTGGGATCTTCAAAGAAAGATTATTCATGGCACAAGAGATCTCAGTTCTGAAAATTTTTGTCAATCTCTGCCTGACATGGTTATAGACATAGTATTTAACTTTGACATATTATGAAGGTTATAATAATGAAAAAATAGTAATGAATACAGGGAAAATCCTTACCAACTTCCAAATACTAGTTTTTGGCATAAAGATTTGCTTAATTTATGTAGCAATAAAAGCCATGCAAGCTGTAGATATGATAATTTGCAATGATATAAAAATTTAAATCTTAGTTTTAACTTATAGTGCACATTTTCCTAGACCATCTGGTTATATCCAGGGTTTCCAAATGTTCCCTTGCTTGAATGTTATTAATTGATTTGCTGTATTTCTTAACAATCTTTATTCCTTTCTCCTGCAAAAGATACATACCATAACTCCAGGACAACGGCCTCTCAAATCCCTCATTGCAAGCATTATTCATCCCAGAGTAACACTGGGCTTGGGAAGGGTCTTTTGCTTTATCGTTTTTATAAGAACTACTTTCAAGATCTCTTTCACAACTTCCTGATTACAGCACAAAGACTCGGGACCATTCTCTACAGATTTAATTGACAATTTCTCAGCTAGAGAGTCACAAGCAGGGTAAGGTAAGTCCTAGATTTATTGGCCAAACACATGGAATGCTCTACAAATAATGGAATGTTCCAGGCACAAAGGGCGAAACCCAAATAACAGCCAGTATAGGTAGAGAAGGAGTAAGAAAATAAAAGAAATTTTGTAGTAGAAAAAATAAAAACAGATGTAAAGGATTAAAGAATGTAGAATAAGCAAAGGAAACAATGGCAGAAACTATTAGAGACAAAATTGGAATAGACAAGAACAAAAGAAAGAAGAGCAGAAACTGAGTGCACTAAACATTTAAGAAACAGGAGAGAGAAAGAAAAATAAGGCTCAGATGATAACGGTGGCTCAACAAGGTCAGGGGTTGGACACTTAATCAAACACTGAGGTTGGAAGAAGCCAGTAAGACACAGTCCCCTCAGAAAATCCAGACTTTATCCAGAATATCTGAGATAGAGCTAGTTAATATCATGCCATTCTCAACACAAACCATACAGCTTCCCAGTGAAGTAGGGGAACTGAAGAGTTGTGGTTGGATGGGAAATAAAGAACAGGGCTGGAAAAAATATTTGTCAGAGGTCCATGACAGTACAGTCAGTACCTGAAGAATATCTCATTTCATCATCATGATTCTGATAACATTTAGCAATACATTTAATTACTTTGAAAGACTTATTAATAAGTAAAGCTCCCAATGATCATCTCTTTCTTATCCCAGCTGTTGAATATGTCATTAATTTCTTTAGATTTAACCACCTCTACAGTTTTAGTGTAAAAAGAGGTTTTACTGCTGACTTACGGCTAAAAGTAAACTAAAATAAAATGTTCTTAAGAATGTGAAACGTTGCATGTTCTTAGAGCTCATAAAAGCAAAACTCAGCTGTTCTCTCACGCATTGTGTCTGAATACTTCCACTTTCAAGGCAGTTTCAGAAGTCAAAGCTCTTGATGACCAGACAAATATTAGAAATCAATGTCTTAAAAAACATTGAAATCCGTTATTAGTGCCATAATTCCTTCTCTGTCTGGTTCCATTTTAACAGGATGCTTCTCAAAGTGTAGAAATCAAACATGTTTGTATGCCTTGGCTCTCCTCAGCATGGAAGAATTTACATCAGAAGTACCTTGGCTATCTGCCTTAAATCCACAAGTCACCTTAGTTACTTCAGCCTCTTTTGAATCTTAACTGCTTTTAGTGTCTCTTGTCTTTATATAGCCCAAAGAGGGGGGAAAAGACATTCTCAGAGAGAAAAGCCTGATTTGGTCCTGGATGGTGACCTATATAAAGTGAATTATGCTGAGGAAGGACTTTCATTAGTACATATGCACGCACATACACACGAATATGTAAATAAAAGTCAGAAAACTGCAATACAGAGCATCTTTAGAGAGGCATAAACCTCTTTGAGCCTCTTTAAAGAGACATGGATACATAATCTTCAAATTTTTAAAATTCAGCCAAGAAGTTAAGTAAAGAACACATTGGTCCTGAGTTACCAACACAACAGGCATCCAAATAGCTGTTCTGTATTGCACTGGAAGCTCTTCTGTGCTTCCTCGTCATTCAATTAAAGGCATTTCTGCTCTGTTCAGAGCTTTGAGATACTACAGAACTAACTACAATTAAGTTAATTAGATTTGAGATTTTGAAGTTACTTTCAGAAGATATTTATTTGGTGTGTTAAAATGAAAACAAAGCAAGACAAACCTTAGGTTTTATCACTTCGTGGTTTTTCAATTTTTGAATGACACAAAATAAAATGGACTGAAATAAAATGAAAACAAACCTGTCTACACACACATGCACAGTTTGAAGACAATTCCTCTCTCAAATAAAAACATAAAATAAACAGATTTTTTTAGCAGTTGCTGTAGAATTTCTCTTACCTGGGAAAAGCAAAGAATGATTGATCAAACCCTCTTCCTCAAGACACCAACTTCAGTGTAATGCACATAGGTTTTGAACACCTGCTCTACCTGGTCAGTTATAACACATTTCCAGCTTCTTGCAGACTTTATTTTCTCTCTAAGACTTTATCTTCTCTCTAATATTTTATGTTTCTAGTCAAATCACTCTGGAATATTACTTGTTTGCTGCTTCTATTTCAGTATTAAATGCTCTCAATGCTAAAATTGGGCATGTTTGTGTAAATACTCCTGAAAAGTGAGGAAACTGCAGATAACTGAAAGCAGCTAAATGATACCAGCAGGGATAAAACAAGAAAAAGCCATTAGTGAATTCATTAATTTTTACCTTTGGCATTTAGTGCTTCTGATTAATGGCTTTCCTGTAGGCTGCTATTTTCCTCTCAGATATTAACATGCAAAATACGTGGTATATTAGAATAAAGTGTTATTACTACTTCGGCGTGTCCAAAATCCATATCAGGGATTAAGCTGAAATGCAGACAAATAAAATAGTTGGGTTTTTTGCATACACTGCCTCTTACGAAGAAGGCAGCTCCATAGCACACTTGCACATCTAAAATTTAAATTGAGAGAGAAAAAGATGTTTCACACCACCTGTATGTATCCCACAGCAGGGACAGTCTGCCTGTGGTGTGCTGGGGAAAAACAGCCTGTAAAATATCCCACAGGTCACAGCAGGAGGGAGATGATCTCTGCTCTGTTCTGGGCTCCTCAGCCTGACAGACATGGACACATTGGAGAGTCCAACCAAGGGCCACAAAGCTGATTAAGGGACTGCAGCAGCTCAGACAAGCAAAGGCTGGGAAACTGGGACTGGTCACCCCAGGGAAGAGAAGGTTCAGGGGCAGCTAATTAATGTATATAAACAGCAAAGGGGTCCAGGTGACAGTCAGGCTCTTCTCAGGGATACCCAGGGACAAGAGCAGAGGCAATGGGCACAGAAGGGAACCCAGGAGGTGCCATCTGAACCTCACAAAGCACTTTTTTATTGTGAGGGTTGAGGTTGTGGAGGCTCCGTCCTTGGAGACGACCAAACATGGATGTTCTAACGGCAATTTGGATAAAATATCTGAGACAAAGAGTAGTTCTTGTTTCTATATTGATAAGGTACAAACCATCCCCACTAGACATTTGCTCTTTCTTTTTGTAGCTTGGCCAGATTGTCAGTTCATAGCTGCTTTGCCTTTACAGATAACTAAAAGGACACCAATCTCACTGCTTCTTGTCCAGATACAACTCCTTGTCAAGCCCTTCCTCATATTTATCTCCTGTATGTGTGCTCTCTACCTCCCTATTTTTTCTCAGATCTGATTTTTTTCATAGAAAAATTAAGAGGATATTTTCATCTCCCATTATTTTGTTCTCCTACAACAAATCACCACCTCCTTCATTCCTGAGGTTGAAATTTCTGACCAGTTTTTGAACTAATCTCCCCAAACTGAAGTTGCAGTTCTGTAATTTACAAGTCTGTCTATTTACACTTCAACTTTTTTTCCTCAAAATATTTTAATTCTCCCATTGTAAAGAACCTAATACTGGCTTAATCCATTCTCTCCTGGTATTCCTCACATTCATACTCTTTACAATCATTATGTGAAATGCCAATTTCTCTTCATTTTAGACCCTGTCCTTTCCTTTTGTGACATGTGGGGCACTGGAAAATGTTCCTCCAGTCTACAATCACCTTCACTTGACTAATTCTCAGTCTTACTATTTAATATTCATTCTCCTCCTTCTGCTGCTTGATTTTAGTCATTAAATTCTTCTTCAGAATCTTGTATTCACACATTTTTAATTCCTCAGCCAAAACTACCAAGTCCTTTCAGACTGTCTGGAGGGTGAAATCTATTCTCACCTCTCCAGATCAGATGTGAGGCTCCTTAAGCCACTCTGTTGTCCCTGAAATTGCATTTTTCTCTATCTTTTCTCTAATGCAAAAAAAAAAAGTTAGGTGTCTTGGGGTAGCTCACTTGATTTAGCCATCTCTAACAAGACCAACTTGTTATATTTACTATATTTAATATATATTATTGTTATATGTGATATCTGTGTATGATGTTGTATATATCTTATAAAGTATTGATATTAATTAACACTTCCAACTGCTCCAAAGATCCTGTTTCCTCATTTTGAGGATACTTTCCTTCTCCCTTTTCTTTCTTGCTCTGCTCCACTATACCAAAATGAAAAAAGTTGGCATGCCTGACAGCTTCTGCTGTATCAATGCAATAATTAAAGGTCAAAGAAGAGGATAAAGAATTGTGACAAAAATAACCTGTGATGTGCCTACAGCACACCACACATTGAAGAACTTCAAATACAGGCCCACAAACCTGCCTATGCCTGAAATGGTTCCTTCAATGCAGAATGCCAAAACCATAATGTAACAAAGGAGCAGAAAGGAGTCTGACCACTTCAGTGTCCCCTAGTCTCCAGTGTACTGAAAGAGATAATTTTTTTTTAAAATCTGAGATTATTATTATTCTGAAAGCAAAATATTCAGAGCTAAGATTGTTAAAACCAACAACAAACTTACAAATCATGCACAATGTGAATCATAAGAATACAAGTGGTTTTCTTCTACCAGGCAAACAGTGTAGATAAATCTAGGTACCAGCAGCCTTTCCCTTGAAGAGTAGTTAATCATTAACCGTATACATTAAAGGAATGCCTTCACATAATAGAGTCAGGATAGAATTACATATTTTTAATGTAAAATTATTTCAATCTAAAGTTAGGCTGATGCAATTTTTAATTTTTTATTTTTACCATTTAGGGTAAGACACTACAGAAAAAGTTTACAAAAAAGGAAATAAGACTAATAGCCCATGTACTTTTGTCTCCAACTTCAGTAAATACTTTCTCTTTTCAGCATGCCTGGAAGTTAACAGAAATATAGGCAGGATATAGGGAATGTCACATGGCAGATACTAATTGTTACGATTAAGGTCTAACAAGCAGGCTTCCCTGCTGTTCCGAGAATGTCTCTGACTTTTGATCCTGACATCTGTGTCTTACAAGAATTTCGGTCGGCTCTGACATTCCCTCTGATGTTGATCCAGGAATTAATGGATTGTGAAAAAGCTGGCAGGATATCATTTAAAAAATAGAATTCTTGGTGTACAACTGATGAAAAGGTATCAGAATTCACATAGTTTGTGTCTGATACCAATACATTGTGTCTATATGCATGCATTTCATATGAAGCAGTATCTCAAAATAGAGGGCAGGAAACAAGATTTAGAAGAAAGCAAGGGCACACTTGCATAATCGCTCTTGCACATCTTCAGTGTGTTACCAGATGAAAATTATCAATGATTTGGACAAATTCTTTGTCATGGAGAGTCCATTGTTTAAAGTCTATACCTGCAAAATTAATCATAATATTATGATTAATTCTGCTATTGTTTGAAATTTTAATAAGAAGCTTTTCAGTGGACAGTGTTGAAGAAATCAGAATAAATTATGAAAGAAGTTTCAGCAGAGGCAGCCATAAGCATGTTTAGAGCGTGACAAATATTGTGTGGTCACCATCACACCATTTCACTTTAGACCTGTATTTAAGCTGGTTTGTGCTAGAATAATTTCAGGTTTAGAGGGTCTATGAGAAAAAAGAACCAAACCAAACCAAAAACTTTAAAAGATGTAATAACAAAAGTTAAACTGAGATTTTTTTCTGGATGTGTTTAAGACCGAAGAAATACATACAGAATTGAAATTTTACACATCAGAAAATACTGCCTTGTGTTTCGTGGTTCTGGATAATTACTAGATGCCAGTGGATAACTTAAACATAGCTTAGAGTCACTGACATTAATGTGTGACAGGCAGCATTGCAGAGTGTATTTAGCAATCTTAAATTAAAAAGTTGAATGATATTTAAAAAAACAAAACACAAAAATAAAATTCCAGATTATCACAACAGGAAGGAAGCAGTGCCCTCCTTAAAGTAAATCAAAAAGTGTTTCTCAGTGTGCAATAAAAAGACATGAAAGGAGCTATAAAAGAATTCAACAAGTTAAAAAGGAATTAAATTCACTTGTCAATTATTGTCAAGTCATAAATAGCTAAAATTAAGACTGTATGGTTTAACCATCTCCTCAAACAAGTCAACCAAATTTCAAATCAAGCATTGACATGATTGTTTATTAAGTTAATTTTCTGACATTTGCATCCATATTTCAGTGGTTTAGAGTTTTTAACAAAATTTCTTGACACCCAAAGGCATAGGATATTTTGACACAAGTCCAGACCAAATGTTATTTATAAACAAAGGTAATTAATAAAATTAGCAGTATAGACTACCTAGAGTTATTTAGCCACTCATGCCCAATATATAAACATTGGAAGTACTTGTTTGAAGGAGCATCAAATTATCCCAAGTAAGAAAGATATAATCAGTTTCTGAGAAGCCAACTAATCTCAGATATTAGCAATCAATATGTGAGAAAGGTTAATGACTTGCAAGTGGTACACCCCTTAGCAGTGCCCATTCCAACTCTGCTGTTGGTCAGCTGCACAGAATTTACAAAATTCTAGGGAGAACACCAGAATTCTAACAAGATGCAAATAAACACCTTAAACATTTATAACATTTATAACATTAATAGTAAATCCAGAGAATCCATAAAAAATTTATTTAAATTATAAACACATCATGTGATTACTGTTTTGTTTTAAGGGAAATATCAATGCCTTTAAGCATTAATATTTTTATTATTTATATTTCATGTTATTTAAATTTACTGTTCTGTTTTTCCTCAAAAGTTCTAGAATTCATTTAACAGGTAAAAGAGTAAATAGCACACAGAGGAGGAAATTAAGAAACAAAAAGGCAAAAACCTAAAGTGAATAGTTAACGAGAAAAAGCTGGATTACATTTAAGACGGGGGGAAAAACAAAAGGCAAAGCTTGTAAAATCTGAAAAAGTAAGGTAGGGGTGTGAAAGTGTGATGTGTGACAGGTGGGGTAAAATGAGACAGTTGGGAGGAAAGAAAGAAATTTGAAGAGCACAAATTAGACAAGACATTCATTTTAAGCCCTAACAGGCTGGATCTCATCGTTGTCATCAGACAGGAAATGTCAGAGCTGGCACATTTGGTTTTTTATGCTTTTTACTTGTTTAAAAAAAAGACCTCTGTGTCTTACAATACATAAAAAGTCTATTTGCTTCAAAGAAAAACACATCTCAATTTGTTCCTATTTTTTCTCCTACTCAGTCTTTAACCAACTTTAGCTCTATTATATTGGAAACTACAATAATTATAAGGTTTAATGCTTCCATTATATTTTGTGTTATTTTATTTAATACCTGAATAGGAGTTGAATTCTTTAAAAATAACTAAACTTTGCACTTGCAACTACAGGTGGATTTCTGGAGAAGGTGAATGTTGCATAAGATGACATGCAGTAAAGGCTATCTCACAAATACAAACAAATCCTCACTGTAAAGTTCAGAATTTTTGAAGGCATGGATAGATTCTTCCCAAAATACATGACAAAGATAATTACATCAAAAACAAGCATTTCAATTTGCATTCCAGTTGATGGAAATTTTTTTAATGTAGGTTTTAATAAATTTCCTAGAAAGGATATTTGGGACCTGAAAATAATTAGACTGTGTAGAATAAGCTATCAACCTTCTCTTTATATGCCCATTTAATTAGTGTGTGTTGTTCTGTCAAATAGAAAAAAAAAAATCTCTGTGCACTGGAATATAATCTCAAGGTTAAATTCAAATGAAGTAGAATACTGCCAGCAGGAAAGTGCACAGAATAGCTGTAATTCTTAATAATTCATTATCTTCAGAATGCACTCTTTGTTTTATTTTTAACTGAAATTATCCTTTGAAATTTTTAGCTTAAAAAGTTTACCTCAGGATTATATATGACAACAAATCTCCACAGTGCGGGAACGAACCCTACCTCCTGTACAGTTTAGCTCTTTATATAAGGCAACTCTAAGCTCTTCTGCCAATTTTATTCATTAATTAACACATAAATAATGAGGGGTAGTATATTTAGAAAAGATAGCAAAACATTCAGCTGGAAAAAATATTCATTTTCTAACAATTTATAACTCTCATTATCATATTTATATGTTTCTAGTGAAAGTGAAGGAATGTGGAAGCAAAGATTTGGGATTTTACACATGGAGATAAATGATGACAGAAGAGCAAGGCTGAGAAGGATCAGATAAGGGATTTAGAACAGACACAACATGTCAAACTAAAAGTCCACCCACACCTATTTCCAGCAGTGAAGGGATGTTTAGTGAATAAAAAAACCAAATCGGAGCTCAGGTACAGAGTGATGCCACCCTCTCTCTGATAAACATGGAATTCCAAATCCAGGGGCTGAATTCAGACCATCAAGTTTGGAAGACATCAGTAGACCTCACCTGCCCACCACGAAGATTTTTAATTTGTAATCTCCCTTCTTGCAGTTTAAATAAATGCATTTTCTGTCACAGGTCCTTATTTTGGGCCATTTCCACGTTCTATGAGAAAAATCCTCAAGCTTTATCAAACTTTGGCCTACTTCCATAAAGGAACTGATGCCGTTGTTCTGCAAATCTTTTCTTGTGTGCTTATCCTGAAAGGTTTTAAATGTCGCCAGGAAGTTCAGTTATTAAACTTGTCTTGGAAACACATTAGGTTAACAGTTTGTGTTCACAGAAAAAGTAACACAAACAAGCAAAGCTATTGTACTTTGTACACAGATGATGAATATATATATATATATGTCTATGTATCTATCTTAGTCTCACATTGCATCAAAAAAAGTCAATAGACTGGAAAAAAAAATACTGAGCCCTATTCAGTATTATACTTCCAGACTGTGCAATTTCTATGGATATACAGGTACTAACTCATGTTGCTTTTTTCTCAAAACTAATTAAAATAGCCACTGTGTTACACTAGATTCCATATTCTAGAGATATTACACACTCCATTCTGGCTTATCTCAATGTTTCCAATCTTATTTGCCTTTCTTCAGATCACACAAGGTACACGTTCTGTTCTCATTTCACAGCAAGAGTACCAGGGTTTGCCCAAGCTCTAAAAGGAAGATTTTGTCATAAAAATCCAGGTAATCCTACTCAAATTTCCCAAATTATAAAAGTGAAGGCTTAATGTTAAAACGTATTCTGGGCCACCTTCGCTTACAATCATTTAGATATAATTCACCATTGCCTTAATTGTAGTCCCTGCTCCAGTTATCCTCCTCTTTCCTCCCTGTTCTTTCCTCACCTTGCCTTGCATTCAGGACACCTTCACAACTCAATAGTTTCCCCAGCTGCCAGCAGAGCTCTTCCAGAGCTGTCATGATCAGAAATGCAGGAATTTCTGTACTCTATCCACTACTCTTTGCTTCCAGCCCTTTTCCCTGCGTTCACAGGAAGGGAGTGGGTAAAGTGCTGTTCTCGGTAGGGTTGGGTTCTCCATCCAGCAGGTGTTTGGCCTCAGGAGGGCTGGAGGGTCTGCCATGTTCTGGCTGGTGGATGCACAACACTTACAGGTTATTTTACAGGTGCAATGTACAGACCAGCTACATTCCAGTCTACAAAATCTGAAGGTAAAATAATATAGCCTCTCTCTCAAGATGTCAGATAACAAAATCACCAAGGAATTTCAATGTTTAAGTAAAAGAAGTCATAAATATATTGTAGAAAGATATCAAAACTAGATGCAAGTTTTTGACTGATAAATGAACAATATATTGTGATACATTTTTTCAAAAGTTAATTAACTGTTCAATTAAAAATAAGTCCTTATGTCACTAGCGGGCAGAGACTGAGGAAAAAGAGACATGGATGGCTTATTGTGATATAAAACCGAGGCCTTATTAATTTACAAATTCGTTTATATACCTTAGCACGCTGGACTGGCATAAGGTCATTGGTTCACTGACCAGCCACCCCTCATAAGTATTGGCTGAACCCAATAACACTTACTTCGAATATTTTCTCTTCGGTATCAATAACAATGCCATAGTTTACAAAATCTCTCAACTGTTTCCCGTAGCGTCCGTGAGAAGGCAAGGCTTTCACACAGACACTGGCAAAAAACAGAAATCTCTCTGCACCCATGCTTTCAGCATTCACATCCTTATTTTCTATTTGACTTTATCTGGCTTCATAATGCATTTTCATGCCTTTGCTTGCCACATTACAGAATATTCCCCGGGGAGGTACTTTAACTTTGGAATATTTAGGTATTCTTGATTGATTTTTTTTTTAATGTTGGACTAACATAAATTCTCCTGGTATTTTTGAATTAAAAACAAACAAAACCCCACAAACAAACAAACAAAAGCAAAAGAAGGTTTTATTTATTAACACTAAAAAAATCCCCAAACAAAACTAAATCAAACAAAAAAACCTGTGGGCATATCTGGAGAACAGGGCCTTAGAACTGCTGAATACACATAAAAAGCAATGGACTTTGAAGACTTCCAACACACCTACAAATCAGTCTATTTAAAAAACTGAGACAGCTGACACCAGAAGGTACATTCGAAGGATCTGGAAATGCCACAGCCAAAGATACTGAGAAGTTGTAGCTACAAGTGGCAGCATCTGCTAATAGAGAGAATACAGGTCCATGAGCCTCTCATGAATTGAAAACTGGGAAATTCTTCCAGCTGGATCAGGCAGCAAAACAGTGGAAGAATCATCTCTTATCAGAGTCATCAAAATAACATTTTTTGCTTTAAGTCCAGCTCTAGAAAGCCTTTGCACTTTGGTTTATTGTCCGGAGCCATCGCATGGGATCCTTTCAAATGAAAAGGTCATGAATGGCTGGGATGCCTGTGATGGGCCAGGTCTTGTCCAAGCCCCTTTGGTAAAACCGTCTGATGAAGCAATTGGTTTCCTTTAGCTTCTCTGTAAGGGGCTGCAGAATATTTGGACACTCAGCCACAACTTAAACATCAGAGTGTTATCAATGTTATTCTCAGTAAATTCAAAATGTAGCACTGTACCAGCTAGTAAGAAGAAATTCAGGACACTACTGTAAAGTAGAGTGACAATCCAAAAAGCACATGGAGGATGTGCTCCCAAAATGAGAGACTGTGATCATTACTGGTGTTTAAGTTGTTCACTTGGCATGGTGTGACCAAAAATATAAACCTTTTCAAAAATGTCTTCTTTCTGCTCTGCTATCTCCACCGTTATACCCACGGAACCCAAAGAAAGAAGGTTTTCCTGTAAGCCCCTGGAGAGAGGCCCTGTTGGTCAGTCCTTTGCTGCCCACCCTGCTCGCAGCCTTGTGTGCTTTAACCGGGGAAGGACAGAGAGCACAGGGAGCTCTACAGCCCACGTTGCGATGCTCCCTAGGGAACCACTGCCAGCTGGCAGAGGCTGCAGCAATGCAGGGGCCTGGGGCTACGTGGAAAATCAAAGAGCTGTAACCATCTCCCTGACAGCTCCACAGTGCAAACCAGACACACCGAAGAATCCGGGTCTTCGTGTGCGTGAGGGAGATCAGTGTTTATAACATTTTCTGAAAGATTCTGTCTGTCAATACACTGAGCAAGGTATGAGCCATGCCAAAGTTGAAAATGGTACAATGTTTAGATATTTGACTGAGATCTCTGAGATGATCTGATGGTTGGAAAAAATCTGCTTCTTTCTCAGCAGATTTGTATGATTCAGAATCTGGTGGATTGAAGGGTTTCTAGCCAGGCATCCATTACTGATTTACTTTGCCTGGAGACAGAAGGGAGTAGAGCTTTTCAAGCTCCACCACCATTTGTGGTACACCTATTATATTCCCAAAGAGTTCAAATGCACAGCACTTTAAAATTAATACAAATTTGTCTTGAATTAAGAACAAGATGAGGATTTGAACTTCCCTTATCATGTTATAAAACTAATACATATGATAGATCTGAGAACTTTCAGAAGCTACTAAGAGCACTTCTCTGGGCACTGAGAGTAGAAGCCAAGATAATGATTGCAAAGTTAAGCCAGTACAGGAAACATAGAGACCAGAATTCACTGGATATGATCATTCAGGGAAGGATCAGCTGCTACCATGCCATGTTCCTGAATAACAGGGTGCTTCTACCTCTCAATGTCTCTTCTAGTCACATTTTCCAGTAAAAAAACTCATTCTCATCTCCTCATCTATGAAAGTATTTGATTCCTTTATCCCTTTCCTCTGTCCTGGAGCTGTGCTGAGAGTGAGCAGTGGTGTGATGGCCATTCTTTCCCCTTCCATCCCTGCTCTGCTGCAGGGTCATCACTGCTGCCAAACAGGACATGGTCTCCAGAGCCACCTTTGGTTACTCTGAGTTTCACAAGCAGCGCTTAAGTACAACCAGAGTTTAACTTCTGGGAGCAAAATAGCTTGCATGTTAAGAAACCAAATTAATATTTACATTATTTTCAGAAGTAAAAAACTAAAGAATCTTTCCAAATATTGCTGCCAGCTGTGGTTAGAATGGACTAGGAATAGGCATATACATGTGTGAAACAATACAAACAGTATAAAACTCCACTGACATTGTTATTAACATCAAAATATCATAATTTAGGATTAAATTTAACATTGAAAATACTTTAACAAATAACGCTATACATACTAATAAGATTATGCCAATGACCATGTCATGGAAGGGTTAATGGCTCCAGTTATGGTAGAAATTTAAATATCATGGGGAGGCACCTCCTGACCCAGCCATCACTGAGAATTATGCAGATTCAAATGGGAGCCACACAGGCTTTGATTTCCCCCAAGGATTGATGAACAAGTACAAAATAATAGAAAGTGACAGGAAGCAGATGACTGAGGTCTAATTTAATGCCATTCTAAAAGACAATATACCTTAAATTGGCCTTAGGAAAATTATGGGTTACAAACAGGAGAAGAGAAACATGCACTTTTTTCATTTTAGTTCACTAATTTAAAAAGTAGTCCTTTGAAGAAATGAACAGTGAAACAATAGTCATTTGGCAATGCAGAATTGCCAAACTTAAGTAGGCGTACTTTGTTTGCATAATTTGCAATTCAATGGAAAAGGCTGTAATCTTAAGAGGAAAACTTTATGCAAATATTAATTTGAGACAGCTATGAAGATAAAGAATTAATAGTTCTTAAATAGTAGGATAAAACACTGTGAGGATGTGCCTCAGAAAAGTTTGCCCTTTTAGTAAAGAATTAGCTACACCTTCACTTATCTAGAAATACAACAATAAAGGGTTTTCTAAGAATAAAGCTAGAACATTTTGCTATTTTTAATTAGTAAGGATCACAAATTACCTTCTACAATCCAAAGTTAAGCATAAGTTATACTTCAATCCAAATCTTCCAGATTCAAGTACGTGCTGTATGTAAGAGGAACTTGCATCATTTCACATTACAGAAGTTATAAATATCAACAGCTGGATAATTTGAAATAATCTATTTTATACCATAGATATTTGAGACACTTGTATAGAAGCAGCACTTCATACTTTTTTTACTTCAGAAATTATGCTATTAATCCTGCATAATTTTTTTTTTCAGTTCTTTAACAGAAATGAATAGAGGTATCCCTAATCAGGCACTTGCTCAGGAATGGTCTTTAAGTCCTCACTGATATTTTCTCAGCTAGTACTTAAACATGGGAAATTACTTTTGATAAACAAGAAATAGAAACAGATTTATATGGCATCAAATTAAAAACTAAGAGATCTAGGGGATAGAAAAGGCTCGCTGTAATACATTACAGTCTCGTCAGAAAAGATACAAATTTTTCTCTAAAAACTGTAAGTTTCTTAATTAATTTTTGACAGAGGAAAATGGCTTTTTTAAACACATACAAATACCCTCTCTCACGAAGAAGCAGGACAGACTCCCTATTATGATCAAAACAGGAAAAAGAAGAGTGCATTGCACAAGTGCTCCATCTGCAACTCAGTCACATGGTGGACCTGGAGGCATCTCAACAGCGCTCATAGAACTGCCTCAGGAATCCACAGAGCAGCCAGATGCCAGCCCTGGAAAAACATGGAATGTTGCAGGATATCTGCATCCCGTGACTGGTATTCAGAGAGGAGCCATAAGACTGGGCCAATGTTTAGGGCTGAACAGAAGCCTGATACGTGCGTGTGTTTTTATTATGTGCAGTGGGATTTTTCATTTAAGGATAAATTAAACAATACTGATAAAAAGTGTAGACCTCCAAAAGTCTTCTGAGAAGGAGCAATCTATAACCTTATCCAGGCAGAAAACACATACTGTAAAATCAAAGTATATTACATTCAGACCAAGCCAAATGTGAATTTGATTCTTAAAATTGTATGTGAAAAGCAGCTTTTAAGCAAGTTTCATCCCTTAGAAGAATACTGCACATAGTTTTCAAACTAAGCACAACAATAATATATCTCTGTAAGATAAAGAGAAGTACTTCTTTCCTAAAAATCTGTTTTATATAAGTTGTGAACATGCTTTTAAAAAGTAAATTAAGGCTGGAAACATGTTTATTTACACCTTTCCTTAAGAGATGGCAAGCTTACTACAAGTAAAAACTTACATCATTTAGGAATAATGTAAATGCTATTGCCATAGGAAAACAGTCCCTTGATTGTTATATTTCCTGACACCAGGTTGTTTTCCTGCATGTAATGTCCATTGTTCAGTGACATTTGCGGTAATCTTCAAAACTAAATTTTTGTTTACATGACATAAGAAAAATGTAATCTTAATCTAAAGAAAACACAGAGGAAGAGGGGGAAGGGAGACAAAATATGATACTAAATATAGTAATAAATGTTAGGCAAGTGGTTTAGTGAATCTGAAAGAGTTAAAACTTCAACATACAGGTTTTACAGACCTCTTTCACTGGATGTTTTCAGGGCATCTCCTCATTTACTGCAAATTGTCGAAGCCCTTCACCCGGCTGAAGTGATGACTACAGTCCGGGAGAACCAATCTGCCCAAGGCTGCTGGGAACTAAGCAGCAGAAGACTGATGGAGAACTGGATCACATGACAAAATTTCTCACACCAAAGTCAGCCAAGAAAAGGGAGCTGGAAACATTTTAAGGGGCATCTTCCTAACCAGAGCATTAGGCCTGAGAATCTCCCTTACCATTTGTAGTGGAACATGACAGCTGGAATCAATAATCAATACTTTTTACAGTGTTAACAAATCAGCACCTTATGAAGAGGGCAAACTGTTTAGTTCTTCCATCTCAGTGCCGAAAAAGGGACAAAGACTGTAAGAGCAGGTATTTGTAACTACCACCATGAACATGGATACACTCTATGAAAACAACTCTGCCCTCAACAAGCAGCTACAAGAATTACTTTTCAATTTGCACTCCTCTGCTCAGCATGACTGCTTGCATGCTTAATTTCCCACCAGTTGGAATTTCAGCAAAACAGAACACTATCATTCCCTCCAGTACGACTGCAGTACCATATATATGATACATCCACATTTGTAAGTTAAACTGGATAAAATGTGCCACAAGGTAAAACAGAACAACTTCAGAACAGAAGAAGATAATTTTCGTAAGCAAATTCAGGAGACAACATAGGTTTGGCAAAGTTAACAGGGAATCAAGAAATAAGGAATGAAGAACAACTAAGTAAAATTTTATTCTGATCTTTTGAAGGATCTAGACATGAAGGCTTGACCATTTTATCAAACAGATTCTTCTGAGTATTTCCACACTCATTAATATATTTATGACATTTCATAAATACAACTTTACTGGTAATAGTTACTGTATTAACAAATAGCTTATCCAGATTTTCAAAGGAGAGTCCCATTGTCTTCAGTCTTCCAGAACTCATTCATTCAAAAAAATTCATATCCTCTAATATCTGCTTGCATTTTAGCAGCTAAAATGATCACTAAGAATAGGACAATGAGAAAGGAGGTTTTTATTATTTTCACATTTAATTTTTAACAATCCAAGGAATAAATAACATTGCAGAAGACATTAATTGAAAAGGTTTAGTAGTTAAGAACTATTGAAACCCTGTATGACTAGAAAAATGTGGGTGTGATCTTTAAAAATCCCAAAGTGGCTGATACCAACGGAAAAAGACCTAACAAAAATCCCCTGATGTACTCAGAAGAATGAAATCCTGCATCACACAGGTAGAAAACACACTGGAAGATTATGCCTGGAATACAAGTATTGAAAAGAATGAATTTTTTAGAAAATACAGAATAAATGTAGTAAAGTAGCACTGCAAGTTAATGATGAAAAATAGCATGGTCTGACCCAGAAAGTAAAACTCAAACACTTAGTATACTGAGGGCATTTTACATTTTGATAATTTTTACAATAACAAATATTTTAACACTTTTTTTTAATGGCAGAGAGGTCATCAGATGAATAGAAAATAGTGAATATAAATTCTGCTTTAAAAAGGATTAAAAAATATCCATGGAACTAGAAAGCACCCTATCAAGCCATGAAATAGTTTGGAATAACATGGACGTTTTTCTTATGTTTTAGCAAGAACCAAAACAGCTGCAGTAAGGAACACTACCATGGTTAAACAGTGAAAAGCATCTCACACGGAGCTTTGGTTCAGTCTATGAATAAAAATAAGGCTGAAAGGACATATGACCGCATTTTTAAAATATATGGAGGGGAGGTAAATAACAAAGAGGATGCAGAGCTTTTTCAGATAAATTCTATTAAAACAGCAAGGAATTGATATTAAAGAGACATGAAAATTTTTCAAATGAAAATTAAAGAAAGCTTCTAATCATTGGAGCAGTGAAGTCCTCAGACAGCCTTTTTGCAGCAAAACAGGCAGTAGAAACCCCAATTATTTTTTTAGGTGAAATTTGATCTAAGCATAATTGTTGTATGACATGGCTCCTGGGTATTCTACTTTTTTAAAGCCTTAATTCAATCTGGACTTTTAATAAGGACTTCTGGCTGATAACTACGATAGCTACCCCAGATTTAATTTCCTTGCAGTTATTTGGAATACTTAAAGACATTTGCTTAATTATCAAAAAATATTTTTGTCAGTTATCTCATCAACTGACAACCTGTTTCCTTTGTTACAGATTTTGCAATTGAATTTTCTGGACTTTGGGAGGTATGTGATTAACCACAAAGCATTCAACAGACACTTAGTTGTCTACAGAAAACTTTTTTCTAGAAAAGTCTGTGCTATTTTCCAACTCAGCAGGGCAAAACCATGTTACTGCAGGCTTTAGCATTTTTTTTTTTGTGTGAATTGTCCAAATTCTTTAAGACTTTAGTCAGATAATTGTCTCTTTTCACAGAAACTGAAAAATTAGTCCTTTGGCCAAGTTTTGTGCCTTTTAAAGAGTTAATGGTTATATCAGGTCTTCAAGAGTTCTTTTCCTTCTATGTGTTATTGAAGACTAGGTGCAGCAGCTCATGGAACTCTTCCTTCTTTTTTCTAACTGGGGACCATCTTTTCCTTCTTCACATACCATTTCTTCCTGCTACATTTTCAAAGGTGTCAAGATCAGTGGTGATCATGGATTGTAAGTAAGCTTTAATGCAAAAACATGCAGCTGCACACATTTTAGGACAGAGATGCCCTCGTTAAACTACTGCTATTAGCCCAGTCTGGGAAGCAGGGTAGAACACACCATGGTTTTTATTTTACCCAATACATCCACATCATTTCTTCCAGAAGAGCTGTATTTTGGGCTACCTGGACAAACAAGGACTGACAGAATCCTGGGAACTGACAAAATTCCTCTTTCCTTCTGGCAGGCAACACCTGGACTCTGCTAAAAGTGATCTCGGGGAGATGCCCCCTTGTCATAACAGAGAAAAGGGACACACTCAACCATTCTGCTCTAGGAAGAGGTGAACATTTGGATCTCCAAATGGGCAAAGCAAGCTGAAGTTCAGTCCTTCTCAACTGCTTCGGTGATCACACCAGGCTGTGCTAACAACAGTTTGTTTCTGCACCAGGGAATAGTTTGGAAATTTGATTAAGAGGCCAACTCAGGCTTGCACTTAATTTATAAAATTATGGATATGTAATACCCATATATTCTGCTAGTTAGCCCAAAGGAATTTTACTTTCACCTTGAACAACTGCTGTCTTTAAGATTGCAGAATATAAATTGGGAAAGCATCCCACTTACCTATAAATTATGTGAAAGCTTTTTGCGTACAAGATGCTGGAGTATGACAGCTTGATAGACAGGGTGGAACTCAGATGACTCAGCTGCATGAAGCAGCTGAGATGGTTCAGGGAACAAAATCACAATGAGTAATATTGGCAATTGATTTCTTTGCTACAATGGTAGAAAAAGATTTTTTTTTTAAGAGGTCAGTGTGTGTGTGTCTGTAAAGAAGAGAATCTGCAGAGAAGATCAAGCTAAAAAAGAAGAGCAGGTTGGTGACTACACCCAAATGGTGACAGGATACAGATGTTCACCACTAGTTCTGGGCAAAAGACTGCAGCTCATAAATCAGATCTGAGCACAACAGGGCTGCAGCACTCTGGGATGGGGCAACAGAAATCTCTCATGTTCTGGATGCTCTTTAGAAAACTCTTGTTTCAGTCAGCACAGTCTGGCAGTCCAGCACTTAACTATTTGCAGTTGTACTAAGTAAGGTTGTTGCTCTATTTCTTACCATAAGTGTTATGAATAAAATTATTCCGTAAGACAAGGAGAAAGATGGATTTAGTGTTGTTTTCTAGAGAAGTTTAGAAGTAATTTATTTTAATGTCCTTGAGTACTGCAAGACATCATAAATTGAGAAGACAGTTTTGATCTACATCCCTATTATATTCAAAATAAAACTGAATTAGTTTAATTTTTAAATGGCAGTATTTATATTGTTAATACTGAATTTAAGTAATTAATCAAGGAAAATAATAAGCACAGCAGACTGTTAAAAAAGAAGAAGAATGCCAACAAGTTTTTTGGAAAAAATGGTCAGATTTTAAGTATAAAATAGTAGGCTTTTAAATTTCAATAAAATTACACTATAAGGTACAGGATACTACATTTGTGTGACATATAATAAATTCAGTGCATGCACAATAAACAGGCCTGGTCTTTTTGGATCTTTTAGACAGTATTGGAACAAATATTTTAAAAAGTGTATGTAAATAAAACCATAACATGCAAAAACCATCTTTGAGAAATGCTCAACATCACAATGTTCCATTTTAACAGACTTAAGGTCCTCATGTTAAACCCACTTAGCTAAAGTTTATGCAATCTGAAGAGCCCATGCTGAGTTTTTCAGGACTTAGTTATTATTTAAAGTAAGACAAACCAGTCTTTGCAAGTCTGAAACAAGTCAAATTAAAAAGAGAAAAATAAAGCAAATAAACCCTTCATTTTCATCTTTTTGGGTGTTTTTTCCTTACGTTCAGCTTTTAAGCCAGTAAATAATTACCTTTGAGGGGGTCTAACAATTAAAGAATAACATTGATTAATTAGGAAAGAATGTGAGGAATACTAATCAATCCTAAAGACAGTTTTTCTTCTCCCACCTCAATCGTTTTCGTCTCCCACAAACAATGAGTTTTCTATACTGTTCAGATTCCTTTAAAAAACATTCATATTCTTGTCCATTCACACAAAACTCTCTTGGTGAGCATTGTTTTGGGAGGAGTGGGTGGTAGGCAGGGGGCACAGGATGTTGAGAGAACAGATAGGATGTCAGGTGAAGATGGAATGCTGTGCCCTCTCTAACCAGCTGAAGACTCTGCATGATTGTTTTCTTACAAATAATACCTGTGGGTGTTGAAACAGTTCAGGGAATCTATCAAACATACCCTTTCACTCTGCTGTTGTAACTCCATAAAATTTATTCTCATTTCAAAAGAATCTTGGCAATAATACCTGTAGGTGGTTGAGTAATTTAGAGGAAATCTGTCAAATCTACTTCCACTGACTTTAGCAATAGAATTCCGTAATTACTTTCAAAGTCGCTAAATGCAACCATTTATTTTCAGAATACTCAGAAAGTTCTAAACGGAGTGCCTATTTTTTTATTTTAACAACTTTTTAATAGGCTTAGTGGAAGAACTAACTCAAAGAGTAGATGTAACAATTGTGCAGCATTGCATTTAACTCTCAATAAGGAAAAAAGTGCTGCATGTAGGTAGCAGCCAGGACACTACTGCAAGTGTAATCCCATCTTCACATGGGGGGACATTTAGCTGTCTTCTTACATAACTTGAAGAGGAGGCATCTGAAACTAATCTTGATTCAATCCTGTCTGTGCAGTACTACGTGGGTTATTTACAGATTATTTATGAACAATATAACTGAGGACCTCTTTTCCCCGCTTAACAGAGATACTTCGTATTTCTTAGTTCAGAAGTAAATTGAAAGCTCAGAAATATAATAGAATAAAACTTAAAGCTAAGAAATTTATTATAAGCCTAATTATACTAGCAGAATCTCTCAGTGCCCCCAGACACGGGCACACACTCAATTTACTCTGTTTAACAACCTGCCCTTTGTCAGCTGAAGTGATTGAGGGTACATTTATTCACTTTCAGTCCATGGCAAATGTGCTGTAATTTGACCTTGCACAATCCCCAAAGAAGGATAGGTAGCCTGGGATTAACTGAAATAATCTCAGTGTGCATAAGGACAGATAAAACACTGGAACATAACCGTCTGTCTGACACATTGTTAGAACCTGATCAGAATTATTTTCTATGCTTTCAAAGACAGTTAGTCTGAACTAAGTGTTAAGACTTCCCAGACTGTGAATTCTAAATGCTAAAAAAAATCGAATTCCTACTTCAGTGCAGAGACACATTACTTGCACAGGCGTTTTGTGGCAATCCAATGACAAAACTGATAATAAAATGGAAAGTAACAAATTCATTTTCCTTTTCCCTCCCTGTCATCACCAAAGAACCCATGTCCTGTTTGGATTCACCTGATTATGCAGGAGGCACCTCAGCACACAACATATTCAAAAGGTGAATAGGTTTGTGGCCAGTGAGGCTTAATCAAATATGAGTGGTAAATGCAGTGGACAAAGATGTTGGACTCCGATATAATTAAAACTTCATTAGTCCCAAATGGTCGCTTAATATCTAATTTGCAAAAGAATATCATCCCCCATCTGTGGTCTTTTGACTAATATGTAATTTTTTAGCATGAACCATATGTCTTCAGCAAACATTCATGTTCAAACAGGGAGAAAGAAAAAATAATGCAAGTTCATGGTGAAAAACAAACCAGAAACTACATTCTTAGAATAGTCATTTAACTCCTCAGCACAATTTCAGACAGATTTCCACCATTTACTCTCCTGTATTTATTATCTGTGCAGAGGAAATTAACAATTAAACGCTGACGATAAAGTACAGGACAGTGTGAGCAGAGTACCTCATCAGGAATGACACATGAGTAGCCACCATAGCTACAATAAGGCTCTGATACTCAAAAGACAAATTGCCTATAAATTACATGCCAAAGTAGAAGGAAAACCAGAGGCAGTATCATTCTTGCTCCTTATAAAAAGGAGAAGATTTAATCAGTCACTCTCTTAACAAATATGCTATATCTGTGCAGCTAGGCACACTATAATTGTCTATATAAAAATGTTTATAATTACCCAGCCTGCAATAATCTCAACCACTTCTTCTTTTTATTGAAATGAAACACTTAGATTGCTGAACTAGATAAGCCCATACTTTATGCTTCTAGACAGAACTATTGGTTCTACATCTTTTGAAAATACTTTTTAGAAGAATTTAGGATTTCAAAAAATTTCCCTGGGAAGCAAAAGCCTCTCTAGATCTAAATCAAGTTTTATTTATTCGAAATGCAATATGGCTCTTTATACGTTCTATCAATCAGGTGCCACCCATATTAAAAGGATAAAACCCCCCTATTTAACATATCAAAATAATTTTCTCACAAGACAAATAGCTCAGAGACAATTCCCCTGCAATGTATGTTTATGAAAAGTCAGCAGGAGCCATTTATGGTCTCATAATACATAAATCAACTGCAAGAACCCTTGGTCAGAACGTGGAACATCACAACATTAACTCCCTGTGACTACAAAGCTTCCCTCGTCCCCTTTACAGGTGTCAAACCATTGCAATGGTTTTTGTTAGTAGATGGTAACAACTTAACCTATTTAAGTGATAATTGTTTCTTAGATGCATTTAAATCTTAGGTTGGGGGGGGGAGGAACTGTGCCCTTACACAATACTTAATGAAAAAGCATAAAAATTATACAAATCGTCTTCCTCTCCCTGACCTACACAATTTTGTGGCAAGGCAAATGAACTATTCCATATAGACAGACACACATGCCACTAAGTGATGGAAATGAACAGGGCTTGGAAACATCAATGTTTGTTTTTTCACCAGAGCTTTTGCTTTCAGAATAATTACCTATGCACAAACTCTAGATGGCAACATTGCACTTACTGTATTACTAAAACAAAATGTCACACTGAGTCCTTACATATCCTCTTTATCAACATTTTATGTGCCACAGATCTATAGCCTCTTATTATAAGTGTAATGAAGCAGAAGTTATTGAAGCATTTTATTGATTGCTCAGATCACAAGTTTACTGTCATACTGAATTGGCACCTTACTTGCTGAAGCAAACTGCTGACACCTTTTCAAAAAAGTGACAACTACATCTATTTCATGACCAGAAATCCATTTTCATCTCTATCAAGACAAGAATGCAATTTTCACTTCATTTAACTGATGTTAGGCCTGCTCAAGGCATGACACTTAGAAAAAGACACAAGTTTAAGGTTCTTAAAATACTTCTGGTAACCAGAATGCAGCTCAGCTGTGGGAAAAATTTCAAGCCTCACTCAAATCTATAAACAGTATAGCATTCTAAGAATCACTTAGCTGAACTATCAAGAGGGCATTTTTCTATTTCAATTTCAGAATTACCAAAGTGCTATTTTTATATTATTTTAATAAGAAACCAGGGTGAAATATTTCAGTTTTCATATGGAATCTTGCTCTACACAAAGTTCACTTTAACACAGGATTATTTCTTGAGTGGCCTCTACACAGGTCAACCAGATAAAAAAAATCTATTTTTCTGTGACCTATAAAGAAGGAAATAAAAGATCCTTAACACTTCTTCAACAGCATGAGTCGATGTCATATAAAATTAGAAAAACAGAAGCTGCAAGGAAGAGGAAACAATTTAAGTCTACAAAAAAGGAGGGGGAATGTTACTAAACAGAGACTAAACAGAGGCTGTGATACTCAAGTTATTGTAAGAATATATACTTTCATAACCCATAAAAACACAAATAGAAAATCCTGTTGAATCTGAAATCAAGTTGAGAATTTTGATGTTCTTGTTTTCTTCAAATAACATCTAATAATTATTATGCTGAGTTTGCCACAATATAACCTAATTTTCTGAAAACAGCATTATAAACAGAGTGAGTGTAATTTGGTATAAATTTCTGATAATTCTGCGAACAAGGATGGATATAGAAATTATAGGAAAAATATACAGTTTAAAAATACTTTGTAAAAGTATTTTTTTTAAAAAGTATCACTTTTATCAGTTTCTGTCAGGCAAACCCCCTGAAAAATTATTATATACCTACAAGCTAGTTTATATTTTATTCATATGAGGGAAAAAGCAAACAAGAAAGTCATTAAAATTCTTACTGAATGATGTAATTACTGTAATCTGTGAAAACCAGCTGAGTAGTAATGATAGATATGTTTCTTATAAAGTACAGAAAAAAGAAGTTATGGAACAAAGCTTTTGTTTGTATCTCACAGAGGTATTCAACCTCCAGTACTTGAGTCAGCAGTTTCAAAAGAACAACAGAAGAAAATAGAAGAAATATAGACTTTCTTTTTTCCTTTGTTCTGCTGTTGGCAGTATTTCAATTTTTTAAAATCAGTAATATTTTTATTGATTTGCATAGCAAAATGAGGAAACCTTATGAATTTTGCTGCTTATGGATATAGCTTAGAAAAAGTGTTGGATATTCAGTTTGAAACAGTACATTTAAGCTCGTTTTCCCACAGGCAAAATGGCGAATAATAGAATCAGTCAATAATTTTATTCCCTTTTGTTTTCTTGTGGGTATTTTGCATACTAGCTCTATTACTTTAATGTAATGTAATTTGCTGTGGTTCAAATGATTAATTACTATTACTGTAAGTTCTGCTAGATCAAGCTAATGAACGTTCAGCACAGTTTCCTGTCACTTCTCATCCCAGCTCAGTCCCCTCTTTCCCACATATAACACACTTCAGTAAAAATAAAAGCACACAGAGTAAAACCTCAGGACCAGCAGTGTTTCTTAACTACCACATTCAAATTTTGCTAAACCCTTGTAAGTAACTCATGCTCAAAAACATCTAAGTATACTGAAAGAAACTTGTGATTCTCAAATACTTATACACCTACATTTTCCACAATAAATTTTTACTGTGGAGAGGAGATATTCTTTTATTTACCTGTTCGTGTGACAATTTATATTATTTAGTACAGGACAGATCAACAGCGTAATTCGAAATGAAGAAAATGTTTAAAAATCATTAATATCATTTTAAAAGGTATTTGAGCCTTCTCTTTTGGCCTCTGTTTGGCTGTGCTAGGCCTGTGAATGACAGCTTCCCTGCTTGAAGCACACAGAAAGCACAGCCTTCCTCATTCACTGTCAGTACTATGGCCTTTTCACACGTTCCCTCCACAGCAGTGTTTGTCCCCAAACACTGGAACCCAGCACAATGGCATTCCTCCTCCAACACCCCCACCAACAGCACCACTACAGATGAAGAATGCTAATGAGGTGGACATCCCCCATCTCTGAAAGTGTTAACTACATCCCCAGCTATCAGATATGCTGCTATTTCCATTGTTACATGTTACAGCTCACTCCAAAGCACTCGCGTTTATTTGGGCAAGGCTTTTTTCCTAAAACTGTTTTTAATAGGAATTATAGAGATTTGGCAGAAAAAGATTAAAAAAAAAAAAATCTTACATGCATTCACCCAACTGCATGCATTATATGTAAAATTAACTGATTTTAACCCCCAGATATATTTGGGGATCCCAGAAATTCCAACAGACACCTACACAGCATGTTTAAAACAGCAAGACAAAAGGCTGACCTCTGAAATATTAACAGTAGAATAATGTTAACAGAACTGGTGTTTGAAATTTTCTTTCTTTCTTTCTTTTTTGAATTAGAAAGCTGCATTTTAGAGTCCCAGAATTTACGGCATTAAAATGTCAACATAAGCTTTGCTGAGATTTTAGGAAAGCTTATAGCTCTTTATACACATATGCAGCTGCAATTTGAAAGTAAAAGATAGAACATTTTAGTAATATAGTGTTTATACATGTAATATAGTGTTTATGCATACTTTTTTACCTTCTCATTGATTTAAGGAAAAAGTAAAACCAGTTCCCAAAGCTCAAGTATTCCCTCAGTTTTACGTGTTTTACTTTGCCTACATTAATTTCAATGAATGGTTTGAAGAATACTGCCTGTCCTCTCGGAAAGGCTACAGACACCCCAGCAAGGGGACAGGAGCTCCTCACCGTGCCCTTCTGTGGGGCAAGAAGTAACAGAGTGATTGTAAAGACAACACTGTGCCACCAGTGCACCGTGTGGAACCAGGAAATATGTATAGTTTTAATTCAATACCTGCACTTTGAACTGAAGTCCAGATGGATTTAACAGAAGTAGATGTATTAGCATATTACTACAGAATTATGTGTATTAGCATACTATTAGTTGTATGTGCTACTTGATTTCAGTGGACAGACTAAAGTGCCTTAGCAGAGTAACACTGAATCAAAGAATGTAACTTTTGTTTAATTTGCATTCCTCTTTGACTTACATGAAAAAACGAAGTAAATACAAACAATTCAGGTGTCAAAATAGCACAGAGACAAATGGAAATCAAGCAAATCTATTTAACGCTGTCATTAAATGGTTGGATGTTGTATTGGTGTGAATTCTGTATGCAGTCACCACAGCACTGCCCTGTCAGGCCTCAGCACAAGAGGACCAAGTGAGAGGATTTCCCTTGAATGTCCTGGTTCGTTATCAATGTGCCTCTAACCTTGTATCTGTATCACACCACAATGTGCTCGTTAGAAAACAAACTTGGTTCAGTTATCTAGACAAGTAGGCCAGCATAAACAAAATAGGGTAAGAACACAGTGAGAAGAATTGTTATACCTACAGCTAAAACAACCCTCAGTTACTACAATGACTTCATTTATGTTCAGTAGCAACACAACTTCAGTTAGAAAATGGCTGGAAAAATTAACAGAGAGACACTTTACACTGAATTATACGTTGTATCTTATCTTTAAAGCAATATAACTCAAAATAACACAAGCTTTTGGCACATTAACTGCACAAAATATTTAATATCCTTGTGCTGTAAAATTTTCATTTAAGCACTTAATCCAGTTTGAAATGTTTATTAAAATATTTTACTCGTAAGGTTTTTGTAGACTGTCATAGCTGTACTGACATTTATCCTCGTAATCTGGACTCCTAAAAGTTACAAATGTCCAAGCTGATTATATGAGCATATATCTGTATGCAAGGCTTTCATTATAAAGAATCATTTGTCTTTGGAAGAGATTTCAAATATACTAAAATTGTTATATTTTTCTTGTTTTTTCAATTTCCTACTGAACACTGATGGATAATCACCAGAGGAATGATTAGCCTGAGCTAATTTACTGAAATGCGTTTAAATGTTCCTCACAGAAAAGAGAGAAAAGTAGTCAATAAATGACTTCCACGTGAATTTCTATTTAGAAACTCCATTGTCTGTTTTGTTCAACTGATTGCCATTATCCTTGCTAAATACTTGTATGCATTATATGTATTTGTATTTATTTAAGAGTTAATATTAGATTTTAAAAGAGTAGAATTATCAACAAAATGTGTAAAGATATTTCCCACTTTTTAATATATCACTCTACTGCCTCAGAAGCATTCTGAAACAAGCTTTTCTTTTTTTCCTTTTCTGCTTGTTTCTCTTTCACGTGCCCTCTCATTTTTGTTTCTGTTTTGTTTGATTTCTTCTTGCTGACCGCTATTAGTTCTAGAGAGGCATAGTCTCTCCAAAGTAAATTCTCGTTTCTCTTTATGGACCTGACAGCAGGAGGTGCTGTATAAACAGTGTGAGTGACACTGCTGCTCCTCTCCTCCCCCTCCCTCCGCAGCCCGGGAGCTGCTCTATCTGCTGCACTCTCTTAACTCTGGGGCCGACAGCAGTTTTAAATCTCGGCTCCCTCGCTGGCTGTTTAATTTCTGGGTAATACTTTGACTTCGAAACCTGTGTGTCTCCTATCTTCGTGAAGTACTCACCTAATCCTTAAAAATATGTACGTTCCTAGACATATAAATGAACTTGTGTTATGCTCAGCAAGGTCAGTGTTTTCTTACTTATGCTTCCTAAAATTCGAGTAATAAAAAATATCACCTTATTGCTCCCAAAACGTCAGACAGGATGTTGAGTATCTGTTGTCCACCACTTTTTCAAATTAAAAATGCAAGTCTGGCATATTTGTTTGATGGCACATGTATAGAAATTAAAATATTGATGTTTTAAAATATGATACATTCATTTAATTTTTTCGTAACACCACACCAACTGAACTTAGAATTATTTTATTTCTTTATTTATGTATTTATTTTAAATACGTTTCAACTAAATCATTTTTTAAGTTAGTTCTGTGGTCAGATCTATTAAAAGACACTATTAAAATCTGCCTGTGCAGAAGAGCAATGAGAACTGATGGCTTTAGAGAATTTCCACACAAGGAACATCCCAGCTCAGCACAGTACACAGCAAGGAAGGATGCGACACATGACATCCCACACCACAAGAGAAACACAATTAACTCCTCTATTGTGGGCTTTGCAATTACAGGAGAAGCATTCCCCTTTCCTAACAGGCACTGCAGACTCTCCAATATGTGTCACACTTCTTTGTGACACAGTGCCAATCGTTGGTTTTACACAATTAGTACATTTGAAAATAAAAACAGAAAAGCAGACTTTTAAAGAGTGGGACAACTCACCTGTTTGCAACACTTTGCAGACTTTAATCGTTGGTGCAGAGCCAATAGAACTCCTTGGATGTAAATCTTTGCTCCTGAGAGGCTGAAACCTTCTCTCTTAAAGACCCAAACAGGTCCACACAAAGGTGTGATGACATTTTGCAGGCATCTGTCAAGAGGAGCTGTGCAAAGAAAAGAAGAAAAACAAAAACAAAAAAACCAAACAACTAAAAGAAAATGCATTCTTTTGACCCAACAGAAATATACAGCCTCTAACACAGCCTCAGCATCAGAACTAACTCTTAATATCTATTATTTGTATCTGACCTGGGTTAAGTCTTGGAAAAGCAACTCCTGCATTTCTAGTGGCCACCATGAAGGACGTATTTATATTGAGACACCCCCCATGAAAGACTCATAAGCGTGGTGAGCACACCTGAATAGTTCTGAAGTGTGCCTAACTAGCTGCACGGCGTGTCACGGTGTGCACTGATTGCCTTATCTTCTCATTTATCACAGATGAGTTGGAACCAACCTTGCTGAAACCCACTTGCATTGTCCTGATAAAATTGCAAGATCCATGTTGCTTCTGTATGCAGTTTCCTGTTGCGGGGCTGACATACACCTACGACATTATAAATGGTAACGTTCATAAAATAGAATCAAGGCTCTCGTGAGCTGTTTTAGTACAACCTTCTCGTTGCCGCCACCTAAAAACCAACTTTTAACAAATAAAATTGCTCAGTGTAGCTGGTTAATAATGAGAAAGGTCAAACGAAAAGATAAATAAAATTGATTCATGTCAATGCTCTCAACAAGATCTTTTCCTTGCTGTTCCTAGATTTCAAATCACTGCAAAGGTTGAAAGAATTCTCTCAAAGGGACCTAATGCCAATATGTGAGATAAATAAGGAACGATTATTTTGGCTTCAGGCATTACTAAGGTGCATGTGCCCCACAGATATTTCTGTGTAATAGATGTGGGCCTTCCTTATACAATAAAATAACGCTAAGCCACCTTTTGGGAAGGGAAGGGAAGGGA